>VXAX01001304.1:90896-145947 GCA_013399835.1 Leptocoma aspasia | reverse complement strand
CCAACCTCCCAAATTTTTTTTTTTTTTTAAATCTCCTTTCTTTATAAGTTTGGAACATCTGTGTTCTTACTCCTACCCTAACAGTGTTTTCCTGTCATGAAGTCTGAACCTCTGGTGTGAGAGGACAGGGTATTGCTATGGAAATGAGCGGGAGCAGTACAAAGCCATTGTTAGAAGAACAAGGCAGAGTCAGGCCTCATGTGGAGAAAATCTAATTTTTAAGCACCTGTGCTGGATAAGTAACAAAGGAGCTGCTGGGAAGGGACAGCAGAGCTTGTGAATGGCACTGTGTGTGCGGCCCACGGCATGTTCCCTGCTTGGCTAATAAGGGACTGTGACTATTCAGCACACGCTGGCAGTTAATCCCTGTGCCATATGGCGGCTGTGCCTGGCACCTGCTTCCATCAGTGTGAGATAAGGTCAGCATCTCCCTGTGGGCAGAGTTATTGCAGAGAATCAATGTTGCTTCAGCATCTTTGCCACCTGGGAAGCACTGCTGTTCCCAGGTACAGTGCTGGGTACTGGGAAGTATTGCTGTGGTCTGTACAGTGACAAAGGATTCTTGACAATAATATCAGAGAGCTAAATATGATTTATTAACATGACTCTATAATTCAAAGAATTGGGCTATTATCTGCCCAGTCTGGAGTATAGAAGCTGCTGCTTCAAGCTCAGTCCAAGGAATGCCAGAATAGCTTACACAATCAGAGATAACAACATTTCACCTCATAGGCTGAAAGCAATAAAAACTCTCGTCTCCTATTATCAGGAGACAGGGCAGAGAAACCTCTGTCCTTGAAACACAGCTCAGAGATTTGTTTATGGGATCTTGTACAGAGTAAAAAGACCCTTTCCCATGGGAAGAATTTTTCTTCAGGCCTGCATGCAAGGAAACTTATAATATGTTCACACAACAGGGAAGGAGCATCTGGACTTTGGCAGCAAGGCTCCTTCCTCCCCAGGATGGTGCTGTGCTGTGTGCTGCTCTGTGCCATGGACATTCATTCACAGCCTCTCATCAAAAGGCATGAATAGGAAGACATAACATGTATTTTCTCTCACACAGCGTTTTTCCTCCCTCTTCTGTTTCAACTCCACTTCTAGAGTGTTTCCTTCCATCTTGATTCCTGTGTTGCCTTTGCCCCCAGGTTGTAGGGTCAGGTGAGAACTCCTGGCTGTCAGGGAGGAGCTGTGACTGTGCAGCTGTGGCTGGGGTCCTCCCTGTCCACCTGGATGTGCCAACCTGTCTCTCCTACCCTTTCTAATTCCAGCTTTGGTTTGGTATTTCATTCTAACTTGCACCTAACACTCTGCAGCCATCTGTATCCCTTCTGAGCAAGCCATCCTTCAAGGAACTATCATGCTACACCTCTCCTGTGCTGCCTGGCTTTTTACATGAGACAAAACATAGTAAGACAGGGATGGAGCCAGGTAACTTCTGATTTTGCCTGCCTGTAGCAGCCCTTCCTAGGTGATGCTGGAGATAATTGTAGGTGAGACAGGACAGGAACATAAAACTTGTGGTGCCAGCCACCACCAGAAAGACAGACAGCCTGAGATGGATGGTGGATTTGTGTCCCCCATTTGAGAAGATTTCTCTCAGGAGAAGGAGCTTTCTCCTCTCTTAAAGAAGGAGTCAAGGAGTCACAAATTCAGATGTGTATTTCTAGTTCTGCTCATCACTCTGTGTGGTATTGAAAATTGGTTTAATCTCTTCTAATAGCAGCTAAATATAAGAATTATGTTATTGTTCTTTATCTAAAGTATTTAGATTTCTGCAGGTAGATCCTGTTAGCACCAGTGCAGTTGTGTAGTGTTCAAAATTTAAGCAAGATTTCTCCTTATAAATTAAAATGCTTCAGGAAAGAAGCTAATATTTTACAAATGAGCCTTATTTAGTAGGCTATTTGTCCTGTTTCACAGATACATTGTTATGAAAAATAGGCAGGCAGGAGAGATCATTAAATCAAAGGAACAGTCTAGGATGGCTTCTCTTTGAGTCCTGTGAGTCTGTCCATAAATGACCATGAAAAGTAGCAGTTGTTAGCTATAAATCTCTGGTCACATCTGCAGCTTGTCACAGGAAAACATGTTGTGTGTCCTTTCAGCACAAAAGAGGAAAACCTGTCTTTCTCTGCCTTGCCAGGCTTGGGGAATGAAAATGAGTGAGTTCTGCTGGCTGCAGCTCCCAGCAGTCAGGGCCATGCAGAGACCTGCAGGAAAGCAGGAGGTGTCTGGAACTTACACTGTTACTTCTCTAAACTTTTGTTGAAATATTTGTCAAATATTTAGGAATTCTGTTCTTCTGACATCCAGTTTATTTCTCAATATTGCACCTGCAAGGCCGATTTGGTACAAAATTTATTTTGACTTTGTCATCACCATGGCTTGATTGTATTTGGAATTAGAAAAAATGATTTAGGGATTTAATGCTGAGTCCTTCCAGTCTCACTCAATGCCCTCTTTTGTTTGGGAGCCTCATTAAATGTCTTCAAACAAGCACTTTCTAATCCCTGTTTTACTTCTTTTCACGTTCCTTTGACCTCTCAAAGCATTGTAATCTGAGCTTAGTTTTCACACCCATTTCTTTACTTCCTTAACTTTAGTAATTGCTCTGCCTGAGTTGTGGACTTTGTACAGTTGCAAGAGCAGTGTGTATGTCTCTTATCTACAGCAAATAACAAGCAAGGCACTGAACAATCCTTCTGGAGCCACATGGGGACAGATAGCTGAGGGATGGACCAGTTGTACCTCTCCCTCTGGCTTGCAGAAATGTTTAGAGGGAATCTTAAGGACTTAGCAAAAAGTTATCTTCTAACAGACTCTCTATTTAAAGAAAAAAGGAAGGGTCAACCAGAAAACCACCAGAGTTAAACTGCTCTGATTACTTTCTTCACTGACAGCAGCAGCTCACTTGCCCAGAGTGAGGATATGGATACAGGCAGGAAACCTGGTTCTTCCTGCCCTTCTCGGAGGAGCTGGCCTGTTCATGGGCACTTGGCTGTTCATGACTGGGAAAGCTTCACCAGCAAGGGAGGTGCCTTTTGGCCCTACATAAACCTAGAAGGGGTGGGGAGCATTCGTGGGAGGAAGGTGAAGAAACTCTAACAGCACATGAAGGCTCCTGAGGCCAAGGTTCTGTTACTAAACATGGCTGGAAATAGACCCATGAAACAACATTCCAGTAAAAATATCGATTTGTTGGACCCAACTGTCTCATCCAAAACACTTCTGTTTGAGATGTGAGGCAGCCTTTCTACCCAGCTCTCCCCAGGCTCCTGGCCAGGAGCTACAGTCTCTGGGGCAGACCCACAGCACAGAATGCATTTTTTAGGCTGGGACATGGTGTGAGTTGCTGGAATAGGCAACCACATCAAAGACTGTGTGATCACACTGAGACAGTGACATGATGGCACCCAGGGAGCCTCAGAGGTGAATGTGAGCGTTCCTCTGGGAATCCCCTTCTAACACAGTCTCTTGGGGTGAAGGCCTGGGGAAATCCTAGCATTATTCTGTTTGCTTCCCTTTCTTGTCTGGTGTTCCCTGTCACAGCAGCAGTGTGCCTGTGGATCTGTCAGGTGAACTCCATGAAGTAGGAAGATTCTCTATGTGCATCTGCAGTTAAGTGTGCGCCAAATGCTGTAAGACAGTAGCGTTTCTAACCTTTTCTGCTCAGTTTGACAGTGCCTGTTTATAGTCATAACAGAATACGCTGTAGTGCAGTCTTTGCAGGAGTTACAGTGCTCAGCATGCAGCCTGAGATCTCCCACACCCATCAGATAATTAACTAAGCTTTCAGCAGGATGCTTGTTGAAGCAGAAATGAGTAAAGTAATTAACAGTGCGTGGTTCAGCTTGAAAATCAATACAGACTGTATTGAGCCAGAGTAAGAGCTAGAAGAGAGGCTGCTAAAATTGTGTTGTCTGCATCAGCAAGATACGTAAAAAGTGCATCCACCTAACATAAATTTACTAGAGAGCATTTAAAAAATCAATTACCAGAGCATTAAGGCCAGGTTTACAGGAAATTTCAAGAGGGTCATTCAGGTTGGCACCACAAACTATTGAACACTGAGATGCAATGGCAAAAGGAGCTCAGTTCAGAATCCTCAGGAGTAGTTCTCAGAGCTGCCAGCCCCATGCAAATGCCCAGATGTGGAAAGGCCTCCTAAGGTCAAGGAAATTAAAGGTAACAACAAAGAGATATCCTTCTGGGTTTTATCAGAGTGAGAATAAACTGTGTGAAAAAAAATGGTTGTTGTTTTCACAGCACATTTGGTTAAGTATCCTCTGCTGTAGGTGATGTCCTGGTTGGTGGCCAGGACACCAACCTTTCACGTTTCTAAATCTAGCACAACTCTACTGAGCAGTTAGGAGTCCCTTTGGAAATGTGAGGAGAGTGGCTTTGGCTGGACCTGCCCAGGTCTGAGAACTGCCCCTCTCTTCCAGTTATTTGCTGTTGTCCATTTTTGGAAAACTAAAGCCTTCCTGCATTCCTTTGGCTTTTACAGGAGCACAGGTAAAACTGAACTAGCTCATGCTGTAGGGCTGACTCTGCCAGCTGTGGCAGAGGAACAGCTGAGCACAGGACACACAGAGCTTGCACTTGTGCTGCCCTGTGGGCTCTGTGGTGCTCTTTGTATCTGGGCTGAAGGAGAGAACCATGAGATACCATCCCTTTGTCATGAGGATGTCAACTGAGTGAGCCTTCAGTCACCCGTCTAGAACTGGATGAACTTCAAGTTCCCTTCCAACACAAACCACTCTGTCATTTATTTTTACATCAGCCAAAGGTGTGCAGTTGATGTAACAAAGTTGATGTAAGAATAGTTGATGAAACTATTCTTTTTTCAAATTGAATCCTAAGCAGTTGGTGGAAAATACAGTTGTGATTTTATAAGGGAATTAGAGAGTCTGCCCATTGATAGGACATCCTTGGAGTGCCAGGAGCTGGGAGGCAGCAAACACCTCCACTATTAACAGAGATCTGAAATTACAGTTGGAGGTGATTTATTCCAACTCACCTGAGTTTTCATTCCTTCCCTTCCATTTTGCAACAAAAGCATAATACAACAGTTTTGAGTGCTACTATCTACTTAAGGTATTAACTGTGTCATGACTCAATCATAGATGCAGGGCATGACCCTGACACCAAATGTATAATTGCACCAATATTGCTCACACACTTTTCAGTGGATGCAGGATGGAGTGAGCAAAAATAATCACCTTCTGCTTTGCCTACCCCAGACACCATAGCAACTGAAATGCCGTGCTTAAAATTATCATTGGTTTTTCCTTCTGTCTTTTTGTTCCATATGGCACTCCCTGTCAACTGTCTTAACATCCAGTTCCGTGGGTGCCAGCTATCAGTGTGACAGGAAATGAAATGTGCACGAGATTTGATAATTGATGCTGAGTTTCACGAGCTGCCTGCTTCGTTGCTTGGCATGCCCTGAGGCAGCGTGTCCATGGCACAGCAGGACTTTCTGACTTTCTGTGTGGTGTGCCCTTGCTCCTGTGGAGGGAAGCTGCACTGCTGTGTGCTGGTAGCATTGGGAAGAAAATGAACACAATAATGCCAGGTTAAGTCAGCCTATTAAAAAAAAAAATCAGCTTTTTTTTTTTTTTTCTTGACCACACCATGCCTGGAAGAACTGAAATGTTCCTTCTCCGCAGTCCAGATCTTTCACAAGTCTCTCACTGCACCCCCAGCTCTGATACTGAGATCTGGCATTAAAAGCAGCACAGTGGAGCAACAGTGTGCAGGCCAGGAAACCAGGAATTGGTCTCCAAATGGATATTGGAAGTGCCAAATCTGCCCTGGGGTATGCTGGTATGGGACAGTGTATGTCACTCATCCCAGACAATGCACAGATTGACTGGAAGGCTGCAATAGATGAGAATTTAGTATTTGTATATCATGCATGAAAAAAGGCAGGGGAAGGTTTATCATTCATGAATAACATGGATTGATTCACAGAACTGAAAATGGTTTTCACCTGCAAATAAGATAATTTCATTCACTAGAGTGATTGTGCTACAAATTTACAACAGGACTGAGAGCCTTTTATATTGATCTCTTCAAATCAATTGTGTTGCTGCATACAAATTGGTACAAAACCCACCCAATCACATTTATGACTCTTCTACATCAGTACACGTGGAATGTTGATCTGTATCATCATGTATTTGTTTAATCAGGCTAATATTTCATCTACCTCATTGGAGTGATAATGTGATGAGAAAAAACTCAAATTACTGAAGCTGATCAACCCATTCACTTCTGTTCAAAGAGCTAGCTGTGGGATTTGGTCTTTCTTAAGCCACCCAAAGATTCATTCTCTTTTCTGAGCAGTAGATTTTGGAGAAAGAAAATAAAATCTAGGCAAAACCATCTTTTGGCACCACAGAATTCATTTGCAAGTTTGAACTTCCTGTCCTTGAGGAGAGCTGGTAGGACTGACTACAGAAATCACTTTGCTTCCATGGGCTTTTTATATCCTCTGCTTCACTTGCTTTTCTAAGGACTTGGCATAGAAGATCTCACTTTCTCCAAGTCAGACAATCATCCCAAAATCCTAAGGAAATGGACTTCCCTGGCTGTGCCTCAGTAAGGAGAGCGAATGGAACTGTGATGCACCTCAGGGAGGCAGAGTTCAACAGTTCCTCAAATTTGGATGACACAACTTTGTTACTTTTGCTGGAGGAATGGTCTCTCACCCCATCAGGCACAAACACGAAGATGTTTTTAATCCCTCCAGTTGTCTGCCTCGTGGCAGGTGTCCTCATCATCCCTACCATCTTATTTGTGATCTTCTCTCGGTTTAAAATCCGCCAGGAAACAAGGTACATGCTGCTGGGAAACGCTCTGCTTTCTGATCTGATCTACCTGCTGTTCTACACCCTGTCAGCTGCCCTCAATGCAGCACATCTACACCTCCCAGAGGAAGCTTGTGTCCTTCTCTTATTTTTGCTGGCAGTGGCTTACTGTGGAGGGCTGTTCACAGCTGTTGCAATAGTCTTGGACACGTACATTGCTGTTTTGTTTCCTCTGCGCTACATTGCTATTTTGCCTCCCTCACGAACTAAAAAAATCATTGTGTTACTGTGGATGTGTTCTGGAGCTTTCCCTGGGATTTTCTTCTTGGTGCTATGGACTACCCACAGCTTTGTGCCCTGTGTCCTGGAAACGTGCTCAATTCCAGTAATACTAATATTAACTCTGAATAGGACTGATGCTGTGAAACTCTGCTTCTGGCTTTCTACCACACTTACCATTCTCTGCCTGTCTGTAATATTTTGTTGCTATGCTATTCTGTATTTTAAAACCAAACACTCAGGTATATGGGAGAGCATCTGCTCCAGAGCCAGTGTAACATTCTTAATGCACAACACTGTGTTATTTTTTTACTTCTTTCCACTCTTGGCCGTTTTTGTAGAATCAATCTTGAGCGTTAATGTTGTCATCAGACTGCAGACAGGAATCTTGGTCTCCCTGACAGTCTGCAATGTCCTCATGATTCTTCCTAAAGTTTTGTTCCCTTTTCTGTATGGGCTTCGATACAGAGAGATCTCAGCCTCTCTCAAATCCATCATCAGGAGGAAGCAGCTTCGCCTGGTGTCACCTACTCCACCACCATCCTGAGGTAGTGCAGAGCACAATCACAGCACAGGAGCTGTCCTCACCTTGTTATCGTGCAAGACTGATGGAAATCACTCCGCTTCTGGAGAAGTGATCAACCCATGGTGAGAAGACATGGGTTCATCACTGCCTCCTTCATGCCAAAAGGCCGCAGATCTTTCATCACGACACAGCTGAGAATATAGTCAATGCTACCCTGGATGAAGTTCCAAGCTTTGTTCTGATGTGAAAGGCAGGACCTCCTGGAGGAGATATTGAATTAAGGTCACTTTCACCCACCTGTTGCAGCTGCCTTTCTGGAAAAAAGAAAATTAAAAATAGGTAATGCAAAGCAAAGGAGTAACCACAGGTCTCGTGATAACATCACCTACCGCAGAGGATACTTAACCAAATGTGCTGTGAAAACAACAACCATTTTTTTCACACAGTTTATTCTAGCAAGCTTGGCAGCCAAAGTCCTGTTCTTGAAAACATGCACTGTGAGGTGCCTCTGGAAACTGCTGCACTCAGGGAACACCATTGCTCAGCTTGTGCAGCGTGCTGAAGTATTCGCTGCCTTATGGATTTCATCTGACAATCTGCAAAATGCTGGTGGTTTGATAAAATCTCCTCCTGATGGGAAGCCACCTTAGATCAGTGTCTGCTGGGCAGCCCAGCACATGGCACTGCCAGGCATTACAGAGGTGGAGGTGCTGCTGGGTGAGGGAGGACAGGGGTGGCATTCCCTCCCTGCTGTGCCCATGGAGCCCAGCGGGTGCTGTGGGAGCCTGGGGCAGCCCAAACCCTGAGTCCCTGCCGGGGCTGTGCTGAGGTTCCTCAGCCAAGGCTGAGCCCAGGGCAGCAGGGCAGGAGCAGAGAGGTGCCAGGCTGGCCACAGGAGTAGCCACAGGAGTACCCACACCGTGGCTCAGACAGGATCTGGGGCGGAGGACTAAGTGTGAACGCCACTTGTGACTCTCTGCTGAGGCAGCTCCCAGTTCTGCCTCACAAAAATCTTCTCCAGCAGCCTGATCTCAGCTTACAGCTACACCACGTCAGAGCTGCTGCTGGGTACCTGCCACCAAAGCTTTGGGAAGGTCAGGAGGAGAGGCTGCAGAGCTGGTTGGTGTATCGGGGCAAGAAAAATGAGATCCTCTAAGAGCTTTTTAGCTTTTCCAGATCAGCCACCTACCAATAGAAGACAAGAGAAACATATATCTGACCTTTGAAGAAACCAAAATGTCATTAGATATAAACATCAGTATGGGAAATTTAAATTGCTGTTCTGTCCCTTCGACTTGAGAAAAGAGTTCTGTATTTCTAAAGATAATATTTTTAGAATTTGTTACGTTTTATGTATAAATACATTGGACTTTTAAAAAAGGTCCTTGATTTCACTGTGTGCAGTATTTTCCTTGTGCAGACTCTCTCCACCTTCTGTTTGCTTAAAGCAATATGGAGAAAGGGCTGAATGTGGCTTTTGGCTATTTCACACTCATCTGAAGAATTCCAGCAAGTGTGAGCCAGGAGGAGATCAGTGTCTGGTTGCATGAAATGTTTTTGGCAGCAAAGTGAGTTTGAGCAGTTCCTGCTGATCTTCTCTCCTCATTCCCAAAGTGCCTGTTACTCTCCTCACATTGCAGTGTCTGCTCTCTCCTGTTTGCTGATGCAATTGCTTCTGGGCTTGCAGGTTAAAAATATCTCTTCAAAGAGAAGTGGTGTTTTCATTTTAACTGAGATTATCCCAGCGATCTGTTTTATAGGATGTTCTGAAAGCAGCTGCATCAGCACAACTGAGAGTGTAACAAATTCAGTTCAGAGCTGGGGGGAATGAGCAGGGACATCTTAGAGGCTTTGCTGCTAAGGGACACGTCTCATGTGAGAAGTATCTCTAAGGTAAAATTGTGGCAAGTGCATGAACTGTAATATTGCATATTTGCTTAAAACCATGGTTCTGTGCTTCTCAATCCTCTTCAGTAAAAGGATCTAGAAGTTGCTTTTTACCGGCTGCTTTTATTTTCTTCCAAGATGAATATACCATGGACATCTGTCACAGAAACTATGTTTGTATACTTTATATTCAACCTGTAACAGGGGTCTTCCATAACACATAGGAAGGATGGGGAAAATGTCTGCATACTGGATCAGGTTCTTTCTGCTTTGGCACGTGGGAAGATCAAGAATGGAAGAGGTACTTGTGAATCCCCAGGCCTCATATCCTAGGCCAAATTTTTATGCCAGTGCCCAATGACAAGGATGCTGATAACTCACAGGTTGTTTTGTCCATGCAAGGCTCATTCATGTTTACCTCCATTGAAATTTTCATGGTAAGTAGTAAAGCTAACTGTGTAAATAGCATTAAGTAAGGCAATTCTATATGGAGCCATAGGTGACTTTGTGTAACAGCAGGTTAACAGTACTTGGTCTTCCTGCTGACCTCTGACAATTATTAAGGTATAATCTGGACAGGATTCTGTTGCCAATTCTGTAATTGTCTCTTACATACACATGTCCTGGATATATTTAGATACAGCAAGAAGTTTGGTAACGTGAAGAAGGATGCTGAAGGACAGAGCACATGAATCTGCAATTGTGGCAAGTTTATGTATGCATAAAGCCTGCCCACAGTGACATTACAAGGACCAGGCAAACAAAACACTGCTCTGTGGAGATGGTCTTCTAAGAAAGATCATTTCAAGCTGATATTAATTCTCTTTAAAGTGGTTTAACATTAGACAGGTACGTTTTTCTTAAGTGACTGCTTGTAAACAACTTCTTCCCACAGAATATTACTGTGCTGTTTGGTACAAAAGCAGCAGGCTATAGTGTGCACACAAGAAACACACCATGTGCCTGAACCATTTGCCTTTGGGATTTCCCCAATCTATCTGACTAGGATCAAAGGGCTCACCAGGACAATGTCACAAGCACTGGCTTCCTATAATGCTTTTCATAAATTACTTTTGCCTCAAAGAATGTTAGGCTTCTGCATTTTCCAGAACCTCATGGGTGTAGTGATCACCAGCCTTGTAAGAATGTCTCCACATAAGCTCTGGAAATTCAAACTGGGACTGTTTACCAGAGCCCAGTAATCAACCTCTCCCAGGTCACATAAGTGAACTCCTTGGACGTCAAGAAGTTTGGCTGCCCTGCATTTTAATTTGAAGTGAAATGGAGAGCAGTTGGCTTTAACATGTGATTTGGCAGCTGGGGGCAGTAATCCTTTAATGAATTGCAATAGCATGAATCACTAAAGGTATTCTAATTTATAGCCTAAATATATTCCTGGTCAGTTTTTCCCCTCTTTTCTTGTGCCAATACTGTCACAATGTTTACCTTTGCTCTCTTCCCTTTCCCAGCTGGATTTAAAGTGCAGTTTGCTGTCTGTAACCTGCAGACTGAAGAGAGTCAGACCTGCATGCCAGGGGCTGGGGCTGTGCCATACATCACTGCAGACATAATTACATCAGAGATAGGTCTGTGCCTCAAATGAGATCAGTTTCACTGTCAGGAGATACAGAGGATCTGCATGTGGGTAAACAAGCATACAGCTTTGGATTTGAGGTATAGTTCATTGCAAGCATTTGAGTAATTATTCAGCAAAACTAATTAACCTCCTGCAGTTTTAGTAATTATTATTGGAGTGTCTACTTCTGCTCCATCGGTTGGCTGTGTCATTTTCTACTGGAACTGTAATACAGGATGAGGGCAGAAGGAAAGTGGCATTTGCCTGGTTGCACTGGGGGCAGCCCGAGAGCCATGGGGCTGTGCCAGTGCTGGGGAACAGCACCAGTGCCCCAAGACAGCTCAGGTACCTCCTGCAGGGACAGTCAGCTCTGTGCTTCACTGGGCACTGCTTTGTACATGGAGATCCTCCGTGTTCCTTGGGCAGAAACTGTGCTTGTGGTCATTCCCTGCCGGAGGGGGGTATTGACAGGAAAAGGAAATTGCAAGGTTTTGAAATTGATTCCTGTTGTCTTCTGTCTTCATCCCCACCTCACTGCTGCCAAATGAGTGCCCAGCACTGCTGGTTCTTGCCATTTTTTCACAAACCTTGTGATTTTTGGTGTCTGCATAAAACTACTGATTTGAATGTTTTTGTTTTTCAGTATACTTCAAGTCCTTCGGATTGCAACATGAATCCAGAGAG
Source organism: Leptocoma aspasia (assembly GCA_013399835.1). NCBI lineage: Eukaryota > Metazoa > Chordata > Aves > Passeriformes > Nectariniidae > Leptocoma > Leptocoma aspasia. Next base: position 134,177 of record VXAX01001304.1, on the reverse strand, counting down.
TACAAAGAGCAGAGAGGCACATAAGCACAAATCTTCACTCACTGCTATTAAAATGTCGGAATTTGTGGGTGATTCATGAGTTAGGAGAGGGGAAAGGAGCCAAGCTGTGGTTGTGCTGTTTCATGTTTGTCAGTGAGGGCTGTTTTGGCTTATGATTGCCCAAGGTTTGCACATGTGACTCGGAAACCACCTTAGGACAGGCAAGAGGCTGTTTTCTGCCTTTGAGATGCAGAGTTAAGAATTTGTATTAGGAAGTTTATTTGGACAACTTTTTTTCTAATTCAGCGGTTTATCTTTCTCAAGAAAAAAAAAATACAGCATTACAGGGAGAAAATCAGCAAGCAGTTCCTGAGGGCTGCTGGTATTTAGGGTGATTCTCAGTAGGAAGAACTAGTCGGCTTCAGCAGCTGCTATAATTAGTTTTTCCAACAGATAAAGATACAAAATGCAGCTGCTCAAGAGGAAAGGGAGACACCCCCCATTCATCCACCTTCTCTGTCCCTTCAGACCAGCCAGTGCTGCCAGCCACATCAAAGGTGGCAACTGTTCTTCACAAAAACCTTTTGAAATAAAATACTCTGTCTGGAGGGTACTTCTTCATGCCCTCTAAAAAGCAGAGTGGGAAGGGAGAGTGTGGGCCAGTATGGAAGTGTGAGAAGTGCTGACCCTGCAGAATGACAGGAACATAAAGAAGGAAGGGGAGCAATTAAAAAGTAGTTTAAAATGGAAGGCCTGTGGAAAAATTAGAGTGAGAAAACGTGGGGATTGCCTGAAATTACAGAGATGAGTTCAAGGCATGGGGCAAATTGCAGAAGAAACAGGATTTCTTGCAGTCTTTCTGAGGGAAGGACACAGACCTGTTGAAGGGCTGTACCCTCCCCATGGGCTGTGTCTGCCCTGCTCAGCCTGCACCAGGACTGTCTGCAGGCCCTGACACACCACTGAGCACTCTGGCATTACTGTGCTGAAATTCAGAAACTCCTCTTTTTTCTTAGCCTAACATGACAGAAATATTTTTTTTAATACTGTATAAGGCAAAGAGAGACATTACAGAGAGGGAGAGAAGGCTGGAAGGAGTCACTGCTCTCCACTTGGAGAGATTTGTTTTGCACTGTATTTTCTGTCCTGATTTAATAGTGAGTTGGCTCTTTCCAGCAACTAGGCAGGGGAGGAGGGACGGGAATATGTTCCCAGTCTTTGGCCAAGAGTGTCCCAGGGCGTCCCGGGCGTGACCTCCTCAATGTTTGTTTTTCTTTCCCTACAACTGACCCAGATGCTGGGACTTGAGATTGGGCCCTCCTGGCCTGTTGAACATTTGCCCCCTCCGGTACAGCATGTGACAGTCTCATGAACCAGGCTGGGAACAGTACCTGGAACTGTTTTTCTCTCCAGCAAACTGTTTTTGTCCGGTTGCGTTCCAGGAAACCAAAAGCCGTGAGAAAAATGCTGGGAGCGCACTGCCATCCAGTGGGGATGGAGGCAGGGATGGAGCAGCCGGGCTCCGCCGGGAGAGGAAAAGCCCTTCCAGGCACAACAGCCGCCCGACACACAACAAAGGAAAGGGAAACTACCTTTTGGTCTGTTTTATTTAGAAGACAGCCGCAGTGAATGTTCCGTGAAAACAAATTAGCGTTCATTTACATTTGCAGCCTGTGCGGTCTCTTTCTTGGGAATGACAGCAAGGTTTGCAAACTGAGATGGTTTATTTTTGGTCATGCAGAACTGAAAAACCAACAAAGTATTTTCAAACAAACAAACAAACTGGTTCAAACTTAATCCAACGTGCCAAACACGGGGCGGGGGGGGAAGCACACCTTTGGAAGACACAACGTTATGTCCTACCAAAGTTACAAATACTTAATTCCAAAAGCAACTTCTCTTTTTTCACTAGTAGGTATTGCAAATCCAGCTTAACACAATAAATAGTTGACCAAACTCTGGGACCAGACTGAGCCATTTCAAGCACATTCCAGGGTAGATATAGCTGGGAAGTAAATTTCCCACCTACATTTCTTTGCCTGATTTGAGGTATTGTGTTGGCAGGAGTAAACTACAGCTGGTCCCTTTGTTTTTCTGTGGAGGGAAGGAATTAAGATAATTTAAGGATATAATGTACAGAGGAACCACAAGGCCTGAGCATATATACAGACAGCCCCCAGAGGAGCCGCGGTGGTGTTTCCATCCACCGCCCCCCGGAGCTGAATCCCACCCTCGCTGCAGTCTGTGCCGCAGAGGCACCGGCTTCCTTCCCGCTCAGACAGAAACTGCCCCGGGCACAATCTTACGGATGGGCGTGTAGGACTTCCTGAGGGTAACGCTGCCGTGGTGAGACACCCCCCGAGGCAGGACACACTCTTCTGTCAGCTTCTGAGTTTCAGGGTCCCAGCAGAGCACTGTTGCAATGACTTCGTTCTTTTCATCTCGGCCGCCGGTGATGAAGAGCTTGTTGTTGCAAGGAGAAATCCCACAGCTGGCTCTCTCGTGGGTGAACTGAGTCACCAGGCACCATGTGTCCTCCTGGGGGCTGTAGGAGTACAGAGCTTTCATTGCCCCACCTGGGAAGGAAATGGATATTCGTTTGCACTGGCCATTCCTCTTAGGGATTTTAATTCAACCATCCACTTCTCTTCCTGACGTTCGTAAGAACAGGTTCTGCCCCAAAGCCAAGAAAAAACAAGGTCACAGGATACTTTATTGTTTTGAAAGCCTGATCTGCAGAAGGCCACTTATTGTTCATAAGGCTGTGGAATTTAGAGCCAGAACAAACTGCTGTGATCCTTCCGTGTGACCACAGTGCACCTAGCAGCAGATCTTCCTCATACCTGCTGCTCCAGCTAAGGACACAGCTTCAGAAAAATGCTGTTTTGTTTAAAAGAGGAGGACCAGCTGTGGTAAACCATCGCTGTTAGAAATGGGTACAGGATTTTTCCACTCATTCCTCTAACTTCATTGTCCAGCTGTCCATCAGTCCTCCTTCCTGGAGCTGGCTGCTTTCAAAAACCCTTCCTTGTTTAGAGTTTGTCAGACTGAATCAGTCATCTTTCTATGGGTTTGTTAAACAGAGAGTGACCTTCAGTTTCTCTGTGTTTCCCAAAACTGAAGTTATTAATCAAACTTTTAGTGCCCCTTTTCAATCTTGCAGTGTCATTTTCTCTTGAAAAAATGGTTAATACCTCAATTCTCAAGAAAGGCTATGAAAATATATTCCCTCCTGAGATTAGCAACAGCTAAATGGTTCTTATTCTGAAATTTGCAGACACTGAATGTGTCTTCTGTAGTAGCTGTACAGAATCACAGAATTGTTAGGGTTGGAAGAGACCTCTGGAGATTATCCAGTCCAACCCCTCTGCCAAGGCAGGGTCACCTGGAGCAGGTTACACTGGAGTGCATCCAGGTGGGCTTGGAATGTCCCCAGAGGGGGAGACTCCACAACCTCACTGGGCAGCTGTTGCAGTGCTCTGCCACCTTCAACACAAAGAAGTCCTTCCTGAGGCTGAGGTGGAACTTCTTAAGTTGTAGTTGTGGTCATTATTCCTTGTCCTGTCCCTGGCCACCACTGAAAAGAGGCTGGCACTGTCCTTCTGGATAGGGTGAGGGAAACCTTGAAGCCATGGTCTTATTGATGAGGTGCAGCAATGCCTGGGATCCTCCCTGCTGCCAAAGTGAGCATTTATCTGTGGTACTTATAATAGATGCTGAGTTTGGCAATACTAGTGCAGTACCTGAGTGGTGATCAAGTCATCCAGAGGTGACTTAATTGGAACAGACTGAAAACAGACATTGTTAATTGTAGTGATTCACCTGGCAGTTGGTAATTCATCAGTCTGGGGAATTTGATTGCTTTGGATGCAGTACCCAAATGCTCTTTTATCTTTTAAACTTCAGATGGGGCTGATTTCTACACAGTTGGAGTAGACTTGTTTTTCAGATAGATAAACAAGAGATTTACTAGTGGATGTTGCTGGCTAAAAGATGCTGAATGGATGTGACTGGAGTATCATGTCTATTTTATCAGGAGTTATATCAGCTAGCCCATAAGTCATGTGCCTTCTCTCTCTGTCATCCTGTACAAACAGGGTGAGGTCAGCCCCAGTGCTGCGGACAAACATCAGGTACTTATGTACACAAAAGGGATGTGATTGTGCATGTGTGTGTGCACACACATGCAGATTATAGATCTCCCTCCAGAGCACCATTAATTTTTTGGTGAATACTCCAGCTCTATGCCAGCTCTCAGCACCATATTGATTATATTGCAAGTGAGAAATTCCCTGCACCGAGGCTGAGAGAGGGAGGGAAGACTTTTCAGAGCTCCTGTTTTGGAAACAAATGTTCTTCTTTTCTTTTGGTTTTCCCAGTACCATCTGGGGATATGTACAGGCTCCTTCCTCCCCTCATAGCTCAGCTCACCACCATCAAACTCTTGTTCTTCCATTTTTTCTTCCAGTTCTGGTGATTGACTGAATTAACCCCAAGTGCAATCTAGTGAAGAGCTCTGGATCTCTGGGTCTCAGTGGCTCTGTTCCTCTGACCTGCTCCTGGTACTCTTATCCCTGCATAAACCCTGTATGCAGTGGGTTGTGTAATGCCCCTGGAGAGGAGAAGGGACATGATGTAGCCATGAGATCATGCCCTTGCCACTATGAACACATCTCTGGATGGCTTTAAGCTGTCTCTGGGCTAGCTCCAGCTGTCCAAGATAGCTACCACGCTAACATGGATTTTGACTTGGTGACCTTTCCCTACAGCTTGTGAATGTGCTGGATTCCCACCCCTCTCTCAGCTCAATGGGAAGAGCCATCTGACCATCCCATTGCACTCTGTGGAGCATATTGTCATGGTCTGTGTGTTGACAAAGGACTATTGACAATAACATCAGAAGGCTAAATATGATTTATTAACATGACTCCATAATACAAAGGATTTGGGCTATTATCTGCCCAGCCCAGAGCATCCGAAGCTCCTGCCTCCAGCTCCATCCAAGGAATGCCAGAATAGCTTACACAATCAGAGATAACAACTTTTCACCTCATAGGCTGAAAGAAAGAAAACCCCCATCTCCTATTATCAGGAAACAGGCAGAGAAGCCATCTGTGTCCTTGAACACAGCTCAGAGATTTGTTTATAGAAACTTGTACAGAGTAAAAGACAGTAAAAAGATGCTTTCCCATGGGAAGAATTTTTCTGCAGGCCTGCATGCAGAGAAACTTATAATATGTTCATGCAACAGGAGCGAGTGGGTGAAACTAACACCCAGGCACAGGATCAAGCCCTGCTGGGTGCAGACAAGGGGAGCCAGGGGTGCTTCACTTACCCACCACATAGATGTGGTCCCTGAAGCTGGCAGCGTTGATGCACTTGGCCTCCACGGGCATGGCAGCCCTGAGGCTCCAGGCGTTGGTGGCAGGGTCATAGCACTGCGTCTTGTCCGTGGCCAGCTTCCCGTTGGGGCCCCCCCCAATCACGTACAGCCTCTTCTTGTAGCTGGCTGCTGCAAAGGAGCTCACATTGACCATCAGGGGAGCAGCCTGGGGACCAAAAAGAATCATTGGTAACCATGTGAAGCAGTCAGACTGATGCCTGAGGGGAAGGAGCCTGCAGAATTTTAAGTCAGGTGTCCCTTTTTAAGCAAGGTTCAGAAGATTCTTTATCTAAGGATAAGGGAGAAGTATGTTTCAGCTTTTTCTTAAGACCGCAAAAAGCCTTAATTAAAATATGCTCTGTTCAAGTGCTGAAATTAAAATTACTTTATCAGTAATTCAAAAGCTAGGAAATGTCAGAAATCTCCTTTACATCTCCTTTATATACTTACATACATTGCAATCTCCTTTATATACTTACATACATTGCAAAAAATCACAAGAAATTTGTTCATACTGATCTTTCTACTTGCAGCTGTGATTGTTAGTTTCATCCACATTGCTTTGTATAATCTAGAGACAGTGGGTTCTATCTGCTGCTGTGATGCCTAATCTCATTACTGTCATGGATTAATTGGTTGCCCAATCCTCTCCCCTCATTGCTCAAAGTACAGTGAGTAGAACTGGGGGGGGTTATCCTGTTTACCTTCAAACCTATACTTTCACTTTAATGTATAGCCCATACCATATATAAGGCACAGCTTAATAGACACATTTTATGTACATATAAAATGTGTCAGAGCAGCATTTTTCAGCCTGTGTTCTGGCTCATGTATACTGTTTTCTTACTCCTTGATTTATGGGCTATTAGCTTTAAAAGCCAACCAAAAAAAGGTAAGTCAGGCATTAGATGTCTCACAGGAAATGATTGGCTGGCAGCCTGGGGATTTTTACTTTCTAAAGGACATGTATCTCTATTAAAAGAAAAATTAGGGTTTTTAAAGACCAGAAATACTTAAAAGAATGGTACAGGATCATTTTTATTAATCCAAGCCCTCCGATTTTCTGATTAAAATGTTCCAAATGATTAAAATGTTACGTGATGCAGCCTCTTACCTCTGACCAGCAGTTATGAAAGGGATCATATGCTTCCATGCTGTTGATTCTCTGCATGCCATCAAACCCCCCAATGGCATACACTTTGCCACCCAACACTGCCATTTTATGTCTCCAGCGCCCAATATTGAGGTACTCAATTTGTATCCACTTGTTGATGGAGGCATTGTATTTCCAGACATCGTGCTTTGTTTCTTTGCCACCTGTAGTGTACATGACATGTGTAAATATGATAGCACAGCTTGTATTTACTTAAAAACTCCAATATTAAGTTTAAATTTGTGTGCTCTCTCACAAGGGAAAGTAAATCGTTATTACTGATTGTTAACTGGTCCTGTAACTACAGAAGAAAATTTCTGCATTTAGTTTACTTAATAGTGAAGGAAGCTGAACATTTTCTACAGCCAAATATTCAGTGAAGGCAAATCACTGTTCCTCACTTTACCAGACCACAACCACTTTCATTTCAATACTGAGTGCACGACCAACCACACAGCAGGGTGACATGCAGGAGATTTTTGTGCAACACCAGGGCTTTGCAGAACTGCTGCAAAGGGGCAAATAAACAAATATTATTTAAGTAAGATGGTGGAGGATGCTGCAGCTGGTAGTGCCAAATCCCTTGAAGACAGGCCTGCACTGGAAAGCTGCCAGGTTGTGCAGGGCAGATCCAGCCAGCCCTGTGGTTTGCATCCTAAAGCCAAAGACCTGACTGAACTCCTACCAACAACTGTCCTGCAGGACTTGGAAGTTTTACTGTTCAACCCTGGGACCATATGGCTGGGGTCTCATTTTTGTGCCTCTCCTTCTGGTCTCTTTCTCTACAGGCTTGGGTAAGCTTCATATTTATAGCTTGAAGAGCAAAACTGGACCCTGCAAACTCACTCTAGAGCTGACCTGCAAGTGGATCTTTGCTTGTGCTAAAGCAGAGAGCAGTGTTTTAAACAAGAGCTGTTGTTTGCCTACAGTTTCTGGTGTAACTGTAATACAAATAGATCTAGTTAAGCCTGAAACCACATTTACAGACTGAGTAGATTATTCTGTCATCTGCAACCTGATTAAACATTTGCTTCACTGGTGGATATACTGAAAAGAGAATTCATATTCCATTGAGAAAGTGTCTGCCTTCATTGGTATTCTGTATTGCAGACAGATCACTGCAAACTGATGGAGCCTATCTCTGGGCCAAATAGCAGATTGAATGGGAGATAATTAGCATGCTAGAAAGAGTCATTTGTAATGCTTTTGTCCCAGTATTTTTCACATGTATGTGTTGAATTTTATTTGCACTCAAATAGCTGAAGTGGCCAAAGGGCCTGAATGCAGCATTCATGGCTACAATGGGGCTAAGAGACTGCAGGTGTTCTCCTTACTCTCCCTTGAAATTTCCCTTTGGCATGAGCTTGTGCTTTCCTCCACAGGCTGAAACTCATGTAGTACCTTGAGCTGAACCAGTGGGTGAATTTGCTGCACATCAGGGGACAGTGAGAGATTTTTGAGAGGATTGGAGGTTTATTTTGTTTCTGTTTTTCCTCTGGACAACAATTCTTTCTAATCTGAAGAGAAATTGTACCTAAATTAGTAAAAGCATCAGAATGGTGAATGATAATTCATGCCATTTTCAGTTATGCTGCAGATGTAGTGTTTCAGGCCATCCAGTCAAAGCATTGAAACTGCTTTGGGGAAATCATGATCTAACAGTAGCCATAATCTTGCGCAAAGGACTTTCCTATTTTTCAGATGCTAAAGGAGCAGGGAAGACTCCAGACTGTACCAAGATACAGAAGGAAATGAGCACATGGGAGGGGAGATAAAGTTAGGAAAAATGAAAATCAAGTTAGAGAAGAGCAAATTAGAGGAGCTAAAGAAAGAAAACAAAAGTAGAAGGACATGCAGGAGGAAGCAGCTGTTTAATCAGGATTGAGACACTAAAAATTGGTTTAGCTGAGAAAAACATGCTAATGGCTTTGGTCCACTCAGCCTTTTATTTGTGTGCAAAGGGCAAAAAGGTGAAAGGCAAAGAGGGAATGGAGAGAGGGACTCGGGGATATGAAAGTAATCAGAGAAGAAAGAAAGAGAAGCTGTGAGAATGGAAGCAAAGGGAAAGCCAGCTTAGACTCACCACAGCAGGGAAAGTGTTAGCCTGGCCTGGAGGTAGCCTGGATAGAACATAAAATAAAAGTGGAGAAGTGACATTGGAAAAGATGTCAGGAATAAAAGAATGCAAAAAGCCTTGAAAAAGAGGGAAGGGTAACAAATTGAAGGCAAATGGAAAAAAGACCTCTCAACTCAAGGGTGTGAAGGTGAGGGGGATATTCTCTAGGTGGAATGTTTGACTTAGGTTCCTCTCTACAGCTACCTTCTAACAGAGGGGCTAATGCCAGAAACTCTCTATGGTGGACTGAAAGGGAAAACCTTCTTTATTAGTAGTTATGAAAACAGTAATCTGATTCTTATCCCCAGATACAGCTTTCATAAATGTTAAATTGGAATGAAGTATCAAAAATATGTGGATTCCCAAAAGAAAGAACGCAATGTAAGATATTTCAATAAAGGCAATGGACGACTTTTCACACTTAAGCAAAGCATTCACACTTTGGCCTACTCTCCTCCTTTCTACTCTTCTGTTTTAATGGAGTATAGAATTTGGTGGCCAGTTTTGCAGAAAGGAAGTATTCTACCTAGGAAGGCCCTGCTCTGTATCATGGTTTGTAATGCCACAGTGATGAAAAGCTTGCTGTCACTTTTCCTCTGGAAGCAGAACAAGATCATCAAACTTGTTTTTTGACAGGCCATCAAAAGCAGCTGTCAAACTGGCTAAAAAGCTTGATTTTAACATTTTGATTGTCAGGGTAAAATCTCTGTAGCTCTGGGATCAAACCCCTGTGTGGAGCTCAACTGTATTTGTGTGGGAAGTTAAGTACACCTCCTGAAGCTCTTGGGATGACCATCAGCACATGAGTTTTCAGACCCACACTGGGGGTCTGGAACATGGGATTTCATCTGGCTTTGACAGCTTATACTGCCAAGTTAATAACCATGGTGAGCAGTTCTAGAGTCCTCTGTGATGCCAGCTTTCAGGGGGCAGCCAAACATCAGTGACAGTTCCCTGCAGGTTTGTGACTGACTTTTGCAGAATGACTCAGATTTTGGCAGGATTTTGCTTATGCATGTGGAGCTTCAAATGGACTTGTCATGAGAAGATGCTGAAGTAATTTGCCATTTTATGTTTGGTAAACTGCTCCCAAGAACCCTTCTGTGACCTCAGTCACTGTTTGAGGTGCTGCATGCAAGTACCCATGCATATAGATCAATATTGTTTAAAACGTTAGGCAGTGTCAGAGTGTTGCATGAACATATTATAAGTTTCTCTGCATGCAAGCCTGCAGAAAATTCTTCCCATGGGAAAGCATCTTTTTACTGTCTTTTACTCTGTACAAGTTTCTGTAAACAAATATCTGAGTTGTGTTTCAAGGACATTTGGATTTCTCTGCCTGTCTCCTGATAATAGGAGATGGGGGTTCTCTTCCTTTCAGCCTATGAGGTGAAAAGTTGTTGTCTCTGATTGTGTAAATTATTCTAACATTCCTTAGTCAGAGCTTGAGGCAAGAGCTCCAAACTAAGCAAATAATAGCCCAAATCCTTTGAATTATAGTCATGTTAATAAATCATATTTAACCTTCTAATATTATTGTCAAGAGTCTTTTGTTACTGTACAAACCACAGCAATATCAGAGCTAGGCAGTGTCCTTACACATCCAGTGCTCTCTGGAGCGTGTCCAAAGCCAAAGCATTAAAATACCTGTAGTGCTTAATTTTTCTAAAGCTGCCTCAAGCGTGGTCTTGATAAAAGCTGGAAATAATTGTGAGAATGTTTTGCTCCCCTCTTGCACTCTCAATCGATGTCTTGTTCCTTACCCGATATGTAGACTTCATTTTTTAGAGTAATGCATGCAAACTCCACCCATTTTTTATTCTCATTCTCCGGCTCCTGCTCTGTGATTGGTAATTTTGCTACTTCCAGACGGCTTCGTCTCAAAGGATCCAGGCAAGTCACTTCTGCTACAAACTTCTCATCTTTTGTACAGCCCCCTATGATCATAAACACCTCAGACTGGAACTCGTGCATCCTGGGCTTGGTCCTTTCTGTAATAATCTAAATGCAAGTGAGACAGAGTGAGTACACAGGGCACTTACACCTACAATTACAGAAAGGCCAGGCAACCTTTTTTTTTTGATTACCTGTTTTTCAAATCACAGCAGGCTTACGTCAACTGAACCAATCAGCCAACGTTTTCTAAGTTGAAAGGCTGAAAAGCATCCTAGAAGCATTCAGTAGAGGTTGCTGTATCCTTCTTTCAGCAGGATTTTTCCAACTCTGGACTTAGCTGCTTTTGCCTACCTACTAGGACCCTTTCAGATCCTTTTAGGAATTACCAGGATGGCACCAAGAGCTATGCAGGTGAGCAGTAGTGACAAGGCTGGGTGCACGTCGGGTAGCTGAAAAGGATTTATTTGGGCTGACAGAGTGAGGACAAGGTAGGGGGGCCCCAAGGTTTGTGTATGCCTTGGACAGCTTGGAGAGAGCAAGACTGCAGTTAGTGCTAGCAGCAAATAAGTGCTTTCATTATTTGTCCTGAAGAGATATGTTAGTGTCAGAACAGCAACAATTCTCAGCTGCTATTTTAGGGTTATTTTTATTTGTTTCTTTGTGTATAAGTTCTTACTTCAAACCAAAATTAGAAGATTTTCTTAAAGCCAGCACCAGGCTCTGAAATGTGCTTAGCTCTAATTTACTGCTTGTTGGCTCAGTTTATTGACCAGGTCTTTGTTTGACACTGGAGAAGTTCACTTGCCAGGTAGGTGTTCACCAGGAGCAAAGAATGCAAGGGGTGCTTGGAAACTTCTGTTCTGCTTGGAGGAAATGCTTGCAAACAAGACCCACAGGTTAAATGCTGTGTCAGGAGGCAACTTGCTTAAAGTTTTACTTCTCTTTCTGCTTTTAACATTGCTTTTAACATTTAACGTTGCTTTTAGCATTTAACATTTAACATTTCTATAAATCAGTATAATTTATAATATATATTATTTATAATACTAAAAAATATTATCTACACAGACATGAATCTCGCATTCTGAATATGTCCAGAAAATTATTAGGCACATTTTTATAGAACATGAGTCCCAGAACTTGCCAGCTTCCAGGACTCTGTTTTAACCTGTCTGCCACCACTGCCAGGCGCCAGCCCCGGGGGAGGGCAGGTGGCAGCGCTGCCTGCTGCGGCTGTCCCTTTGAAGATGAGTGTAATGAGTGTTCAGCCCGGAGCAACACTCCCTTTATCTGTCCCGAATGCACCTGACAGCACTGCTCGGTGCGACAAGGCTTGCTCAGGGAGCTGCCACCAGACTGGCCGGCACTGCCCCAGGTCACCGAGCAGTGTCTTACTCAGCATAAGGAGCACCTGGTCTGTCCCCCCTCGCCGTGCCGGTGACACAGGTGACACATCTGCTGTGAGTGATAGGCCCACAACAGCCTCCTGCCCTCCTCTGGCTGTGACTGAGGAGGGACATATTTCCTCACACACTCACGTACTCCTGTTGCTCCTGTTGTGACATCTGACCTCTTGGTCGCTGTCCCCTCTCCCCCATATTTTGGCCAGGGAGATGTGACTGATACCTAACTTTCCAAAGGGGACGGGCAGTGGCAGAACCAGAGATCCACCACAGCCTGCACTGAGCAGGCAGGACAGGACTCGACTGGATGTCAGGATTAATCTGTCTCTTCAGGTGCAGGAACCTCTGCAAACAGCAGATGGGCAGTCCTCTCCTCTAGAAGGAGACTGTCTTCTTCACAGGAGGGAGAATATTTCCTTTATGAAACATTTTCCCCCATAAGTAACAGGGGAAAGTGACTCTTTCACACTTGAAAGAGACATTAAAGATTGTGGCATGGTTTGGTGGGAAAATTATTCCTCTTTTCTTAGGCTTGAAGTAATAACTGAGAGGGTGAGGTGTCATGGCTGACACCATTTGCTTTTTTACTAGGGATGCTACATGGGGTCTTCATTTGGCAAGAGTGTGTATGAAGGGTCAAGCTCAGATGTTCATAAACAGGAAGCTGTGCTTGTTGTTTAAACAACCCACCAAAAGCTTCTGAACTGTCTAAGAAAGCAGGACAAATTCTGAGGCCCATTTTGACTTTTCAGTAGCACCAGTAGAGATTACCTTTTTCTGCCCCATGGCGCTGCTCCTTTCAAATCAATTTTTGACCTGAAGCATGAGACATTTACAAAGAGCGGCTAATACCTCCCTGTTTTACTCACCTCATTGCCCGACAGATGGTACATTCTTGCTTCTTGGAGCAAAGGAAAGACATCAGGACACTGTCTAATGAGCTGATCAGCTTCAACAGTCTCCACAAAATACCAGGGGTCCAAGAGGGGCAGCCGGACATTCTCCAGCACGTAGGGCAGGAGAGAAAACCTTTCCGACTCCTTGTAACGGACCCAGCTCATCACGGTTTCGAACACCTGTGCCTCCTCCGTGACACACAGCTCATCACTCTTCAGCGTGCTGCACAGGATGTCTGCCGGCAGCTCCAGGAACTCCTCGTAGCTCAGGACCTGGCTGAAGTTCTGGATAATGTAGTTCTGCACTTGTTGTTTGAGGCTGTGCAGGGAGTGAGCGTCAGCCAGCCTCAGGATGCCAACGCAGTTCTCCGGCTGGAGTGCTTCGGTGAGAAAAGTGGCACAGGCATCCACCATGCGCAGGAACTGTGGGCAGAAAAAGCTTGTATAAGCACAGAAGGGTTACTGTGTAACCACCACAGGAGAGCTATGGAGCAACCAGCCGTGCCCAATACAGCAAAAAGCTGGGGAAGACAAGAACTGGATCATCTGAGCACAGGTGTCTCCCAAGATCTGTAGTCTGAAATGAAAATTTCTTCCTCACGCTGTTTTTATTCCCTCTGCATCCAATTGCTCCTTTCTCCTCTTGCAGGATGCAGAAGACCTGTGACAGTCATGAGTTTTATTTGTTTCATGAAAGGGTTTCCTATTGTTCCCTTTTCCTCCATGAGATCTCAAAGCACTGGCAATCATGGAGTTACAAAGCACAGATAAGGACCCCAGGCATCCAATTTGCTTCCCCTGCTTCATCTTGCATGTCAGCTCAGACCAGCTCGAACAGAGCCTGGTTTTAGAGGGAAGGTGGCTCCACTGCCTGCAGTTATGCTCCCACCACCCAAACTCCAAATGGTTCTGAGGCCTTTTGGGAGTGGTGAGAGGTTTGGAGCAGCGTGCTGCCCCAGAAGGAATGGGCAGCAGTCCTGCACTGGGGTGAGTGGCTGGAAGAGATTGGCCATCAGCAATTCTTTTGAGCTTCCTGACAGACAGGGCTTTCTGGCAAGAGTCTGTTGTAGGGAAGGCCTCCAGAGGATCTAGTGACCTTTGTCATCACCACTGGCTGGAAATAATATTGATATGCATTTTACACACAGAGTCTCCTTAATCGGAGAACTGGCTGTGTTTGCATTCAATAAGGCATCACAACTACTCTCATAAATTTCATTGGCAAAATAACCCCACTGAGGGTCCCAAATGCACATATTCTGGGCCACAGGTGTCTGCGGGGTATTTCTAAAAACTATGATCTGAGCTGGATTGCTGTTTATTCAGAAATTGCAAACCAGTTTTGGGTAGAACTGATCAGTTACAGTGCTTCATCCTAATGGATTTTCCATCACCTCTGTGCTTTCAGGTACAAATATTGCCACCGAACAGTGCAATAGAGATGGGTCAGAGCTAATGTTGTGCATTTCCATCTGTGCTTTTTGGGTTGTTTTTCCATTCAGTTTCAGCAAGCAAACCATTTTAACTCATGTTTTCTCACTGGGGAAAGTTGTGCAATAGTAATTGAGAGGCAAAGAGGAAACGAAACATTTTTAAACACTGTAGTATGTAGATTGTTTCAGTAATTAGGGTAGAATCTTCCAGACCCGTCGGTGTTGTGTTGACATATTTAGACTGTTTATCAGAGCTGAGTGATCGCAGACACTGTGTACAGACGGCCTGGTTCCTGTTTTACATTTAGATGTGGTCAAAAGTTTAGAGAAATGCAACTGACTGATGAACGAGGCTATGTAAGGTCTCAGAATGTGTTGACACCACTGACATGAATTCTGATAAAAATTTATCAGTGGCCCACAGTGGCACTGTGGCACAGCTCGGTGACCCCTCAGCACCTGCCACGTTCACCTTGCCTGCTCTCAGGGCTAGCACAAGGCAGGAACTTTGAACTCACCAGGGCATTTCCTTGAGGATCTGAAAGGACTTTGCCACCAGGTAGGCTTCAGACCTGAGGCAGGTTAAGCATCAGCCTTATTAAGCTTATTAAGCATAAGCATTCAAAATTGTCAGTAATGAGACACAAAAAAAACCCAAACCTAGGATTTGCCAAGGTCATTTGAGTCATCTGTGAGTCTGGGAATAGACCCCAAAACAACGTTCTCACCAGCCTGCAGCAAACCTCTGTAGAGTTCTCTAATTATTTACACGTGGTTAAGAGCGGTACTGACAAGGTGACAGCAGAGGTGCACATTGCTCTCACGGCCAGCAGGCCCCACTCCTGGCTGCATGGCTGTTTGTGGCCAGGCAAATGCAGAACTGCGAGGTGTGGGTGTGAGAAACAGCCCCGCTGAGGGCTTCACCACAGAGCTTGGGCTGCTTGGGAGAGGATCAAGGCAGGACGTTCCCTGTTCTGCTCCTCATCTCTGCACTGCCTTCATTTAGACACTAAATTACCCCCAAAACTCCCCCAAAACTTGCTGGGCATATGTCAGTCAGTCCCAGGAGAGCAGGTGGGTGACTCAAGAGAGCGTCAGAAGGAAGACACCCCTAAGCCTCTGCTTCATCTGCTCTGATTATTCTGACAGAGCTCTCAACTTTCTGCTTGGCCACTGTGAGTACCCCTCCTAATGCCACTCCAGGCACTTTAAATGCCCTGTTCCCTGAGGACAGTTTCTTCAATAAGTTAGTCCTTTTCCTAATACCCATTTGAATCCAGGTTCTCACTTGCTAGAGACATCCCATATGCTTACTTGGCCTCCAGCTGGCCTTCACTCTGAATAGTAAAGTAAATTTGTAAGTCCTCGCTTGTCCCAGCTTTGATGGTCAAGGATAAGCAGTGCCAGCAGCCCTGCCTCTGGCTAGAGCCCCCAGGAAGGGAAGGGAATGGTGACTGAAAGGTCTCTCACTCATAATCCCTCTGTGTATGCAGCACACTTCGGGATCCTGCACCCTGCAGCTGGTGGCCCTGGGCCACCAGCTCTGCTGTGGCTGCAGGGACAGCAGGTCCCGGCTCAGCGGTGACACCTGTGTCCCGAGGGAGCCCCGGGCAGGGCCAGCTGAGGGGCACAGCCCCCTTGCAGGGCTCTCTCCGGGGAGTGGAGGCTCTCTGAGCCTGCCAGCCCTTCTCCCACTGGGAGCTGCCCTGAAGGCCTTCGTTAGCAAACGGTGACATCTTACCCGGCCTGGCCTGTGGCTGTCACCCTGGCTCTTCCTGGCTCAGTGGCCTCAGGATGGCTGTCAGGTGTTGGAACCGTGTTTCTCCTAGAGTGTCTTGCTCGTGTAAAGTGGATTAACAGAGGGATGAGGGGTGCTTTGGGGTCAGTCAGGCCAGCAGGCTGGTGGTGCTTCGGCCATGCCCTGAGGGCAGAGCAGCCCCGCTCTGCTTAGAGGGGACAGCTCAGGGCATCCTCCACTGCATGTGGCATTTCCATGGCAGTGGGCATCACACCCTTTGGTGACAATACAGTTTCTTTTCCATCTGCTCAGAAGCCTGCTTCCCTCCCACCATTTCTTTGCTTCCACCACCGCAGAGGATGTGGTCCGTCACCCAGAGCCTGCTGAGGGAATGGGTCACACAGAGGTTCCTGGAGGGGCAGGAGCAGTGTGGACAGGTCTGGAGGTTGTTGCTAGGGCTACCTGCCATGGCCCTGGGAAGCAGCTGGGATCTTAACCCTTCCCAGAGGTGAAAGGATGAGCAGCTCTGGAGGCAGTGTGGGTGGCTGCTGGGCGGGATCCAGGGTGGGCACCAACCTTGCAAGTGCAGTGACTGGGCAGCCACCAGCCCAGACAGAGGAGGTGACTATTGAACTCATGCTGCAACTGTGCTTTAGGTGGAAAAAATTTGTCTGGGTCACTTGAGGGTGAGGCTTAGCTGTTCAGCAGCTCCCTTTTCCAACCCTTCACCTGCTTCCCCCGCTGTGGCAGGGATGCCTGTTCTCTCCAAATAGCCCTCCACCTCTTCCTACTGTCAGTTTTGACTGTATTTGGTCAAGCCTTACTAGGAGGGAGTAAAGGAAGGCATAATTATGTAAAACTTTTTCAAAAACAGTTTCTAGAGAAAAGTAGATAATTTACATTGGAATATCTATACTGCAATTTCTAGAACTGTGCAAGGTATTTCTTCTTTGGTTCTTTGCCAAGTATGCAAGGTTAAAAAGAGGCACTGCCACGAGTTCTTGCTAGTCAGATAAAAAGATTCTATTTGGAATTTGGATTTCTCACATGTCACTAATTTGAAAGAATGTATCAAATAAAAATGTTACACTAAATTGCAGAAATAATATTTTCAGCTGTTGATATATCCAAATGAAACATTTGACTCTTTCAACTCTGTTCTTCAGCATAAATAGCAGCAGACAAGCTGGCAGAACTCTAGTTCTGTCAGCTTGATATAGTAGATTATTAAAGATTTAGTAGTCACTAAATCTTTTGTGAACAAAATACATTTTCAGCTGAAATCCTCACATTTATAATGTGAGGCTTTAAGGCCTTAGAAAACTTGATAGTATCCAAGACAACCACTGTTTTTAGCTGAACATTCCTGGTGTTCTAGGTTTATCTAGTTTATTCTAGTTTACTATTCTTACTTATGGTACCCTCACAATTTTATTATTATTCTAACATAATTTGATGGTTTTCTTAAAGCACCAGCCTTGGGAATCAAATTTAATCTTAATTTTAATGAAAAATAGGGAAGACACATAAAAAAACATAGGTTTATACTTTTCATAGTTCCAGAAGGAAAAAAAAAAAAAGGCTGAGGAATGATCCTAAGTAAAAAAGGTTCAAAAGAAAACAAAAACAAGATAGAAAAGTGTCCTGAAAATGAACCAAATGTAGCCATTTAATGCTACCAGTTGGTAATGTTGGTGTGTTGAAAATGTCAGTGAGTTACTGCACTGCAGGCCCAGGGAACATTAAAGTTACCGTTGTGAAATTTTCCCTAACATCTAATCTAAACCTCCCTTGGTACAAGTTGAGATAATTTCCTCTTGTCCTATCACTTTTTACCTGGGAGAAGAGTCTGATCCCCACCTGGCTACAGCCTCCTGTCAGGGAGTTGAAGAGAGCAATACAGCTGCCCCTGAGCCTCCTTTTCTCCAGACTGAGCACCCTCTAGAAAGCACAGTTCCAGAACTCCAGAGCAGAATTTCCATGTAAGATTTAAGAATCTGAACTCCCTCATGAACCACAATGATCACAGAGTTGGGTGTTTCTTGCCTTCCTTAATGAGAGGACTGGACACACACGCACGTTGGCACTTGGCAGGTTATGCTGGTTACAATTTGTTAGCAATTTGCAGCATGGTACCAGACACTGCAATTTGGTAGACCTCACAGGTGATTTACAGGACATGTGAATGCCTCGTGGACCAAAGGCTGAGTAACACTGCCCAACTCCAACTTCCCACAAGTCCCAGGTCATGACTAAAACCCTTTACATCACGGGTTCTACAAAGGAGGATGCTAACTTTGGCTGACAAGTCTCCATCTCAAGGCAGGGAAGACAGAGAGGCAAACTAACTTCCTGCTCTGGCCAGCCATGCCAGCTGCTGCCCACTAACCCTTCTGACTGTCCTTCACTGGCTGACTTGAATTTTGGGGGGCACTGCCAGGCAGGCAGCACGTGGGAGCCGCTCTTGGAAGCACAGGCTGGCTCTTTGCCTGTTTGCATGGCACTCAGCACAGCAAAATTCCAGTACATGGCTGCCACTGCCATTTTTTACCTTAATATAAGTAAATATGATGTAAAATTCTTCCAGAACCCATGAAATCAGAGAAGTTTGCAGTGTGCTAACCAGGGTAAGACATGGTGTTGCCAGAGCAGTGAGGTTGGGTCAGTGCATTTGAGTTATCTGTACCTGAAAGAGGCTGGCAGCTTCCAAGACTTTCTGTACATTTTGCTTTGTGATGAGCATTTTGCTGGTGTAAGTGTAGTCCAAGAGTATATTCATGGTTTCTGCATCAACTCCTTTTAGTATGATCTTCTCCTCATATTTCTCTCTTAAATCATTGCAGAACATGGCCCTGGAAAGAAAGACATTTATCTTTTACTGCATTCTAGTCAGGATGAGGCATTCTGAAAACATTGGGCTGTTTAGATTTCAACACAGAATACTCTGATTGCTTCATATTTTATGCAATTACTCCTGTTGAAAAGAAACAAGAAAACATCTTTTTGTTGCTCTTCTACCTCTGTACTCATGAGTTTGATAACACACAGGATGGGTTCCTCTGAGCTGTCCTCTACAGCAGACCTGGGGCTCCATGGCAGCAAAAGGGAGCTGGGAGCTTGCCTGAGTGGGAGTAGCCCCCGGGTCTGGCCTGGTGCTGTGGGGCAGTGGTGGTGTCTCACCTGCTGGCCTCTTGGCTTGCTCTGTTCCTAGTACAGGTGCAGCTCGTTAAGGCCTGGCATTCTCCAAACTTCATTAGCACATGTTCTTTGTACCCCTTGGCAGGTCAATACCCCCCTGGGACTGAACCCCGAGCCCAAACCAGATCCACGTGTCTGAGAGCCTCATTCCTCAGCTTCCCAACATATCTTTGACCACATTAATACCAGGGGTGGGCCAGGGGAGAATGGCTTATGGATTTTTTTCTAATTTAGAGTCCAGCTTTTCCTTTGCTAATTTTTGGGATTGTAGAGTTGGTACCTCTCAGCTAGAGAAGCAATTGAATTTGCATTAATTTGAGCTACTGTTAGGCAGAAAGTGCAGTGATTTCATACATGTGGATAGCAGCTCTTCTTTGGTGACCACCAGACATACCTTTGGCACTAGGCAGATATTTCCTGTGGGGTATAAGTCAGAAATTCTCTAAGGGCTATTTAAATTCATTTTGCATTGTGACAGCTGCAAGACAAACACACACATCTTCATCTGCATTTTCAATTCATGGATTTAACTATTTCTTCCAATGCTTTTTACTTAGGATTTTGATCAGCCCCTTCTTGTTCACTGCATTCAGAGACCAAGATGTCACATCATTTGGAATCTGTCTCAACAGATCAGAATTACATGAGTCCACTTGTTACTGCATTGGTAAAAAACATGTGCAGATCTAAAGTGTAATTAGAAGCACTCTTTACCCTGCATTCCAAACCCTTCTTTATTAGTCATATACAATGTTGACAGGACAATGCAACCTGGGAAATGGCTAGAGGTCCCAAGTCTTAGGCCATGCTTTTCTTGTAAAAGAAGTGCCTGAATTAAGCAGTCTGATTGACACATCTTACTGGAACCAAGATGTAAACAGATTTTATTGCAAAGCAGTTAGGCACAATGCATGGCAAATGGATGGAAGATGCCAGCTGCTACTTGCTCTAACAACTACCCGTTCCTTACCTCAGCAGAAATTTTATAGCAAAGCCTTAGTTACCTCAGTGTGCAAAACTGCCTCTGGAGAGAGAGGCCTAACTTTTGAGGAGGAAAATTGGGCAGAGAAGTTACTTGTCAGAAAAGTTGTTCAGCCAGAATTCTCATTTTTCCTTTCACTCAGCTCACTAGAGGTTTTTACTTCACTGCCCTGCCTCATGGTCCAGCTGCTGCTGCTACTGAAATCAGAATATTTCAAAGGCTTTTAGACAAACGCTCCTTAACTTCGGTGACCACGAGACTGGGATTCATTTAGCTTCTCTCCCTCTGGCACTGTCAAGTGATGTAAGAGGGGATGTGTGGGCAGGTGGCCATCTGAAATCAGCAGCCCTCTGTTCCCACTTCTCTCTGGGAAAGGGCAGAGAGGGGGGTTGGCACAGGACAGCTGTTTGAGCCGTGTGGGACTGACGGGTGCTGGGTGAATGAGAAACAGACCGATGGAGGGTGCAGGTGCTGTCTGCTCTTCTTCCTTTCATCTCTTAAGCTGGTGACTCCAGACTTGTATCAAACCATCCCTGCTCAGTCTCACGTGTGTCCCACAGCCCCGAGTGTTTGGTGGGCTCAGGCAGACATACGCAGTGTTACACTTGTGCAAGGCTGCTCAGAAACCAGCCTCAGCATTCTGGTGGTGGCTTTGCACAGGGGTCTGGTCAAAGTGCTTTGGCCTATCTGTCTCCTAATCTTTGTAATTGGTTTAGAGCTGCCATCCACTCCCAGTTTTGTAGGGTGGATGTATGTGACCTGGCTGTGAGCTGCAGAAATCACACCTCTAAAGCACAGTGCTCTCGCACCAGCTCTCTGCTCTAGATCGTGGCAGGGCTGAATTGGGCAGTGCTGCACAGGAGAGCTGACTCCTGTGGCCTTCCTTCTGCTCAGATGGAGTGGTTCTCATTCCCACCCTGGGTGCTGGCAGAGGGAACACCTGACACCACTCAGGCTGACCAGGCTGAGCTTCTCTCCTAGGGATTAAAATGCTGCCTCTGAATCTTTCTGAACTTACCCTCAGGAGGCTCCAAATCCTTCAGATGTGGCTGCTAATTCCATTGTATTTGTCCCTGGTCCTTGTCCCTGAGTAATTCTAAAATGCACCTTTGAACCAACATGTACTCTAAGAAATACACATCTGAAGTGAAGACCCAGTGCCAAATTTAGATACTCAAAAATGGGTAATTTTAGAAAAAAATCTAAATTTTTCCTAGTTTAAAATTAGAGAAATCTCAATAAAATAAACAAGGGGTTGCAGCTCATGAAGCACCTTATAAGCACCCTCCCACACTGGAATGCTTATGCTTGGAATTATGAACCTGACTTCAAACAACCATGCTGGCACTCGAGGATGCTCTGGAAAATGGCTTCAACCTCTCCCAGCCCCATTCTCCCACTACTCTTTGTTGTAAGAACGTATTATAAGTTTTTCTGCATATAAGTAGGTCTGCAGAAAAATTCTTCCCATGAAAAAACATCTTTTTACTGTCTTTTACTCTGTATAAGTTTCTGTAAACAAATCTCTGAGTTGTGTTTCAAAAACATTTCGATTTCTCTACGTATCTCCTAATAATAAGAGATAGAAGTTTTCTTCCTGTCAACCTATGAAGTAAAAAATTGTTATCTCTAATTGTGTAAACTAGTCTAACATTCCTTAGACAGAGCTTGAAGCAAGAGCTTCAAATACTCCAAATTAAACAAATAATAACCCAAATCCTTTCTATTACAAAATCATGTTAATAAATCATATTTAACCTTCTAATATTATTGTCAAAAGTCCTTTGTCAATACACAAACCACAACAATAACTCTTGGGCAGTGCAGCATTAAAGAACTACTGTTCCACCTCATCAGCTGGAATTTCTCCTCTCTGCTTTGTTACCATCATGGAGGTAAATGGAGAGTTAATATTTTTATGTCTACAGGTGCAGGACATCACAAGGATTAGTCTATTTACTCTCCAGCAGTGCTGAAGAAGGACTAGAAGTGGTCAGTTCTGTTAAACTGTGTTCCAGTCAGCTGCTGTGGATTGCCTGCGCTGTGGCACCCAGCGCAGAGGAAGGGGCTTGTGTAACTTGAGGGGAATGAAGCCCGTGAGTCACTGGGTCCCTTTGCTTTGCTCCCCTGCATGGCTGTTAGATGTCCTGCAACAGCGTGGAAAGCACTCACAGAACAGCGTGATTTAAGAATTCCTTCTTTGAACAGTGTGATTTAAGAATTCCTTCTTCCTCTGGGGCCATGCAGCTTCTAGTGAATTATGGCAAGATGAATGAAGCCTCCTTGTGAGCAGCAGAGCCAGTGAAGCTCAGTTCCCTGCAGATTTGCATCCTTCTTTCCCTCCTCACAGTAAGGTCAGCTTCCCCTTCCTGAGCCCTCCATTCTCCTCGTTATTGCTCTCCCGCAGCTCAGGGTCCCTCCCAGGAGCTCAGCTCTGTGCTGGCTGTGCCCAGGGGGGCAGGGCAGTGTGGTTGTTCTGGGCACTGTGAGTGCAGGCTGGCCAGGACACCCTGCTCCTTACCCTGCAGAGCACCAAGCCTGCCAGTCCAGCATCTCTCCTCTCCTAGCTGCACATTTCCATCAAACTCACGGGAACTTCAGGTTTGAGCTTTCCATCCTGTGCCAAATGTGATTGAAACTAACCCAAAGGGTCCTGACAAGAGGCACTGGCAGACAGTGAGATGTAATAAATCTCAACTCTGTGGGAAGCCAAGGCAAACAGGAGTGCCCAGAGGGGCAGACCCTGCACAGCGTGCAGTTGCCTTGGGATGTGATAACCTCCAGCCAGGTATCCCCCCTCCTTCCAAGGGACAGGCTGTATCTCAGGAAAAACTCAGTGAAAAGCTGGCCAACAGCTGTTGTCATAAAACTTAGAAAAATCCCCATCTTCCCTGGTTTTAACTGGGAAGTGCTTCTGCTTGCAGCACCTTTACTTATAGTGAAATTGGGGGTTTTTGTCAAAGTATCGTTCTGATAATTTTGATTTTAATTTGTGTATCTGCTGTCCATTATGCACACAATGCTGGTAAGAAATATTTGGGGATCTCTGCTTTTAGCTGTATATTTTCTCATATGCAATAAATGTAGTCTCTCTGTAGAAATAATACTTGTCTCCAAATATTCACAGACACAATCTCTATTCTAGATTAGAAAAGCAGAACTGTTCTTCCAGGCACTACCAGCAAAGCTTACCAGACTCCATTAAAATTAGCTTTCTGCTCATGTCACAAGTGGTCACAGGTTCTTTTTTCTCGTGTTCCCTCTGTAGCTGTTCAGTCATCTGACCACTTTAGCAGTAAGAGAAAGAAATAAAAAAATCCCAGCCATGCAAATGTGATGGTCTAAATGATGTTGTCTAAATGATAACGGAAAATCTATGCTAAAACTGATACCAAGCTCCTCTGTGTGTCTAAAATTTGTTCTTGTTGGCCAGTAGTATTTGCTCTTGTTGGCCAAGTTCTTCTGTGTGTCTAAAATTTGTTCTCGTTGGCCAGTAGTCTCAGACAGAATATCTATTGTACTGAAAGAGTGAAAAATTCAAGCAGACCAGGAGGAGACGGTGAAGTGGCAAAATTGCTTTCAAGGAGATATTTCCCACTGCAACTGATTTCCAGACGGAAAATTCCTTCTCTTTCCTCTTCAACGATTTAATGCAATATACATAGGAAAAATTAGCAAGTTCCAGAAACCCACTCCTATTTCAACAAAAATAGCCTGCTATCTGAATGGGTATTCCTCTTTGCCCAGGTCCCAAAGGGACAAGACAAGTGGCTAAAGATACTTGGTTAAAACACCCTTTCCTCATGCATTTGCCTGCCAATATTCTGTCTTCCTTTGCATGCCTCCAGTGGACTTTTTGAGTGCTGGTATCAGAACTCCAGCAAATCCACAACTTGGCACCTGCCTTATTTAAGCCTCCAACTTTAAAAAACAAGCTGAAAGATGTAAGGAATTAGAGGCTCACTGCGAATTTGCAGACTTCAACACCCACTTTGCAGCCCTTGGAGACCCACAGTTCAAGTCTAAGAAGCAAAATAAGTTTTTTGGTTTTGTTTGTTACAAACCTTACCTGAAATAATTGCTTGCTGCAGCAAGGACCACTCGGTGACAGGAGAATTCCCTGCTGTCCACGCACAGGATGACATCTGTAAGGGAATTTTCAAGCCGAAGGTTCTCAAGGCCGTTCTGGAGCACCAGAGAGAGACCAGTATCGTCAAACTTGACCTTTTCACCACCTGAGACTTCCACCAGGTCCCCCATTTTCGCCAAGCACTCATTGTTCAAAGAGCTCTCGGGCTCCTCAGAGCTCTTCTCCAGCGTGTCCCCCATTTTTTGGCCAGCCCCGTCTCATTCTGTTGGTGCTTCGATCTAAAAAGAGCTCCTCAGCTTGGGGCAAATCACACTGCAGAAGTTGGGCGGATTTCCTGTCCAGAGGTCTCTGCTTATCTCTAGCTGTCACACACACATAACAGGAAGCCTTGCACTTTCTCATCCTGTTAACACAAACAAAGGGTGGGTTTTTTTCTGTGATTTTCAGGCAGTATCAACGTGTTTAGAAAGGCCTTAAGATGCCTCTGGATGTGAGAAGATTACAAGTGACAGGGACAGCCTGCTTCCCACCCTCAAGCCAGTGCCTGGCTGTTTTCTGCTGGTTGTATTGATAGGTGCACCACATGCCTGTCAAGCACTCCTGGTGGACTGGGCTGCTAAGGCAAAAAGCGTCATATTTTATACTTCTTTCTCCAGGTATGCAGTTATTAATAACTGAGCTGGTTTGGGGTTTGGTTTTGTTTTATAGTAATATGCTTACATATTCAGAAAGTCCTCCAAGTGGAGGGCTTGTTAGCTGGTAACCATTGCATGGCTTTTCTTTAAGGCTAAATGGGCACAACTCTCTCAAGGACATGGACCAGCATCAAAGATCTCATAGCTGACGGTCTTCAGGCTCCACTGCTGGGCACAGGGACGTGGTCCATGCAGCCAGTGCCCTGCCATCAGCTCTGAGCAGCAGTGACAGCTCAGGGAGAGAGCCTGGGGAGCAGTGTCCCCATGCTCGTCCCCACCACCCTCACTGATGGGCGGAGCTTGAGGCACAGCTGCATCTGACTTGTCCCCAAGACAGACAGGGATGGTGGCAGGGCCGAGGCTGCACATCTGGCAGTGACGACACTGCAGGGCAGCTCTGGGGCTGAGCCTGCAGCACGACAGGAGCACACGGAGCACAATGCTGAAGGTTTCGCTTTCACCGAAGGATGGACCAGATCTACTTGGACATCACCTAGATGAGAACCTGATCCAAGCTGAATTAATAAGCAACACAGCCTGCTGAGAGTAACAGAGCAAAACCCTGGCTTGCCTAGGAAACTCTCAGGCTGGGAAGTAGAAAAGCACACCTCTGTCTCCCGCTGAAAGGAATGCAGGACCAGTCCTCACCTTGGGAGCTTGAGTGCTAACCAATCTTGCCTTTGTGATAATTACTTCTAGGAATCCTTGTTTGGCCAATTCACAGGTTCTTACTCTGTGTTTGGTTTCCTCTTTTGTCTCCAGCTTGTAAAGCTGAGCTCACAGTATTATGGGAAGCTTGGCTTCCCCCTCTTCTAGAAGGAGGTGAAAGCAGGGTCTGAGAGAGTCAGATTGGAAGAGGAAGGAAAGCAAAAAATATCCTGCCTGCTTTCCTCTACCTCCTTGTAATTGGGTTTTCTTCATTTTGTGTAGTCTGTGCAGCCCTTTGGCTTTTTCCTGTCCCAGCTGATTTAAATGTGTTCCTGCTGACTTTTGTGCTAAGTTTTGCTAATGAATGTTTCCTTTTCTAAAGCCAGTCCCTTCTTTCCCAAATACTCCTATAGGAATACAACGAGAAAATTAAGGAAACCCCTCAAAAGTAAAGTGTGCTTTAAAAATCACAATACTTTAACCCTATCTTGGGCTAGGTTCTCCTTGTTTATCATCACAACTTCTGACCTTTGAGAATTCATCTTATCAGGCTTTTCTCTGACAGTGAGAAGCTTCACATTGTGCTTATCTGTTTAAGCGAAAGCTGAGATTCTGCAGCGATCACTTGATTCCAGTTGCTGAAGCTTTAAACAAAGCACTAATAATTGTGAAATTGAAGCAAGTCAGTGTTGGCTCTGAGTGCTGGGAACGGAAACCCTGCAGTAACTAGGTCGGTCGATGGCTGTGGTACTGTCAGTAACTGCACTGCAGGAAGGACCTTGGCAGCTCAAGGAACTGTTGACTATTAGTAGCAGTGATCATTATCCACAGTCTGTCTCCTTCTGTGCCACTGCTAACCCACATGGTGTATTTTTAACCCCTAATTTTTTTTTTCTTGACAAGCACCTCCCCTCCTTCCTTCCGTTTCCATGGTGTTGTGGTTTAACCCCAGCCAGGCAGCCTCTTGCTCGTTCCCCCACCAGAGAGACCAGGGAGAGAACTGGGAGGACAAAAGATGGAAAACCCATGGGATGAGATAAAGACAGTTTAATAGGCAAAGCCAAAGCCACACACATAACCAAAGCAAAGCAAGGACTCTTTTCACTGCTTCCCATGAGCAGGCAGGTGTTCAGCACCCCCAGGAGAGCAGGGCCTATCACACGTGATGGTTACTTGGGAAGACAAACCCCATCACTCCAAACATCCCCCCCTCCTCCTTCTTCCCCACACATTACATACTGAGCATGATGTCACACAGCCTGGAATATCCCTTTGGATATTCCCCAAGCAGCTGGGGGTCCCCTGTCCTGGCTGTGTCTCCTCTCAACTTCCCATGCACTCCCAGCCTTCCCACTGGTGGGGCGGTACAAAAAGCAGAAAAGGCCTTGGCTCTGTGTAAGCTCTGCTCAGCAATAACAAAAACACCTCTATGTTATCAACCCTGTGTCCACCACAAATCCAAACCAAAGCCCCATACTAGCCACTGTGAAGAAAATCAATCCTACCCAAGACAAAACAAACACATTCCACCAGTTCTCCATGTCATTCACATCATCCTCAGGTCCCACACTACTCAGTACAACCCCATTAACCAACCCCCCACCTCCCACCCTTGGATATAATACACAGATGTCACTCCCTTAGTCTATGGACTTCCCTTGCAAAATGCCCATAAAATGTCCACAAATGTCCACAAAATGTCATTTGAGTTGATTTAGTTCATGGCTTTGGGCTCCATCTGTTCTGGTGGTCACTTGGGACAGGAAAGGTGCTGTGATAGGCAGAGGTCATGGGCACCAAGGCCAGCTTAGGTCAGGTCAGTTCTGCCCTGCAGCTCCTTCTTGGGAGGCTTTTCCTCCATTCACTTGGGTTGTCCCTGTTATACTAATTCCTGTAACATACAACTCAAATCATGGCTTACAACAAAGGTGTATCCATTACAATCTCCACCCCAGGTCCATTGCAATGTGAAACCCCAGGCCAGGGTTTCACATTGCAATGAGCTCCTCCCCTTGTCCCCAGCCTGCCTGGAACAAGGGGCTCTTCTATAGTCCACCACCAGCATAGTCCACATCACAGTCCTCCATGAGCTCCAGGGGCACAGCCAATTCACCACAGCCTTCACCACGGGCTGCAGGGGAATCCCTGCCTCCCCTGCTCCAGCATGGGGTCCCACCCACAGGAGACAGCTCTTGAACTTCTCCAACATGGGTCCTTCCACAGGCTGCTCCAGTGTGAGTCCCCTGTGGGGTCACAGGTCCTGCCAGCAAACCTGCTCCAGCACAGGATTCTTACAGGGTCACATCCTCCTTTGGAATCCCTCTGCTCTGGCATGGCATGCTTCACAGGCTGAAGGGGGCTCTCTGCTCCATCGTGGACTCCTCTGCAGGTCACAGCCCCTTCCATCCCAGTTCCCACTGGAGTTCCAGCCTGCCCAGTGCAGCAGCACAGACACAGCAGCGATGCCCTGGCCACCTGCCAGCCCAGGCCTGTCACCATGGCTGTCACCAGAGTGCTCCTAGGCACAACACAGTGAGGTGATCAGCAGCACAGCAGCAGTGACCACCGATGAGCACCAGAATGTAATTTCCAGGCAGGCAAGCAAGTCCCGTGGCAGGCACAGCAGCCTGCTCATTGCTAGCTAAACTGCAATAACAGCTATAAATTCAGCTATAAATTCAGTCTAGTACATCCCAATGAAAACCTGTGCCCTTTGTGCCCCACACTGGGCTGCCTTGTGTTCAGAGAACCCCTTGCTCAGGGATTAATCTGCAGACGTAGTAACTAGTTTCATTCTTTGGACTAGCATGAGGACAACGCTGAGGTGAGTGTTGTGTCTTTGCAGGTATAAGGGAACAACAAACCCAGCAACCAGGCAGCTGCTCTCCTGAGGTGCTCTATGGCCCAAGACTGCAGTAGCAACATGTTATTTAATCCTGGGGCAAATCCAGCTTGTTACTTCATGGTAGAAGCTTCCAGATACATTCTTCTATTTGGCCTTTAGAGACTTGTTCTGTCTGCACTCTCATACTGTTTTCAGTAAAGAATTACCTGCTTGCTAAATGAACACTGAACTGGTAAGAGCTGAAGGCTTGTCTGTTCATGACTTGTTTGTCTATTGTCTTTACCTTTGGAATCCCGAGCTGACCTGTGTATACTCTATATCAGCTTGAGAGAACTGGCTAACTGGCTGGAATTACTGTGTCAATAATGTATTCTCGTGTCATAGCAAGTTTACAGAGCTCTGTAACATCACAGGCTGCTGCCTGTACCTACGAATCCCTGCATGGTACATCTGAGCTGAGCTCAGAGGCTGCTTTCCATCCTGCCATGACTTCCTCACCTCTGCGTCTTCTGTTCCCCCCTGACCACGTTCCCTGTTTAAATGTTGATCTGTAGCCAACACCAGCCCATTTTCAACTGTCTGTTCCTGAATCCAGGATCTCATCACTGTGGCATTTCAGCACTGTAAAGTTTGACCCCAACAGATGAATCTGCCTAGACTAGCCAGGAGTCCTGGTTCCCATCTTGCAAAGTGAAAGATCCAGGCATTCCCAGGGAAAAGTTGTGGACTTGGGGCCATGACTAAGAGGAGGGACAGAAGAAATCACACCCACCAACAATGGATCAAGAGCAAGGAGCTAAGGCATTCTTTAAACAAAGGCAGAAACATAGGAATCTATTTCTGAGAGTTCTTGTTACTTGTTTTTTCTGGTCCCTTGGGGACCAGGTGAGTCTGAGAGGAGCCAGCTATGAAACATGGGAGTGTGTGGCTGCCTCAAGGAAGAGGCCAGATAAAGACTAGCAGGAGGTTTTCTGGAGTGAGAAAGAAGATGCTCAGCCATTCTGATATCACAACTGGCTCTGGAAAGTTCCTACTCTAAGTCATGAGCAGGTTGCTGAACTTGCAGATGGCAATTCATATTTCTGACCTGGAGCTCATACAAACTGATCCTTGTTGTTTGTCTTCTTCCTCTTATTCCAGACCACGTCCGTTTTGCTGCCACACTCCAAGTCTGTGTGTTCTGTGACCAAGAGGCTTCTGTTCCAGGCTATCCCACTTCTCACACTCCAGACAGCTTTCAAAGCTGAAGCCACCCAACAACACGTTGACAGCTACGTCTCCAGGCCTTGCCATGCTTCCTGATGGCTGTGGAAGGCAGCCTTCCTTCATCTGAGAGAGCCTTTTTAAAGGTGCTGGCCTCCAAGAGGGCAAGGACACAACCGCAGAAGAAAAGTCTTGGCAAGGTTTTGACTTCTTCAAGCAGAAAAACACTGCAATTGCTTCCACTGTGCATCCCTATAAGCACTGCAGAAAACACCTCAGAGCACAGAGGACCCTGCTGGGTAGCAGAGACAGTTCCCTGGTTTGGGAGCAGGGGTGGGAACTGCAGCTGGACACGTATCAGGGCTCATCTTACCATCAGCTGTTTTCTAGCACAGTGCAAAGCAAGATAGCTGAGGCCTGAGATAATCTTGTCAACCCTGGAAAGTTGCTGGATTTTTGTCTGTGTTTTCAGTACATTGGGATAATGTTCACTAGCTCAAAATAGCACGTTCTTAATTTAGCTATGGGGGAACAAATGGGATTTCAGTTTTTGAAAATACATACAGATCAGATTTGGATCAGATTTTTTATAAACTGCAAACTGGAATCTTTGTTTCATTTCAGTTTACTTCCTCTGCTGAACCAGCACCACCTTCCATTTCAAAAACTACTGCTTGAGCCTTCTCATATCTCTCCCTCTGGGCATCTGCATTTGTTCCAAGTCAGGAAACAATGGTGATTTTGTGAAGCTGGCTTGTCTCATACCCTCACTCTTGAAAATTACCTCTTATTTAGAGAGGATTGCAGTGTCACCCTGCTGTGTTGCATTTATTACCTGTCCATCTTTTCCTCTCAGAGTGTTTTTGCATGTATTTTAAATCACTGGGATGTTTCTAGAAAAAGTGCTGCTTCCATGTATTGTTTTCTTTGGGACAGTCAGGCTAACAATCCAGATGAGTGACTCCAAATCGTGCTTTCACCTTGTATAAAAGAGAGGTGCCAGCTGACCAAGCTGTAAATGCCAAATTATTTGGGTTCAGTATTTGAACTCTGGTTGTTAGATTGCTCCCATGTGTGCTACAGGCCACGGAGGTCACCCTGACGTGGGGATGGGCCAGTTGAGCTCGAGAATCTTTGATCCCCTGCTCATTAGCTTTTGAGGGAGTGGTGGAGGAAAGCTGCTATTTAAATAAGTGTTTGTTCTATTTGGAGCAGCTGAATCGCAGTCTGGGGGTGCAGTATGGTCACTCCCAAAGCGGCAGGCAGGACAAGCTGAGACATCACCTAGCGCTGTATTTTCAGGTTTTATAGCCCAAGATGAGACGCATCCCAATGAAACTGGAAGGGCTGAGGCCAGGAATGTGGCTGTAGGTAAGAACCAAAAGAAATGCAGTAGGT
This sequence comes from Leptocoma aspasia, assembly GCA_013399835.1. NCBI lineage: Eukaryota > Metazoa > Chordata > Aves > Passeriformes > Nectariniidae > Leptocoma > Leptocoma aspasia. Next base: position 103,121 of record VXAX01001304.1, on the reverse strand, counting down.
GCCAGCCATGGCAGCTGAGGAGAGCTGTAACAAGCCTTCCCCAGTCAGAACAGTCTTTTCCTACTCCCTGGAAGAAGGATGTCCTTTTGTCGACACCTTACACTACTGCAGGTTTTTTAAGAAAACAGACAAGTGTTTCTCCTTTTCTGTCCTCAAGATAATCAGTCTTTGAAACAAAATAGCAGCAGTTACTTCCATTTCTAGTTGTTTGTGAAGACGGAAAGAAGGTCCTAAAGTCAGTTTCTAGTAGGAAAGAAGAGCCTCACTTTCTTTTAACTTAGAGTTGAGTTATTCTCTAGAAGATTTTGCCAGTGTTACTCACAAAAAGGTTTTGTCATCAGCATCAGACCCCCTCTTGTTTCAGTTTATGTAACAAGATGCTCAGGTCACTTGTCTACTTCTGTCTGATCTGCCACCCATTAGAATTTATTAGCATCTTCTCTGTATTATTAGCTAGTGGATGTTTATGCACAAATAATTCTTCCTCTAAGTAAATTACACCTTTGATCTCCATAATTGGACAGCAGGAATCAGGTCCATGCTAGAAGAAATAGAGGCCTGTTGTCCTCAGTGATAATTTGCTGTTGCATTCTTTGTGCACCTCGATGCTGCTGCCACCAGGTTCTGGCATCCAGCACACACAAGGCAAGGAACACAGCCTTGGCAAGAGCAGCAGTGCTATAGCTCAGACACTTGTTCCACAGCTTAACAAAACCTGACCAGCAAAGCAGCTCTTGAAATGAAGGAGGGCTGTTCTGCTTGGCAGGAGCTGGGGAATGGAGGAAGCTGCCATTGTAGTGAATTATGTGGAGGTCTGTGTTTCAGTGCCTGTTTGGTGTTAATGAGACACTGGTTGGACTAAAGTTTGAGTTCTTGAGTCTATTCATAGTATTTGCTGAGTGGCCCTGCAAAAAGCTCACAGTGTGACCCCAAATCATGGGAAACAAACCTAGTCTCTGATTGATGTCTAAGGCAAGGCTGACTTCTCTTTCTCATGAGGCCTGTCGACCCCAGCCAGCTCTGTGCACGTACCTAACTGATGAGTTCACACTCTGGGTGATGCTCCAGAGCTGTGACCGAATTCTGCTTCGGTTTTTCAGCTGTGTGAAGCTCAGAAATGCTGGCCCCAAAATCAGTGTGGTCCTTCCTTACCTTCCTTGTGGTGGGATTCTGATAGTTTGCAACACACATCTCCTTCTTGGGTTGTAAAGGCTCTCAGCCTCTCACTTGGGAAGAGCTCAAGCAAGCAGAGAAGCCAGTGTGATGGGCTGTGTGCTCTGTATCCTCACCACTTGCTGACTGGCACCAGGCTGCTTTGCTTGCTTCCCTGCAGGACTGAGTCCATCAGACCAGAAACCCACATGGACCCAAAGCAAAAGAATGAAGTCCGGCCTAAACTTTCTGAAGCCAAATGAGATTTTTTTTTTTTTCTGGAGATGGTAACAGGAGAAGGGAGCAGGACTCTTTTCAAGAGGGAGTGACACTCTCTGTGGTGCACCCAGGAGATCACAGTCTGAATTTCTTTTGACCATCATATGGTACAGTTTCCACTGCTGGCTGACATGAGGCCATTTACTAGCTTGTCTAATTATCACAAAAATAAGGATGGCATTGGCAAATATTGCTACTCTTGGAACATAAGCTTATCCCTGGAAGTTTATCCCTGGGATAAACTTATTCCAACATTTCTGTAACTAATTCTTGTGTTTCCTATTCTGACACAATAAAGGGGGGAATCAGTTGGTTCACTGACAAGTGACTGCTGAAAGCTGAGCCTTGCTTGGTCTGGGGGAAAGAAGCAAACTGGAAAGAAGCAGAAATCTACATGTTTTCAATAAACAAACACATAACTTTTGGTCAAAGTGCAATTTGATTTAATACATCCACACACAAGTGCTCTCCTGTATAAAACCACTACCTACGTCCATCTGATTTTTCAGTTGTCTCTTTTCATCCACAGCTACTTTTTTAAGCTCAAACCTGACATTTCAGCTTGCCATTTAATGGTGGGAAAAACAGTGAATGTCTGGTGAACCTGAATGTTGGTTTAAAAAAATGGACTATAGTTCTCAGTTAGCTCCACATCATTGCAGCAACTGAAGTTTCAAGTTTTAAAATACTGTTTAAAAAAAGGAACCTTTGCAGTTTTTCAGCAGGGTGTCTTAACTGTCTCTTTTGCAAGAAATTTAAACTTGTGTGAAACTGGTCTTTAGGTAGCATTGTTAGACAAGAGAATTCAACATTACTTATAGAGGCAGGGTCTTTAATCTTAACTCTGTATGAATCATAGAATGGCTTGGGTTGGAAGAACTTAAAGACCATCTCGTTCCACCCCCCTGACATGGATCTACTAGAGTCATATGGTGTGAGCCAGGGATGTGCATAAGCCCTGCTTCCCTGCTTCCAGCTACCTGCAGCCTGTGGAAGAATTGAGTTGGCAGATTGTTAGCTAAGTAGCTGAGCAGGTGAGAAAATATTTATCTGAGCAGAAATTATGCTGTGGAAATGTACATTTTGCTAATTATTACCAGTAGCAAAAACGGTTATTGCCTCTTACGTAAGTGAATTATGAATGACCTAAAGTTAGAAACAGTGTAGGTGAGTTGTTACAATCCATATGCAAATAAAGGTATTGCGTGAAGTGCAAAGATTTCAAATATAAAAAGAGGAAGTTGAAAAAGTTGAAGTATTTCCTCTTGAGGAAGGGAATTATCTGAGTGTGCTTTAACTGACTGTGTATCAAATTTGAAGGACTTCTGCTGTTAGGAGCCTGTGCCTTTGCTGGTTTGGTTTTTAAGCTGATCAGGGTTATCATAGCTTAACACAGCCATAGCTGTGAACATCAGATTCCCAGCAGCAGTTATAGCAGAGAGATGGTGGAGCCACAGCCAACACCAAAGAAGGCTTCAAGCATCTGCTCTTACAGAGTAATGTAACATCACCTCAGAAGGCTGCAAGCATCTGCTTCTACTCTTTGTTGTTCCTCAGTACAACCTTCTAAACTCTTGATCTTACACGCGTTCCTGTGTGTCCTCTCCACCCTTTTGTGACTGGTCAGTGCCCCTCAGCACTCCATGTCTCATTACCTTCAATGCTAGTCACCTGTCTGACACAGCTGGAGCCCATTAGGGATGAGGCTTGGCCACAGCCCCACTCCCAGTTACCACAAACTGTGTGCCTACAACAGGCAGTGGCCAGAAAAGCACGGCCAGTTTCCAGAGCCAGCCCTGCTCCTCCTCTTGTGTGATGTCGGCAGGCAGGACATGCCCAGGCTCTGCTCTCCGCAGCTCCCGGCCACCGAGGGCTGCCCAGCCCGGTCCCTCTGCGTCCCCAGCCCCAGGCGGGTGTCTGAGTGCCACAAAGCTCCTCCTGGGGCACAGCAGGACCCAATGCCACCCTTCAGCAGCGAGCCGAGGGGCCGGCGCTGCCCGTGAGCTCTGCTGTTCCTCACGGGAGTATTGCCGTGGTCCGTATGTTAACTCTTGACAATAATATCAGAAGGCTAAATATGATTTATTAACGTGACTCCATAATTCAAAGGATTTGGGCTATTATCTGCCCAGCCTGGAGCATCCAAAGCTCCTGCCTCCAGCTCCGTCTAAGGAATGCCAGAATAGCTTACACAATCAGAGATAACAACTTTTCACCTCATAGGCTGAAAGGAAGAAAACCTCCATCTCCCATATCAGGAGACAGGCAGAGAAATCCAAATGTCCTTGAAACGCAACTCAGAGATTTTGTTTACAGAAACTTGTACAGAGTAAAAAGACAGTAAAAGATGCTTTCCCATGGGAAGAATCTTCTGCAGGCCTTCATGCAGGGAAACTTACAATGTGTAGATGCAACACGGGAGGGTGCAGGGAACTCCAGGAGCAAGGCGTCCTTACGGGAGCTGCTGCGGCTCCGCAGCACCGACACGGCAGAGAGCTGCAGGCTCAGCCAGGGACCCGCGGAGGGAGCTCCTTGCTGGCTCTCAGGGCTCTGCCATCCATCAGGGGACCTGTCTGGAATGTAGGGCATTGGGACAGCCACAGCGGGCCAGGGAGCACCGCGAGGCCTCCGGTGTGTGGAGTGTGACAGATCCGCGCCAGGAGCGGAGCCCAGCCCGGAGAGAGGGAGCCCAGCCCAGCTTGGATGAAATGTGTGAAATTCTGGCTGTGTGACTTTGGAGAAACAGGAGGCCAAAGCCATCTTAGTTTGGAGAAAGCAGGGAACTTTTAAAAGTTTGCCACTTCCTGTTGTATGAACATATTATAAGTTTCTCTGCATGCAGGCCTGCAGAAAAATCTTCCCATGGGAAAGCATCTTTTACTGTCTTTTTACTCTGTACAAGTTTCTGTAAACAAAATCTCTGAGTTGTGTTTCAAAGACATTTGGATTTCTCTGCCTGTCTCCTGGTAATGAGAGATGAGAGTTTTCTTTCTCTCAGCCTATGAGGTGAAAAGTTGTTATCTCTGATTGTGTAAACTATTCTAAAATTCCTTAGACGGAGAGCTTCGGATGCTCTGAGCTAGACAGATAATAGCCCAAATCCTTTAAATTATAGAATCATGTTAATAAATCATATTTAACTTTCTAATATTATTGTCAAAAATTCTTTGTTAATAAACAAACCACAACAATAACTTCCAATTATAGAATTTTAACTTTAGAAGCGCTACTGTAATCTTTCTGCCAATCAACACTGATTTAAGAAAAAGTTAAGTTTTCTCTTAAAAAGAGAATGGAGAATTTTAATATTCCAGTGCTATTTCCATAATATCTGCCCTGAGGAAAGACAGAAGTTCTTCAGAACTTCACACTCTTATTAGTGTGTTTCTGAGTTAAAGGGCATCATTAGGTTAATTGATTTTAGAGGAAAAATATGAATAATGGAAAAACAGCATACATCTAAAGAAATGAGACATGTATTTGCCTTGTATTGCTTCTGGTTACGGTGATGATTTGTTCCTCATTTCAGTCTCCTCCCCTTTTAAAATGACAAAATATTGTATCCTATGCATTAAAATGTTAATTAAAAAGTCCAAGAAAGCTTATCCTACTATATGTAATATTTTCCTTAATCCATTTTTTCTTCAAGGTTCAGTACCATGTTAATGTATGCCAACATAGTCTAGCAACCATCCGTGACGTGACAAGTCAATTTCTTTTTTATCAGAAGCTCACTGACAAACCAATCTTAGTTTTACAATCATTTCTGTCTAATGATACTGCTTATGAAAAGATGGGTAGGGAAGGCTTAGGATCAAAGAGTGAACCACAGGTTTCACAATGTTTTCTTGGCAAAGCAAGGTGTTGATTTAGCTGCTGCACTGGAATCTGCAAACCTTCATTACGTGTGTTTTTCCTGGGATTACTTTGGCTAACATTTTCTTTCCTGTCTCCATGTGACAAATCTTTGTCCAAGCCCAGGGATCTGAAGCTGCTTTAGTGTGGCTGAGCGTCTTAATAGAGCTGAGAGCTTTGTTTAGAGAAGCACACAAGTCTTTTCCATAGGATTATTCCAGGTCCAGAAACAGTCCCATTTTAGATCTCAGAACAGGTGCTCAAAAGCTTGTTTACAAAGGAGGGGGTGGTCGGGGAGTTGATCTGATCTGGGACTTTGAGTGCTGCTCCAAAGCAGATGTAAGGGCACAGCAGCTATTCCACATCCCTCCCCAGCTGTCCATACCCAAGGCAGCCACCACTTTTAGCCAAGGCAGCAGCTTTCAGGCTGGGAATGCCAGGTTGGTGAGTGCAGCCAGGGATTTCTGGGTAGTAGGGGGCTTTTCACTGTGCTGCTCTCCCGGGTGCAGGAAGCAGGAAGCACGGGATTTGAGAACAGAATTGTCAGCTGTCCTTCTGGATCCATGATTCCTCCATCCTTGGAGAGCCAAGTCAGCCTGGAGAGAGATTGCTTTGCACCCCTGTGCCAGTAAGAGAGCAGCTGCTCAGTGTGCCTTAGAATGCAGGTGCTGAGCCATTCAGCAGCTCTGGCTGCAAGCAGAGGAGGAAGAAATCACAGAGCTCCTGGTGAACCACCTCTTCTGGATTAACTTTACTGATGAAGCTTTGTTGATGAAAAATTTGAAGAGGTAGACAAAAGCATAAGATAGCAAAAGTCATGTAGGCATTTGCCCAAGCACCACCACAAAGGCACAGCAGCCCAGACCAGCGTGAGGACCTTGGCACATAGAATGGCTGGTCCTGCAACTGGAAAGTGTCCACTGTCACTGGTAGGGATAGCAAGGGCATTAGTCCAAGCTAACCAATTTCTAAATTTTCTATTCCTCAGCCTATTGCCAGAGGGGCACCAGAAGCAGGTGGTGGCAGGGATCTGCAAGCCTGGAGGTCTCTGGTAGCTTTGAAAGTCTGAGATTCTCTATTCAGGGAGACTGGCATGCATATGCCCATTTAAAATACTGTTTATTTGCAACCTATCTCTTTTCTTCACTGTTAAAGTTTTCATGGTTACTTGGGTTGGAGAAAGGATTTATTTAACTTGTGAAATGCCTGAAGGTCTTGGAGATGAAGAGGTGCAAGGCTCCTGCCTATTAATTGGTCCTTGCATTGGCAGATGGTTTGAGGAGAGAGCTATTTAGTGTGGCAGAGAGCTATTTAGTGTGGCTGAAGGGCAGAGTGGAGTTGTGCCACATGGTGTTCCATGGCAGCATGGCATAAAGGGAAGGTCTGTGGTGTAGGGATGTGTAAAAAAGTACTGTTGTGAGAGAATATTTAGTGCAAGCAGTTGTGGGGCTGTGGTTGGGCTTGAGGTTACAGGGCTGAGTGGGAACACAGTGATAACACCACATGGGCTCAAGGAACTGAGTTTTTGTAGGTACCTACTACTCTCTTGCTGGGTTAGTGGTTGCATGTGTCTGTCTGCCATTCCACAAGAAAAGCTTCCTTCAAATCATCACCCGTGGGACCAACAAGAACTCAAACATCTTTCATTTATTTGTTTCTTACTTCTCCCCAAAGAGAGGAACCAGACAAACACCAGCACAACTGACTCTATCTCCACATTGGCATTGGTTTCATGGTGTCTCGATACTCTGTGCTGTACAAAAATAAATAGTTCAGTGTTTATGGCAGCAGTGATGCAATGTTCATTCTTCTCAGCTCTGCAATTTACACTCCCATAGTCATCTCCCAGGCTTGGAACCTGGAGATACTGGGTGGAAAAAGTTAGACACGTTCTTTCTGCACAGGAGGACTGTTGGCATGTGCCTTGTTTTGAGGTGCTTGCAGCAGTGAATGAGTGGGAATCACTGGGATAAGTGGGAAGAGAGGGGATTTGCATGGGATAGGAGCATGGGCTGGCCTAGGACCAGGGTGGGATAGGCAATCCTAATTGCAGTGCTGAATATGAAAGCACAGTACTGATGTTTTGTGTGTACTGGAAGTAAGCCAGTGTCATCTCAGAGCCTCCCTGGCTGAGGAGTGAGCACTGAGCGTGCAGGCAGTGGGACAGCACCCAGCTGGGCATGGGGCATGCAGGGCTGAGCGCGGAGCCTGGCTCTGGAGAATGCTCCATTCCTTCCCATCCTCCTGCCTCACTGCAGCAGGGACACCCAGGGAAGCACTGCCAGCCTGAGCAAAGGGCTGCAGCATAAGTGTCCAAAGGAGAGGGGGATGGATCTACAGAGCCAGCCAGGAGGCAGTGAAAATGGCAAAAATAACTGGAGGAGGGGATTTTTTTTTTTTTTTTTGCCAGGCCCTTCCTAAGCAATACCAGGGCAGCAACCCATGTTGCAGATGACATTTCCTGGTGCAGGTGCCATTTCAAACAGGTGATGGAAAGAGGAGAGGCTGAAAGGGACTGGTCCTGGAAAAATGCCTTCCAGCCTAAATGGGTGTACCTGCTGATTATCCCAGCAGACCAGCTCAAGTCAACGTGACCCACAGGACTTTTGGCAGGATAGTGGAAAAGTCCAGAATCGTGGGAAGGATTTTAGAATTTTGGTGTGTTCTCTGTATTTCTGGGAGATGTCTTTTATCACAGAATAATAGAATCATGGAATCACAGAATGGTTTGTGTTGGAAGGAACCTTAAAGATCAACTCATTCCAACCCCCCTGCACTGGGCCAGGATACCTTCCACTTGCCCAGGGCCCCCTGGAACATTGCAAGGAATGGGGCAGCCACAGCTTCTCTGGGAATCTGTTCCAGTACCTCAGCCACCTCACAGGAAAGAATTTCTTCTATATATTCTAAATTTCCCCTCTTTCAGTTTGAACCCATTACTCCTTGTCCTATCCCCATAGCTCCTAACCAAGAGTTCCTCTCTGCCTTCTCAGTAGGCCCTTTCAGGTACTGGAAGGTTGCCATGAGTTCTCCACACAACCTTTTCTTCTCTGGGCTAAACAGCCCTGACTTTCTCAGCCTGTCTTCACAGGGAAGGTACTCTAGTCCCCTTATCAATTTTGTAGCCTCCTCTGGACTTCCTCCAACAGTTCCATATCCTTCTTATGCTGGGGGCACCACAGCTGTAGTTCAGTACTCCAGGTGGGGTCTCATGAGAGCAGAGGGGGAGAATTGTCCCTTTATTACATGAAGAGACTTAGTTGTACTTTCATCTTCATTTCATCCAGTCTTTTTTTTTTAAATGCTATTTCCATACACCTCTTCCTTTTTACTTACTGCACCTTAGTGCTTTTTTTTCTGGTATACACAAAGAGCAGATTCTGCAATAGTTACTGAACCCACTCTTCTGCTTTTCCTCACAAATTCCTAGTAACATTACCTTGCATTTTGCTCAGCTCTGTTTGTAATCATGCTGAATTGCTTCTGCCATTACATTTTGTGCGTATTTACATCAGGCTCTGCAGTGATGTCACTCAACAACACTTTTTTTTTTTAAGCTTTCTGACCACTAAACCATTTCATACAAATATCAGATCCGTTCTCTGCTCCATTTGCTGCACAGCTCTTCATGAAGTTCCTTGTGTTGCTTATTAGTTGTCAGTCTGTACTCATGTTTCTCTTAACTCAAATGTCTAAATCCTCTCTTTTATCCAGTGATACCCTCCCCGTGTTGCATTCAGGGTTTTTAATGCTGTCCAAGTTACATGTTGCTCTCTTCTCTCTGATAGTGATCAGAGTAAGGTGCTTAGACTGTCCTCTCCCTTCCTATTCTTCCTCAGCCTCCTCCTCTGGTTGCTGTGGCTCACCTTCACCTCTTCCCTTGTTCAGACCTGAGCCCTTCCCCAGGCTGTTTAGCATAGGTGCTCAACAGCAGTAATCATGGATTTTCTTTGGGTTTTTCTCTGTGTATGAGCCACTTACAACACCTTTGGGTTTTCCTCGATTTTAGAAAAATCTGTTACGGAGCTACCACGTTCCCCACAGCAGGGGGAAGTTTCCAGGAGCATACTGGCATAAACTTCCCAAAACAGCAAATACTTTTACCCGGAGGACTGCACAGACCATTTAGGTGGCCCAGTGCATCGGTGAAACGTGTCTGAAAAGTGCCCAGCAGTGGTATTCAAATCCAACACCACCAGAAAAACACATGAACTTTGGTGGATGCATGCCAAAACCTTCACGCAGCCTTCTAATTTTAGGTTTTAACCTTTCCAGTGCCCTGAAGAAGCCTTCAAAATCTCCAAAATCACCGACCTGTTTGGAAAACATTGCCCTAAATGTTTTACAAGTACTTTACATTGTTAAAAAAGTATTAACAAAGCTTTGTAGAAATGAGTAATCTTTAATAATTGGTTTCAGCTTCTCAGGCAGCGTGCAACTGCTTATTTTGAGAGAAATGCTTGGAGCAGCTTGAGAAAAAACAGGCGATGCTCCTGCTAGGATAGGAATGAAGAGCAATAGGATGTAGTGGCAATTCAAGTATTCTTAATTTCAGACATCCTCGGTGACGTTGGCTTTCAGAACTGGAAGTGCCTGGATGTGACCACATGCATACACGAGCACATTATGAAATGATTGATTGCTCAATGAGTATTTTTAATTAGTATTTTCTTTTTAAAGGCTCCATTTACCCTCTTCACTCAAGATATTTTTGCCACGTGCAGTTTCTATTGGAGTAAACATAGTCCCTTCAGATAGCTGCTCCAAGGCAGTGCAGAGGTATCTTGATCCTGTTTTGATTTTTTCCTTCCTCTGACTCATTCCTTTAATCCCAGTTATGCTTTCTCAAGTGAACTCTACATACTCATATTGACCCAAATAGACTCAAAGAACTGGGGCAGACATGAGGATATAAAGAATAAGAAACCTATTTTAAGCAAAACATTTTTCTTAGGTCATATACTTTTAGATTTAACATCTTTGCAATAAGTAAGACTTCAGGTTATTAATATTTCCTGTATTCAGTGGGTGAAATAGGTTACTGCAACAGACCTGTATTCTATGAGGTGAACTTGCTGCTGATTTTCCCTTTGCTGCTTTTTGCTGTTTGGGGTCCTTCTTGCTTTTCTAGGCAGAGGATCAGAAATGGACTGAATGCCCACTTCTAATGAAGTCAAGCAGTTCTGAGTTTTAGCTCTGCATGAAAATGGTTGAAGGTTTCAATTGTTTAAGATCTATGTGAAAACAATATACACACCAAAATCAATTGACATTTTCAGTCGATTTTCAGAACTCAGCCTTTTGATTTTAAACTAATAATTCCAACTGTTTTGCAAAGCTGCAATTTACCTGACCCCAGGAGAAATCAGATCTTGTTTAGCCTATGAAAATCTGAGCCTAGTTTGCTCGGGAGGGGGTCAGCCCTGGAGTCCTGAGCACACACTGCTCCTGTTCAAGTTTCAGTGGCAGAGCACAGGCAGCTACTGCCAGGAGCTCACGGCTGGGTGCGCTCCCTGGGAATATCCTGGGGTCAGAACACTGGGGAGGTTCACCAAAAGGTAAAGATATGTTGTGCCTGGGATTGATATCCAACATTTAGGAGAGCAAAGTAGCGGGGAGCTAATAGAAGAACTTGTATTTCTTCCTTTCCCTTGGCAGTAAGGGGCCAGAGGGGGAGGGAATCCTTCTAGGAAGGAGAGCACGGGCAGTTACCTGCCCACATCAGCTTCACGTTGTTGCATAAAGCCTCATTTAGTACCAGGTAATGATCTTAATTTAAGCATGCATGTCCCTGCCCTCGCCTCGCTACTCTGCATTATGGGCTCGCAAGTTTGCTTATGCTAAAGGGCAGAATAAAAATAAATTTCCATACTCCCAGGCATGTTCCATCAGCTTGTGTTGGAGCACGGGCCAGTGTCCAAATACTTTGGATATGAAGTGAATTTGGGCTCCAGGACAGGCTCAGACCTGCTCATGAAATTGCAGGGCAATGACACCAGGGTCCTGCTTTTATATTTGCAGTTGACTGGCTGCCACCACTGGGACCCCCAGCTGTGACAGCAGAGCTCTCTCTTAAGTGTCCCGGCTTAAAGATGACCTTGGCTTTCCGTGGTCAGCAGGGACAAGGACACTCTGTTTTGTGTTACTGTTGAAGAGGAACTGGAAATTCTGAATTAATTGGGTGGAGCTGTAGCTCAGGTAGACAAAGATTCTATCTCGGTTAATTTTTTTCATGTAATGATTTTTGTTTTGGTCGTGTAGGCTGCAGACCCACCCCAAGACAGGGTGTTGTTTTCAGTCTGGGAGCCGGCTCTTGCTGCAGGGCTTCGGTAGGGCTCCCCAGAGCCGGCACAAGGGACCGTCCCGCTGGAAGGTGACATCCCGGTGCAACCTCTTGCTTCGATGCACCTGAAGCTTTTGCCTGCTTACGGGGCGGGGTGGGTCGGGTATACTTTGTGGGGTACGAGGAGCGTGCTCCCCCCGGCCCCGCAAAGGGACGGCGATGGCAAGAGCTCGCAGCGACGGGAGCTGCCGCCACCCATCGCCGCTGCCGCCGAGGCTCTCCCGTCCCCGCCGTCTGTCCCCGGCTCCTGCGGGGCCGCTGACGGCCGCCCGGCCGCGGGGCCGTCTCCGGGCGGGGCGGCAGAACTACAGCTCCCAGGGCCGCGCGGAGCCGGTGACATCATGTGCGGTGGCTCGGAGGTCACATGCCCCGCCAGCCCCTTTGTTTTGAGCGGCGCTGGCAGCGCGACCGGCGGCGGAGAGGCCCGAGCTCGCTGCACCGCTCCGGATCGCCCCGCTCCGCTCCGCGCTCACCCACCTGGCCCGACCGACCCCGGCCCCGGCCCCGGCCCCGGCGGCTCCCGCGGGGCGCAGCTCCGGCTGTGAGTGCGGGGCGCGCTCCCGGCGGGGAGGGCGAGGGGTGCGGTGCCCCACGGC
>VXAX01001304.1:66655-90880 GCA_013399835.1 Leptocoma aspasia | reverse complement strand
GATTGGCCGCGCGGGCGGTTGGGGGCGGGGCCGCGGGCGCGGATTGGCCGGGGCGCGGGGGGGCCGCGGCCCGGGGTGAAGGTGAGCTGGAGGGCGGGACGGGAGGAGCCATTTTGTGCCGCCGCCTCCGGCCGGGCTTGCCTCGCCTCGCCTCGCCTCCGCTCCGTTCCGGGGCCGCGCTGTTCCCTGCGGGAGCGGCTCCCGCGGGCACGTCCGTTCTGCAGCTTTCCCTGCCCGGTGGCTCGGGCGGCCGGGCCGTGGTGCAGCCCGGTGTCGGATGTGCTGGCATCTGGCTGAGCCCCGGAGCCCTGAGAACGCTGTGGCCGTGGCTCGGGCTCGGGTTTGGTTTGGCAAAATCTGAATCGCATGCGAGAACGACAGCGGAACCAAAGGGGAAGGACTGGAACTTTTTCACTGTTTCTTCCCCATACATAATAGCGCTACGCAGTGTGCTTTTTCCCCCTCCTTTTTTCCCCATTTAAGTTGGTTTTTTCCCCTCTGAGGGAGCTTTTCGTTTACAAAACGGTACATAAAGGGTTCTGCAGTTTCAAGGTGTCCCCTTTCAATGCTTGTTTTTGTTCTGTTTTTCTTAATAATTATGACTCTCGTATCCAAGTCAGTTCCTGCTTTTTGCTGGGTGACTTTTGAGGGCACTTAAGGTTTTTTTGTGCGTGTCACTAACTTGGATTACTATTGAATTTTGACATAATTCCTTTTTTAAAAATCAAGACAGTGTCTACATTAGAATAAAAAACTTTTGCAGTTCAGCTAACTCTTACCATGATCATGATCAACTGATCATCATGTCATGATCAGTTCGATCACGATCAATTCGTGTTTACTAGTTAATCGGTATTCTTAAAGACTTCATTTTAGACATCCAAATATCCGTTGTAAAACAAGATTTTTTTATTTAAAAAAAAATTAAAGCCCACAACACTTTCGGTCGTTTTTCGTATTGCAGCAGGAGCGGCGGCGGCGGCGGCACCCCCTATTCCCAATAAAGAGCTGTCACTTAATAAAGGCCATCAAAAGGGAGTTGTGTCCCCTGGCCCAAATTTTATTCATAACAGTATCACAAAGATGAAGGAGAACGAAACGCTGCGTTTGTTTTTTTTTTTGTTGTTTTTTTTTTTTTGTTTGTTTGTTTTGGTTTTTTTTTTGTCAGAGGGAAAGGTTATGCTCTTTTTTTCCCCACGCCCTCTTCCTTTCCAAACAAGCGGAGCACGTGCTGTGGTTCCGCCCGGCGCTGCGGGGCGGTTTGTGCTGGTGGTGACCGCCTTATCTCCCATCACAAAACACCCGGAATCGGCCGCCGTTCCCAGGCCTGGCCATGAAAACACCGTTCCCGTAGCTGGGTTTGGCTCCTGGGGGCTGCTCGGGGTGCTGGCTCTCTCCGGGGGTGCTGCTGCTCGCCCCGCAGCAGGTGACAGCCCGCTGCAGAAACACTCCCCTGAGTTTTCCGACTTCTCCTCGGCTTCATCGCCTCCTTCTCTCCCCCGACAGGCGGTCAGCGCTGCGGCCACGCCAGGTGCTGGCAGCGGTGGGCACGGCTGGACGTCGCCTCCCCGGCAGCTGCGGGAGCCCAGCGCAGCCTCAGGTACTCGGGAAGCGCTCCCCGAGGGGAGCTGGCACACCTGGGGACAAGGTGTCGCTGCAGGGCCTGGCCCCGGAGCTCAGTGACACACCGGTCACGGAAACCCGGCTGCTGGCACAGCTGTGGGTGAAGGGAGAGGGGTGGCACACACCAGGGGGGTGCAGTAGAGGAAGGAGTTCGGTGCCTCTTGTTTTGCATAAGAGGATTTACTGATGGAAGGTGACAGGGAACACGTTTTATAGACTTCTTCTGCCAGCCTCTGAGTTGGGCTTGTAGGGTATTTCTTAGGAGCAGCTTGTGTAGACAAGCTTACAGATGGTGTAGGTGAAGGAAATAGAGGAACTTGAACTCGTGGTCAACCCAGCTTAACTCAGAAATACGTGTGTGTGAGGTAACATCCATGTCAGAACCGTGTCTGTGTCTGGAAAGCATTTTTAAAGCCTGTTGATTGGAAGTGTGGTTTGATTTTCCTTTCCAGTTTTTCAGATGGGCAGACTCTCAATGCTTAAGAACCATCCTTGTTGACCCTTGCTCAGACAAGCAGTCCAGTAGATTTTGTATTATTTTTTATCTTTGATCAAATAATCCCCGGTACACGTCTTTGGGGGAAAAAAAATGTGTATTTTTCTTTTGCTTTGTCTAAAGTGAAGAGACCTGAGTGTTAAATTCTCTGAATGACTGGTGTTCTACAGTGCAGGGTCTTGGCAGGTAAGGCCTGTAAGTGCCTCTGCATACAGGAAAGGTGCAGACAGGTCTATCCTGCTGTGTTTTCCCCTTTTTGCACAATATCCAGCCCAGCCTCAGGCACAGGTTCCCCTCTGCCTTTCCCACTTTGGCAGCTGGAAGGTGACATTTTAAAACTGCCAGAGCAAGATTTGCAGGAAGGCAACACGTATGTGTGATAGAGCTGAACATGTGACACTGTTACTGATAGGCTTGTGAGATTGTTTTGCTGAAGCAAACCTGCAGAAGTAATTAACTGGACAGAAATTGAAGGGAAGTACATTTAAAAACAGTATGTTCTGCAATGAAGTGGAGCTCTTTCTCCTTTTTAGTATCTTATTTGTGAATGCACAATATTTATCAGTTTTTATTTATTAGTTTTAATGTGGATTTTTTTTCATTCTCCCGTTTCTTTAAACCATTAGGACATTAAAAAAAATAATTGGCTGACCACTAATTTTGTGATGTTCCAAGCAGAAAGATGATGTTGCTTCCTTCAGTGAGCAGTTGTAACCCAGAGCCCTGGTTATTAATGATTGCATAATACAGTGCTGTCTTAACTTCTCACATAATGAGAAAGATACCGTCTTGAAGGATTTTTACTTAATTGCTGTGTTCTGCCCTTCCATGCAACGTCAAGGTCTTGCTTTTCATTTCAGGGTAACTTTCATTGGGGAAGGCCCATTAGCTTTTGTGAAATTCATCTGATTTAAATCTGCGATGCTGGAATTCAGCCTTTGGTGTTTATGTTTGCATCGTTCTATTTCCCTTTGCTGCTTTGTTTCTGCCCACTTTCTGGTGCTAGTAGCAGTAGTTAGTTGCAGATGAAATTCAGTGTAGGGGGTAGGATTTTGGCAGCAGAGCTGGCGAGGTGCTGGGGGTGGTTGTTGCTGTTGTTTTGTCTCGGGCGGGCGTGTGTCATTCCAGGGTGAAGTGATTGTGCAATATATGGGATAGAATGTCAGCTACAGATCACATTGTCCTTTTGTGCCTCCTTAGTCTCTCTGAAGCAATCAGTTATTCGATAGGCTCATTGCAACAGCGTTTTTCAGGCATCAAAGAGACAACTGGTCCTATTTTAAGTCTAATTAAAACTAAGTATTTTGTAGGGTGAATGAGCCCCAGGCCAAGAATCTACCTTGTAAATTTGTGTAAAAAATTTTATTTGGAACATGATAGTTTTTAGAACCTCTTTTCTCAATGAGTGAAGGTACAGGCTGCATTCTTTCCTTGCTGTTTGTTCAGATGGTGCCTTTTAAAGGTGCTGTGTGAAAAAGCTGTTTAAAAAAAGCACGTTCATTGTGTTCTATATTAAGTGGTGACGTGGCTAGTCTGGGACTGGGTAATTGCAGCTCCGAGGGTGGGAGCTCATCAGGAAATGAAGTTGCCATGAGGAGTTGGTGTTTCCTGACTCTGGATTCAGGAAAACTGAATACAACCTTGGGAGGCATGAAAAAAAATTCTGTAAACGTTAAAATAATTCAGTTTGTGGCATTGTAGACATAAAAATAAATATTATAAGCATTTGGAATTGTACCAATGCCAGGCCCAAGAGGGTGCTTTGCCAGCTTCTTATTACCTCAGTATGTCTTGGTGTACATTAATCCAGGTCATTTTTAAGCTTAGGAGAGGCAAAAAGCCTGGTTGTGGTAGGAGGGTTCCTCTCACTACCTCTCACATGACGTATTTGCAAAGTCAGCTGCATTTTCTTCACCTACATGCTTCAATATATTTTATATTGCACACGCAGACGTTGGAGTATTTGATTTTTTCAACTTCAGTGCTCTGATAATGTGTGTGTTTGCACGCTGGGAGAAACCTTTACACTTGTACTTGAAACTGGAAGGTGTTCAAGCAAAAACTTCTGCTAATAATTATTTGCCAGTAGTGCTTTGGAAACAGAAAATCTCCCTGTCCTCAGCAAGTTGCCCTTTGTTTATATTTCCAGTAGTTTTACACAAAAAAGTGTAGTTCATCTTTCATTCTGTTTTGTGTGCTAGCAGTTTACATTAATTTTCAATTCAATCATAGATTATCAGTGAACTAATTTTTAGATGTTAGGAATGAACAGGTAAAAACTTAGGGTCAAGGTTACTTGTTGAGATCACAGATTGTTGTTTAACACTAGTGTTATAAGACTTCGTTATGATAGACTTTATAATGAAAATGGAGTGGTTACTCAATTAAATTCTTGCTTTTAGAATTTCAGTCTTCCCTCCCCACCCCCCTTTTTGACTAGTGCTGTTATATTAGCACTTGGGAGGCTCCAGCTGAAATGAGGATCACACTGAAAAAAGGGAAAAGTTAAGCTCTGGATCATTATCCAGGAAATCTTTGGCTTCTGTCAGCCAGGTGATTTCCTGGAGCTTAGATCTTGAGATTTTTTATCTTGAACACTAATGCAGTACTCATTATTAATGCAGTACCCAACACTAATGCGTCCCAGTGATGCTGAGACATTCAGAAATTGCCATCCAGGACAGCTGTTTTCTGGGTATATTTTGCATTTAGCACTTGGCAGTGCTGCACTGCCGTGGGCAAGGTGCCCTGTGCCACCTCCAAGAAAGGTCAACAACTTCACCAATTCTTAGAGTGAGCAAACAAGTATCTTGTCTAATTCCTGTCGTGCAGCTGAGAGTGTGTCAGGCTGAATACTGAGGTGTTTTAATTTTTCAGACCGTTGCACTGAGAAGGAGAACCTCTGCAAGTTTTTCTCAATGACTCTATAGCCAACTGATGTAACAATGGTACTAATATTGGGACGCAGACTGAATAGAGAGGATAGCGGGATACGAGACTCCCCAGCAACCAAGCGGAAAGTTTTTGAAATGGACCCAAAATCCTTGTCAGGCCCTGAGTTTTTTGACTTCTCCTCGGGATCATCCCACGCAGAAAGCATTCTCCAGATCTTCAATGAATTCCGAGACAGCCGGCTGTTCACAGATGTCATCATCTGCGTGGAGGGCCGGGAGTTCCCGTGCCACCGCGCCGTGCTCTCGGCCTGCAGCAGCTACTTCAGAGCCATGTTCTGCAACGACCACAGGGAGAGCAGGGAGATGCTGGTGGAGATCAACGGCATCTTCGCCGAAGCCATGGATTGCTTCTTGCAGTACGTGTACACGGGCAAGGTGAAAATCACCACGGAGAACGTGCAGTATCTCTTCGAAACGTCCAGCCTGTTCCAGATCAGCGTGCTGCGCGACGCCTGCGCCAAGTTCCTGGAGGAGCAGCTGGATCCCTGCAATTGCCTGGGCATCCAGCGCTTCGCAGACACGCACTCGCTCAAGACGCTCTTCACCAAGTGCAGGAACTTCGCGCTGCAGACCTTTGAGGATGTGTCCCAGCACGAAGAGTTCCTGGAGCTGGGGAAGGACGAGCTCATTGATTACATCTGCAGCGACGAGCTGGTGATCAGTAAGGAGGAGATGGTGTTCGAGGCCGTGATGCGCTGGGTGTACCGCGCCGTCGAGCTGCGCCGGCCGGTGCTCCACGAGCTCCTGACGCACGTCAGGCTCCCCCTCCTGCACCCCAACTACTTTGTTCAGACTGTGGAAGTGGACCAGCTGATTCAGAATTCCCCAGAGTGCTATCAGCTGCTGCACGAAGCCAGGCGATACCACATCCTTGGAAACGAGATGATGTCTCCCAGAACTAGGCCACGCAGGTGAGGAAATTCTTTTAGCCTTTTTCTCTGCAGAAGGACATAATTTGATGTACAGATGTTTGATATATGCGTGCCTGGAGAAAAATCTCTTGCAGATTATTTTACTTTGCTAAATTCTGGAGCTGCTGCAGTTACGCTTTTGTACTTCCCTACACGCATGAAGCTCATGTGTCTCTTGAGAATGTTGTCTCGGGCGTGTGTCATTCCAAATAAATGAGTATTTTTGCACAGAGCACTTTATTGCTCTGAAAAAAGGTAAGTGAAGTTATATTACCTTGCGAGTAAAATACTTTCTTAAGGTTAATGTTTGCTAGGGGAGATCTTAAGTTACTTCATATAATAGCAGTGTCTTGAAGAGGGCTTACTGTGCTGTGGCAGGAAAACCACTCAATTTCCCCATCTTTCTTTTTGTAACAAAGTCATGTAAATGTACAGCACACCACAGAGGATGTGGATGGGGGTATGATGTATTCAGAGCATTTCCTTGCTACATCACAAATATTTTACAGATGGAGTAGTACATGTATTTGTAATAGACAGCAGAACAACAGGTTCTTAAGTGTAAAGAAAGTAAATATTGTATTTTTAAAGAATCATGAAACAGTTCCTGAAATACTTCATGCTCATTTGGTGACATTTTAATAATTCAGAATTGCTGCCGCTTAATAATGTGTTACACGAATAGGTGACTGAGCTTGCAAGAAGAAATGAGGAAGAATCCATTAGTGGCATTTATGAGCAATGGCTATTATAATTCTTTTTTTCCTGAAAAATATTTTTCCTGCCTCATGTCAGCAATAGTAGAGATGATAGTTTATAGTTAACTCCAGCTGATTTGAGCAGTTTTTTATAAAATCATATGTTACATTAAGGTGATGCAATGATGGTCTAGACAAACAGATTATTACGAGTTACTCCTCTTTGTTTACTCTTACTCATATGTGGTTGCTCTGCAGTGACTCTGCAGGGAACCTTTATTTTTTTGGCAGGTGTTAAAGGCTTGCTTAAGGGGGGAAAAAAACCACTTTGCAGTGTTTGCCCCATTAGTGGCTTTCAGTCCTGCTTCCTGCCGAGAGAGAAGTTAATTTAAGGTCCCTGCAGCTCTGCTCCCAGGCAGGCTTTCTGAGCTGTGCACCGCCGTGGGAGGGCTTTGCAAGCCTTTGGATCCCGGCAGTTTGGGAATTGCTGCAGTGATTGTTTCTGGGCCGGAGGGAGGCACCACAGAATTCAGGCAGTTGGAGGGGGCTGCAAGCTGCAGTGTTTGGTTTGGTGTTTGTTCTGCTTTTCTTACTCAATTGGCTGAGGAAGGCAAATACACCCAGAAGTTCTGTCAGTGTGGGGGTTGTATGTGCTTGTAATTGGAACGTCCCCAGAGTGGGGCTCCAGTTTGCAAATGAAGTACCTTGCCTAATACAGGTGATTTCTGAAGCCGGCAGGTTTGTTGGTTTTACTGCTGAGTTTATTAAACTGCAGTGGTAGTTTGAGTAGGTAGGAACAAGAGAAGTAATTTAGAAAAACTGGCTGGCATCCCAGCAGGAATTTTTCCCCCTTTTCTATATTACATTCATGGAATAGTTCTTTGTAATTTGTTTCTGTTGTCTGTTTGTTTCTGTTGCCTATAGCAAAAAGAGATCGTGTTTTGAAATAGTTGCCGAGTCCCCCTTCCCCCATGTTCTCATCACACCTTTTCTGAGCATTTTGGAGGGCTTTGGGGCAAGGAGGGCAATGGACAGCTCTTTTCCTTTTTTCTTGCCTTCCTCCAGTGGCTTTTCTATATAAACTGTTTCTAAAAGGAGGCAGGCTACAGGATAAAAAATGCCCACACCAGTGCTTTTACTGAAACTTTGGGATATAAATTGCGATCAGTTGTATGATATGGATGCATCTGTGGGTGAAATGGGTTCTACTTGTTTTTTCAAAGAACAGACGACATTGCAATTCAAGTTGATTTTTTTTTTTTCTTTTTGAAGCCAGTGAAGAGTTACCTGGCAAGTTAAGAGTTAAATAAAAGTTTAAAGTGTGGCATAACTGTTCACTTTGCCACTAAGGCATTGTTGGCAAGTGCAGGTCTTTCTGAGAGAGCCTTTCAGTTATGGACTTGCAATGACACAGTGACATCTTGAGGCTGTCCCTCCTGCACCCTGTGATCCTGTCCTGTCCCTCCTGCTCCCTGTGATCCTGTCCTGTCCCTCCTGCTCCCTGTGATCCTGTCCTGTCCCTCCTGCTCCCTGTGAGCCTGTCCTGTCCCTCCTGCTCCCTGTGAGCCTGGCCTGTCCCTCCCGGTTGTGTGGCACACCAGCTCTCCAAGCTGAGACCAGGCAGTGAGCTGTGACATCCATACCCAAAACTGCAGGGCTCTTCCTGCTGTGTGCTTTGGGACTTTCATCAAAGCTGCTGTTAAGCTGTCTAGTAACAGTGAGTGTGCTCTTTAACCAAAGTTAGGATGTTTGTCCATTTTAACATCTCCTGTTTGCCTTTGGAAAGCTTTAATGTAGTCCCTTTTTTTTCCCACTTGGAGATGGGTTTCTATTTCACTTTATGTTTTGTCTGCTATCTCATTTACTACCCAAAATTGTTTTAACAGTGAGGAAGAAAAAAGTAGTCTCACATAGTGATTTACCAGAATTTCTGTAGTTTGTTTGAATTTCTGTAATTTGTTTTCTGATCTTACCATGGTTTTGAATGTGATCTGTTTGAACTACCACAAGTTCTTCTGTCCAGCTCATGCTGTGCTGGTTGGTGTTCTCACCTCATCAAGAGATGTGTGTGGAGCTCAGGACCCCTGGAAAGCCTGCTCTTGGGAATTGTATGACACTGTTGATTGTCTTCCACTCCTTCTTTTCTATTTAATGCACCTGTTTTTGGTGGGATAGTGTCTCCTGGAATCTTTACAGCCTGTTTTAACACCTGTGTTACTTTGCTCAAGCTGTTTCTTTTGAGGCCTACAAGAAGAGCTTCCTGTACCACTGGTTGAGGTCACATTCCTCATTCACACAACCTTCATTTGAATATATCATTAGTTCTTCTCTGGAATTAGCCTTTGTCTGGGTGGGTTTTTTTGTGTATTCCTACCACATTTTACTTTTTTTAAAAACGGGTGTGCACTCTGTCATTTGAAAAAAAATTATTTGGAACTAACCATAAAACCTGCACAGTGCAAGACTTGTTCAAGAAAATACAATGGAGAAAATTTTTCTTACTTGAAGAAAGAGTATGGTCATACAGGTACTAAAATGTTAGGAAAATTTTTTGTTTTAAATTTGAAATCCTGTGCTAAATGAATGTTTTCTTGAAACACTCCATTACAGCAATTCAGAAATTCTCTCTGAGCAAAGTTTTTTGGTTCATTTAGTTTTAAATGAAAGGTTGATAATCTGTCACCGTCATCTTTTCAGTGAGTGAATGGAGGCCTTAATTCTAATCTAGAAAGTAATGCACAGACAAACTTCTTTGTACACAATTAGCTGGTGTCTTTGGGCTTGCTTCTAAGGCAAATTATGAGATGAGTGGCTTGCTTTTTTTTATGGAATTTCTTTTCCTGAGTAATGCTTTGTTGGCACAGGAACTTCCCCTCTCTTACCCTTCGAGAGATTCTTTTCAGAGTTGTTCCTCAAAAAAGCAAAAAGCAGTGAACAGTAAATACATAGAAACCAGGAAGAAGCATGACTTCAAAGCTGAGCAGCTGACAAGAGTTTCTTCTGACGGGTTCAGGTGTGTAAGTGCCATTCCTCAGACACATCTCATTTATCTCATCCTGTAGGATGCTGCCATTCAGCATTGCCTTTGCCTGTTTACAATATTCTGGGTAGAAACATATATGGAATATTTCAATTTGGTGTGTGGGACAAGGAGATAGAAGGGCTCACTAGTTTTATTCATGATGTTTCAAAACAGGGAAAGCCTCATCAGGATTTATAGGTGAATATGTGCATAAGTTCATGTTAGGAACTTTAGGGACAGATCATGCAACTTTTACTTCAAATCCAGTCATAAGTCTTTTTTATTTGTTTTTGAGAGAAGACTGCAGTGCTGAGCAATGGCGTGAATGTCTGTTCTGTGAGAAACCTATTCACAGTGGGATCATAGTATAAAGCACAACACAACAAAAAGGCTCATCAAAAATAAAATCAATCTTACATTCAGTTTTGCTTAACTGACAGCAGTCCTTGAAATAACTATGTCAGTGCAAAGTGCTTTAATTTTAAAATGCTCTGAGAAGAAAGGAGTTTGACAAATGCTGACAAGAAATCATAGGTCTGAGGGGAGGAATAAAGGTGGTCACAGTTTGATATGCACATCAAAGATAGTTGGTTGATTCTCTTCATACAAATGTGCATTAATCTTTGTTAGATAAATTTTGTTACTGCTGTGAATACAGAATATGTATAATGCAGAAGCATCTGGTTGGTAGAAGGATAATCAGTGTGTGGAATACAACTGAAGGTCTGTTTGGGTACATTGCAGACTGTCTAATGCCTGATTTATTCCCACTGAGTTCTAGTTTTTGGTTTTAGGTACGAATTTTTATTTCTGTATTCCTTAGTGTTTCCTCCTGTCTCTGGTTTTCCTGTTTTTACTGTGCATGGGCTCTAAGGTCTTTTTGGTTTTTCTTATTTTGGTGACTACATTCCTTCTGCTTTTAAACACTTGGAATATTTAGGTGCTGTAAAGTATTATTAATTTTGTAAAGCTCAGGGGGAGGAATGAAGACTGATTTCATTGTGAAACAGGTTGTTCATCTCATTGTCTCTGGCCTGGCTTGAACTCTGTTTCTGATCTATGTGTACAGTCAAAGGAAAATATTATTACAGTAAGGGCTTTCTATGTTATTTAATTACATGGTTTTTACATAGAACGTTGTGCAGTGCAACGCCACCACTCACACAGGACTCCTGTCAGTGTGGTAACGTGCTATGTCAGCTGGAAACAGTGAAAACCTCTTTGCTAAATGACTCTTTCTTCTATTTTCTTTTTTCATAGTTGTTGTTAGTTGTTATAAAGTTAAAGCTAAATAGTATATTTTGTGATTTTCACAGAGTTTTGAAGACGATGTTGTTTGGCCTCCATGTACTAATAAATATCTCCTACATCTTAATTTTCTGTGTTCACTTTTTTAGATCAACTGGTTATTCTGAGGTGATAGTTGTTGTTGGAGGCTGTGAACGAGTTGGAGGGTTTAATTTGCCATACACGGAGTGCTATGATCCTGTGACAGGAGAGTGGAAGTCACTGGCTAAACTTCCAGAGTTCACCAAGTCTGAGTATGCAGTGTGTGCTCTGCGGAATGATATCCTTGTTTCAGGTGAATAATCGTAAAAAATTCCAGGGTTCTTTCTTTGCTTGGTTGGTTTTTGTTGTGTCCTGTTTGTGGGATGTGGTTTTTTTGGTTTGCTTTTTAAGTAGTGAGGCAGATCTTTGTACTGTGAACTTCCAGAAGCTCAGCTGAAAGTCACTTGCTGCTGTGAGCACCAGCCCCAGCACAGTCTTACTGTAAACAAAAGTGTTTTCTGGAGTTCTTGTTTGGCATGAATCTGCAGTTTTTTACAGCTGATTCCAGGACATCAGTTATATTTGAGGAGACCAGCTAACAGCTGCTTTGACATACAGCAGGAGCCTGTGTGCAGCAACAGCTGGGAAAACTACAGACAAAAAATCCCAAGCAGGCTTTTCCCAGCAGCACGTTCTGTCCTTTAGCAAGGGAGAATTACAGGGTGCAGCTGATGGTTCAGACAGCAGGCTGCGTGTGTTGGTTTGACCAAAGAAATGGTCTCTTCAGGTGTGTGTCCTGTGTCATCTGAGCAAAGTGAGAAACCAAGGAGATGCTCACAGAGCGGGCAGAGGAGGGGCGTGGGAGGGGTGTGCAGGGCATTTCGAGTCTCATCTGGGTAGTGACACTACAGGAAATCTGAAGAGCTTGGGAAAAAGCCATTAAAAGGCATTCCAGCTTCAAGAAATAATCTAGTGTGATCTCAGCGTTATGGGAAAGGAAAGCATGAGGAAAACAACTTACTGTGTGATTTCATCTTTGAAATCCACTGCAAATTACTTTTTCAGTGTATTGTATAAATACTGGTAGATCTTTATTACATCCCAAAAGGGGATATAAAGTTTTCATTGCCCACTCTGTGGGCAACGTTAAGAGTTAGCATTACCCATTCCATAATTACTCAAATTGGCATGTGTTTCATTTTAAAGGTGGAAGAATCAACAGCCGGGATGTCTGGATTTATAACTCTCAACTTAACATTTGGATCAGAGTTGCCTCCTTAAATAAAGGCAGATGGAGACATAAAATGGCTGTTCTTCTGGGTAAAGTAAGAGAAGTATATTTTAATTTTTTTATGGTGGGAATGTTTGCTGTATATATATATATACAAGAAAACAGAGGAGAAAATACTTAAGTATTACTTTGTATTTCGTATAAAATAATTTTAAAAATATGTATTTTCAAGTAAAATACTTCAAACAATTAGGCTCTTCATCAGTCAGACAATACCCATGGACGTGAAAATCATCTTACTGCTCGTTTATTTTTTGGGGTTTTGTTTTTTCATCATTGAAGTGGCTTATTTCCAAGAAGCAATTTTTTTCAGAAGCAAAGAAGCACTGTGAAGCCTGTGCTTCAAAAGTGCTGTCTAACAGTTACTAACAGAAGCTGATACTACTCTGAATGTCAGCAGTTTTATTTAATGTTTTATATTGAAATTTAAGCAAACAAAAAAATGGAGTGTAAAAATGGGAGGTTTTGTTATACTTTGAAGGCAGATATGCCTGAACATAAAATCACTGGTTGGGACTCCCTTAGTGAAAGTTAGAAAAGATGTGCATGTGGTGTCACTTGATCTTCTTAGAAATGAAATGTGCAGCTAAGCAAGCAGAGGGAAGAAGGTAATCACAAATAATGAGGAGTTCTGCTTCCTGAATATGAAAGAAGTAGAGTTTACAAACTGAGAGGAGGAAATACTTCAGTAAGCAAGTAGGGAAAAAGCAAAATGCCAAAAAAAGCAAAGGTAAACTCAGATGTTTGCTGCTGCTGTTGTTGTTGTTGAATGTCATCTAAAAAAAGAGAAATACAGAGGAATGCCTTTTCTAACAAATGCTATTCAAATAAGAAGCTTCTACTGCAGTATTAATAATACTATGCTTTGGCAATGTGCTTGCAGTGTCATTCCACATGTGACTGAATGGAACTCTCCATGGAGTCTTTACCTGTTATTTTTAGACCATATTCTTCTCCTCCTGTGTATAAATAAAAAATGTGAGGAATGCGTCCCTTGACAAACCTAGAAAATCAGCTTTAAACTAATTTAATGTGGTATTTAAATGCAATACCTGCTGTAAACACAAAATGATGGTAGTTTTGCCCACTTTGTGCAGGTGTACGTGGTGGGAGGATACGATGGGCAGAACCGCCTGAGCAGTGTGGAGTGCTACGACTCCTTCTCCAACCGCTGGACGGAGGTGGCTCCCCTGAAGGAGGCTGTGAGCTCCCCAGCTGTCACCAGCTGTGTTGGCAAACTCTTTGTCATTGGCGGTGGCCCTGATGACAACACCTGCTCTGACAAGGTCAGTTAGCTCTGTTGGGTTGTATTGCCGTGGTCCATTCATTAACAAAGGACTCTTGACAATAATTTCAGAAGGCTAAATATGATTTATTAAAATGACTCCATAATCAGAGGATTTGGGCTATAATGTGCCCAGGTACAGAGCTCAGATGCTTCTTCTTCATTGCTCTGTCCAAGAATGTCAGAATGCTTGCAATATCAGAGAGATAACAGTCCTTCACCTTATAGGTTGAAAAAGAACCCCTATCTCCCATTCCTAGGAGACAGGCAGAGGAATCTAAAAAACGTCCTTGAATCGCACACCAGATACTTTGTTTACAGAAAACTTATACAGAGTAAAAAGACAGTAAAAGATGCTCTCCCATGGAAAATTTTCTCCTGCAGGCTGCACACAGAGAAGCTTACAATATGTTCTTGCAATAGGGTTGCATCTTCTATCCACAGCAAACTGGATTGCTGGTTTAAAACCAGGTCCTACAGGAGATCTGCTTGAACTGTTTTTGGCGGGATGGAGTGTGGAGTTGTTCTAATACAAAAAAATACGGAGTAGAAAATGTTCACTGAGCGATACACTGTTACTGTGGTCTTTCTCATGGATACATTTCATGTGTCATTGGCTTCACAAGTTCTGTGAATTCTTAAATTGGGAGTGTTTGGAAAACAATGTAAAATATTGTGCTTCTCTATAAATTACTGATATATGGATCTGCATTTGCATTGACGCCGGTTATTTTGGGGACGCACTGCTGCTTTGTCTCTCCTTGTGTAACTTGTGTGGGCGTGCCAGGCTGTCCTTCAGTTGGGCTCCCAGTCTGAAAGGCCTGTCCTTGTTTCCAGGTTCAGTCCTATGATCCTGACACCAATTCCTGGTTGCTCCGTGCCACCATCCCCATTGCCAAGAGATGTATCACGGCCGTGTCCCTGAACAACCTGATCTACGTTGCTGGTGGGCTCACCAAAGCCATTTACTGCTACGACCCCATCGAGGACTACTGGATGCATGTACAGAATACATTCAGCAGACAGGTAATTACCAATCACAAACCCACAGACAGCTGAAAGGTACTTTTTAACATTGTTATCTTAGCATTAAATAAGTGTACATTTGCTTAACCCTGATAGAATCATGCATCTCTGCATGATTCCATTCTTGCTTTACCTCTTCATCTGTGTAACTCAAAACATCACAGAAGAGGAAGTTTCTAAACCAGTAAGTTTTCAGCTGGGTGTCATCTAGGCAGTCCAGGCTTTGCTTGGGAGCTGTTACCGCTGAAGAACAGTACAGTGGATGATGATTTCATTGTATAGACATTACCTTCTGTTGCATGTTTTCATTTACACTGAAGGGAGTAATTTCCTTATAATTGATTAAAACCTTTCAGTGTAACAGGAAATACTGGAGGCTGTTTTTACAGTGTGAAAAAGCCCCACTGTATAGCACAGAAAGACTTCAGCAGTGAGAGCTCTCTCATTTCCACACATGGGACACTGAGCAGGATTTGAACAAGTCCACTCAGTAGTGTGTGAAGTGTGTGTGCAGCAGTTACATTTCCCCATGTTTTAAAAACACCAATCACATACTCTATACTATTACCTTAAGAGAAGTTTGTTCTTTTTTTCCCAGTCTTCCCTGTGTTCCTCTGTTTTAATCTGTGTTCTCTATTTAACTGAGTATTTTTTCCATGCCTACTTTTGAGGAAGAAATAAAATCCTATCTCTGTTTCAAGTAAGGCAGCACTGTCTTTTCTTGTGCACTCTTTTTAGTTATGCCTTTTTTCCTCTCCCCATTTGCATCCCTCTTCATTATCTGTTACTCCTTTAAGGTGCTTCTCCCTGTTCCCATTCTTTGCATTAATAGTACCTACTGTGTGGTCCCTCTTCTGAAAACCTTTGTTCTCTCCTCCTTTCCCTATCTCAGATCTTTCAGTGGTAATTACAGTGTTCAGTTGTATTCCATTCCTCCCTTTGTCTGAGAGACATGTAGTAAAGGCTCAGACCTGAAATAGTCTTGTGCTTCTGCTTTCCCTAATTTTTGTGCTTTCTGCACAGGCCCTTTCAGAAGGGAGCATTTATAGGCCAGGCTGCTTACAAAAGGCAGTCACAGTGCTGCCCTCCTGCATGAATCAAGTCTTGCTTTTTAAATAACCGTGTATTCCCTTGTGTTTTCTTGCAACAGGAGAATTGTGGCATGTCTGTGTGTAATGGAAAAATCTATATCCTTGGTGGAAGACGGGAAAATGGTGAAGCCACAGACACTATTCTTTGTTATGACCCTGCAACGGGCATTATCACAGGAGTAGCAGCCATGCCCAGGCCAGTATCCTATCATGGCTGTGTGACCATTCATAGATATAATGAAAAAGGCTTTAAACTGTAATTTTATTTTTTCTTGAAAAAAGAAGAAGAATGAATCCAGTGGTCTGCTGCAAGAAAGGCTTTTTAAAGATTCCTGAAGTGGGAATTCCCTGCCTAAATGTCATACGAAAATTATATCCTGTGCCTTTAGAAAAAGGGTTAATTTAACTTACCAAGCAAGTCTGCAAACCTATCCAGTAACCAGAGTTCAGTTATATCTGCTGTGGGCTCTGATGTGAGAGCAGGACATTGTACAGTGGTCAGAAAGTTTGCCCTATGTGTGATTAGCAATTAAAACCTTGACAGCTTTTTGGGGAAAGTGCCTTCAGCATTTGTGCCTGTGTCTTTAAAAGCAATATCTTCAAGGTTTCTGGTTCTGCTAATGGGAAAAATACATGGGCAAGTAAATCCCAAAGAATCATCCTGGATAATAATCTGTAATTTAAAAAGCTCAATTATAATTCATATGCATCATTCTTACAAGCAGATTACTTGGCTTAACCAAGTAGATTTTTTTGTCAGATCGTGCATGGGTTGAAAACGCTAAAAACCAAAGCAAAACCAAAACACCAACAAAACAAGCTACATTGGACAAATATGAGAATTCTGAGGAATGCTTTCTTCTGAAGGACAAACTAGTTGTTTGGTGAGCTACTTCAACACACTGCAGTGATGATTGTATGTGGAACTTATTCATATATATATATATATATGTCCAGTAAAGTGCAAGGCTACATGACATGGAAAACAAGTGGGTTCAGGCATGCATCTGTGAGGCAAAGTTTGAATCACGGTTTTTATCTTTTTGAATAGTATGGGTGAAGGCTGAGAGTTACTGGGTTCACTCTTTGCTCACTGCAATGTCTAAACTATTGAAGAAATGAAAGGATGTTGAACTCTGGATTCTCAGAATTTTCTGAATCACGTTATGAATTACCTGATGATAGAGTGGGGACTTGAGTTTGTGCCCTACAGCTTATAAATTGGTCTTTTGGATGTCTCATCTGCAGAGATGGCAGAGTATCCAGCAAGTATTGCTTGGCCTTCCTTCAGACAATCACTTTCTGTAGCAGAGTTGAACTACTGTATAAGCTGCTTGGCCACAGATAAAGAAGTTCTGGGGAGGTCCCTCCTTTCACCAGAATAATATCTGTGGACCTGTCCATGTAGGCATATGATGTGTTTTGGATAATTTAGAAGCCCAGGAAGCACCTGTATTTTGATGCACCGCCATTATTGGGTTGGGGTTTTTTCAGTAAAGGTATTTTTTTAAGTCCTCCCTAGATTTCTGCACTAGGACTCCTTATTTCCAGTACACGGTTGTACAGTTGAGGCACAAAGTTCATAAAACTGAAATAGCACTTGGGAGTTGGAAAATGAATAGGATTGTCTGTGTACCAATTTCCTGTGAATCACCAAAAACCTCAGGAACTGCCTTTCAAGGGAATTCTGAGGACAGCAGCCAGTAGGGAAGTTGGTCAGTGCCAGGGCAGAAAAACCCCATAAAACCCCATAAAACCCCTGCAGAGCCAGCACTGGCATTGGGGTTCTGGTCTCTGTGCTTGCTCAGGAGGGTGAAAACAAGCACCATCTCTGGAATGTTGTTTGTTCCACTGGACTTTTCCTCATCTGTTTTCCCAGAGTATTTCTTCATGAGATGGAAATTCTGACCCTCAGTGAAGCTATGCCAAACTGAGAGTCACCATTTTCAGTAACATGGTCATGAGTTTTAAAGAGCAGTGGGAGCTGCACTTTGGGATGCATTAACTTGTAACCTCAGGAAAGGACACAAATTTCAGTTTCTGGCTGAATACCAAACACTGCTTTGGATATGGTAAGAATACTGATAAAATACAAATCATTGCATATCAGTGATGTAATCAGGAGGTCAGTCCCTGAGCATGTACATTCACATTGCCCTAAAAAGAAAATCCCTTGGTAATGTAAGACAAATGAATCAGATAAATTAATCCTATTCTAAGTTTCATCTCTTTCTGCTCACCAAGTTTTACTTTGAAATGGCAATTTCAGTACCTGTGAATAAGGTCTGTTGATTGCAATGGTAATTGCCCTGTAACTGATTTTAT
Source organism: Leptocoma aspasia (assembly GCA_013399835.1). NCBI lineage: Eukaryota > Metazoa > Chordata > Aves > Passeriformes > Nectariniidae > Leptocoma > Leptocoma aspasia. The sequence goes on along the minus strand of VXAX01001304.1, from coordinate 72,889 downwards.
GTACTAACAGTGTATATAGCTTGTGCCATCATTGTAAATGAAAATGTCAAAGACTATAGGAGCACTTCATTATAGATGCAATTTGAAAAATATCATCCTTTCCTTTGATTTCCTCTTGTTTGTATTCAGACTTGTAATGTTGTCATGTTATACTGTTTTTAAACAGTGCTTATTCTGTAGGTGTATAACAGTGTCATTTAATCTGTTTTTATAATACTGCACTACTCTGTAAATAACATGATACTGCTTTCCATGGTTTTGAAGATTCATTTTATAGTTTAGTTGTCTTTTCTTAACAATTTATGTACTGTTACTGTTACCTATTTTTGAAAATGACAGTGTTTAATGAACCAGTAAATGCAGAAATGTAGATGCAGAAAACTTCTGCTTACAGTTCTTTAGAACCTGTATCAAAGCTGAATTACAGGTGTGGAGCACTGCTAAATGGCAGTTACTTATGCAATGATTTCTTTAAAACAGGCAGTGAGTTTTTCTTCTTGCTTGTTTACTCTGTAAATAATTTGCACTTATGGCCTGCTCTGTTACAACAATTATTTGTAGATATACTAGAAAAGAACAATTTGACCTTCATTTAATGAAAATGTACCATTTTTCTAGAAGGATGCATTAATTTGGAAGTCGCATTCCTGAGCCACTTGTTCTCCAATGCATTTCACTTAGGTATAGATGGATTCAAAGATTTAACCTCTCAGGCTTATGCATATCTAGATGCTTGCAGTTTATGGGCTTGAGGAGCAAGCTGATTTTAATTTTTTCCTTTGTCTCAGCTAGGAGCAAAAATTATTAGTGTCATCTACTATAATCAAAATATTTCCATCATAAATGGTAGTAGGTTTGGTAGCTTTAGGGCACCTGCCCAAAGATGTAACTTCAGTCCAACCATACATACGAGGGCTCAAGCATCTCCAAGTCACACCTGAAAAGTTAATTCTAAGAATTGTCTTCACTCTACTAAACAGAAATGAGTAAATATTTGTCTTCTCTATTTTGGTGTCCACTTCTGTTCTTAGCAGTGTGATGTTAATTGAAAAGACAGTTGATGCTTTCTTGCAGCCAGGCTTCTGGAAGGTTCTGAATCACTTACTCATCACTGCAGCACATGCAGCCTCTAGCCCTTGGCTTGTGGCTGAAGCATTCCCCTTTTACAGCCATCAGCCACAGAACATTGCGTGGTAATCTTGTAGTTGTACCTCTAGACTCCCTCCTTGGGAGTGGTTAAGTAGGCATAATTTGTAGAATCTCTTCCATTTTATACTGTGTGTCTGGTATGCATTTGGGGGATTGGGCACTATGCTTTCCCCTCCAGCACGAAGGGGTCCAGATTGTACTGTTATTTTTTTCTTTTGATTGGCACCAATGCAGTTCTCATCAAAAATAGCTTTGTTTGTACTCTGTTGAAGCAGATATATTAATTCAGATTATGTTGATATGGACCCTTATTGTAATTTACTGAAGCTTTTTAAATAGTATTTTTAACATGGCAAAGTTTTGAGAGAGGCTGATGATGGAGGAAGAGGAAATGCCCACCTGGACAGAGGTTCAGAGGAAGCTTTGGTCACCTGTGCTTGAGAGCAAGGACGCTACTGCCTGTTCAGTTTCTTCCTCAGAATAGTTGAGTTCACCTCATTATCTTAGGTAAACACTTTGTTTATCCTGTTTTTCTTTGACTTGGTGCAAGGACAGAACAAGAAGCAGGCCCACTCACTGCCTGTGACTTGGTGTTTCCCCCTGCCCGATGCACAGGGGCGTGCTGTCAGCAGAGCCCGAGCTGAGTCCAGCTCTGAAGGGCAGAGACAAGAGAAAAGCATTGGAGCAGGCTCAGAGATGGCAGGAGGAGACCCAGTGTGCTTGGGGGTTGCAGTTTGGCTGGGCTTGCTGAAACCAAGGTGTTCAGGATGCTCATAAGTTTGCAATTCCAGATGCTGAAACTCAGGTGGTAAAATGTTTCATATTTGTCAATTTACGGAGCTCAGCTGGAGCAATGAAGGTGCAGATATGCTTTTGGTCTGCTAGTGGCAATGCTCAGGGAAGCCAGGGGTTCATTTTTCTGAATTGCCCAAAAAGGCAAGTTGCTGTGGGGTTCTTTTTTACCACTGAAGATGGCAAAACCCAATTCAAGAGCATTAAGAATCTCACAAGACTTGATCACTGTGAGGCACAACGAATATTTCTATCTGAATGTAGTCTCATGTAAGCAAGAAATCACAAAATTATTTGTTGTGCCCAGTTAAAAAAATCGGAGCACAATATACTCAGAAAAGGAGCCTACAGGGTAAGATGAATTTCTAAGCAAAAACCTGCTATCTGGTTGGGGGCCCAGCAGTGCTTTGGGTTTTGTAAAATATGTTTAGCACAGAAGTTTCCTCAGTATGGAATTATTTCAGATGGCATTAATTAAAATGGATCACGATTGTGTAACCAGCAGCCTCCCACCAAGCCCAAACCAGCTGTGACTCTGTTCTCTGCCTTTGTGTCACACACAAGTTCATGATAACGTTACTGTCTAAGAACTGTAAGCTATTTGCAGGAATATTTCTTTTTTTCTACTGTAGAGATCCAGTCAGTGCTGATATATTTATGTGTGCATATCTGTATGCGAATTATTTTGTGATCATTCTCTGATAGTGCTGTTACAAGTGATGCACATAAAGGCCCTGTGTACAACTTGTTAATAGTTTAATTAGGGCTTAGTTTGTATGATTAGCTCAAAGAAAATAATGTGTGTTCATTTTGAAAATACCTGTGCCTTGAATTCACCTATGTTTTTATCTATTGTGAAAAAGAGTTTGGATTACTCCTCCCAGTGTTACCTTTATTATCAGTAGTCTTACTGTCCAGACTGTTCGTGTCCTCCTAGGAGAAATAAATCTTGCCATTCATTGATTAGAACAGTTAAACTTCTTGTTTAGAACATGCCTGGGATGCTTCCATTATTAGAGTGCTATGGCAGATTTAATCTAGGGAAATCAGAATTGGTTCTTTTCTATTTTTTTGTTTCCAGCACACCTCAGTGACAAAGGACTGAGTTTAGTCTTTGACTTCCTGTCCTTAACATGTACAGTTTCTTGCATTAGTCAGTAGCCTCTGTGATATTTCTGAACTCTCTGAAGTTGTCAACCTCTTGTTCAAGATACAAAATATGAAGCAATAATATGGTGCAGCATGGCAATAAGCAAATCAAGAGACTTGAATGTAATGTACTGTTACTAATTTGATCTGTGTAAATGCTGGACCTATGAGTCATTCTCCTTTTGGTGCACCTCTAGCACTTTGGAGTTGGATTAATAGGAACTACTTGGCCATGGAAAGAGAGTTTACCTCCTGGACTGTTACTCATACGATTTTTTCACCTGAAATCATATTTTGATATTCCTTTTTTTGCTGAGGAAAACAGCAGTTCTTGTTATTCCTTGCCAGTTGCTTTATTTACTGAACAAAAGCTGTAGTTCCACGGAGAGCTGATCTTGCCCTCAAGAACAGCCTGGTGCAGCACAAATGCATTTGAACAGGAAAGCTCAGACCACTTACTGTGTGCCAGAGTCAGTGTAACAGATCTCACATATAACATTAAGGTCTTCAGATTGTGCTGACAGTAGAAAAGTGATTTTGTAATGTAGCACAATTGCAATAACGCCTGTTATATTTAAATATACTTCTTGCATAATTCTTTGAAAGTTTTTTAAAGTTCAGTGTATCTAATAAACATTTGCCTTTTGAATAGTTTGCTGTGGTTTATTTAGTTTATGAGAAGTTCCAGGGTGGGGCTTGGTGGTACAAGGAGGAAACTCCTTCCTGGTTTTTTTGGGTCATGTAATTTGCTGGATTCTGCCCCTTGCACAGTCTCTCTCCTTTGATCTGTTCTCCTGCAAGCACGAGGCTGCACAGAAGAGTAAACTTGAAAGAAGACTGGGAAAAATAAAAAGCAAGGGGTGGGATGTTAAGTATTGGTTAGTCCTGGGTATTGTGATGAGAAGAGAGTGTGAATGGACTCAGAAGGCAAAACCAGCATAGGAAATTGGGAAGAGGTAGCAAAACACTGGGAAGGTAACTGGCAAAACATGGGTTGGAAAGAATCCTGTAGGTTTATTCTCCTAAAATTAGAGGCTTGGCCGTCTCAAGATGGCACGCACACTGTTGTCTGAACGTTTTATGAGTTTTTCCTGAGTGCAAGCCTGCAGAAATTTTATTCCCATAGGAAAGCTCATATTTCTCTACACAGTATTTTATAAACAGATCTCAGAAATGTCTTCAAAGACACAGATGGTGTTTGTCTACCCTGTCTCCCGATATAAGATGTGTAGTTTTCTTCCTCTCAACCTTTGTTATCTCTGAATTGTAAGCATTTTCTACCATTCTTGTACGGGGCATGAAAAAGTAAGCATCTGACACATAATAGCCCAAGCCTTCAGAACAATAGAGTCATTTTAATAAATCATATTAATCCTTCTGATATAAAGTCAGGAAGTTCTGTTTCACCTCGGGAACCACAACAATAGCAACGTGGCAGAGCAGGGGGCAAGGCTGTGGTAGAGCACTACTGAAAACGTGGCAGGCCAGCAGTGAGTGCTGCAGTGTGGCCAGGCTCGGGTACAGCCACAGATTGGCTCTTGCTGCAGTGCCAAAAGCAACTCCAGTCAAGTTCAGTGCTTGCAGAAGGTCGGCTTGCTTCAGAAAGAAGTAATCTGGAAAAAAAAACGAAAGGGAATCCCCACAGACTGCAAAGCAACGCAAATATTTTTGAGAGCTGGAAAGCCCACTGTAAGACATTTTAAGTCTTAAACACAGTCAACTGGTGGCAGTATTGTAACAACAGCTTCTTCCTCTTTCCATTAGGCAGAAAAAAGGAAGAAAATAAAATTGAACTGCATTACGGTCATTCCCGGTGAGCAGGATACTAATCTAAGAACAGTCTCCATCGATCTGCCACACTTCACATCTGTTGCTTGGCAGAGAGAAAGGCTAGTAGTGTCAAAGGATAGCAGTGATCCTGAAATGAGAAGGAAAGAGGACTTTAAGGGCTAAACTTTCAACGTTCAACACAGACTTGCGAATCAGTTGCCTCATAAATATGTTTGGCAGTCCATGAGTGAACAGGGTGTTCATTTGTGTTGGTTCGGGGCTCACTGCATGAAGCATGAGACTGCCATGGACCATAGCATTAACATCATTAGCTGCACCTGACAGAGGTATTTCAGCCTGGCCAGAACCAAACACAAACCATGGCATTAACTGCACTCATTGTACTGGTTTAGCTCTGATTTGGGAATATGAAGTATGATGAGCACTAAGTATGGCATAAGAGTTTTTTGAAGCCTATCTAAGGGTAAGCCAGCGCTCCCATCCTTGCCCATGCTGTGAGCTCCTCCTATCCTGCACATCAGTCAGCCCAGGACTCCTTTCTTGGGTCTTTTCTTTTGCTAATCATAGAATCACAGAATCCATTAGGCTGAAAAGACCTCAGAGATCGAGTCCAACCTATGACTGAACATCACCTTGACAACTAGACCACAGCACTAAGTGCCACATTCAGTCTTTCCTCAAATACCTCCAGGGAAAGTGACTCCACCAGCTCCCCGGGCAGACCATTACAATGCCTAATCACCCTTTCAGTGAAGAATTTCTTCTTAATGTCCAACCTGACCCTCCCCTGGCGCAGCTTTAGGCGATGTCCTCTCATCCTGCCCCTCGTTCCCTGAGAGCAGGGCCGGCCCACCCCTGGCTACAGCCTCATAGAGAGCCCCTAGGGTCCCCCCTGAGGCTCCATTTCTCCAGGCTAAACACCCCCAGCTCCCTCAGCCGCTCCTCGCAGGACTTGTGCTCCAGCCTCTTCCCAAACTTCCTCGCCATTCTCTGAACACACTGCAGCACCTCGATCATCCTTTCGTGAAGTATCTTCCACATTAAAAAGTCTTCCTCAGATCTTTTAACACGCTAAAACACGGTTATTCCAAGCAGCAAGTCCCGATCAAATCACTGCATTCATCTCTCCATACAGGAACCCGACCGCGTCGCCCATCTCAGTTTCTCCGCTCCCGCGGGCGAGGGCCCGCTCTGCCCGCAGCCTGTGCTCGCCCGCGGCGGGGGCGGTGCGGCCGCTCCGCCCTGAGGGAAGCACACTGCCCCAGGCCCCGGCTCGGCCGCTCCGCCCTGAGGGAAGCACGCTGCCCCAGGCCCCGGCCCGGCCGCTCCGCCCTGAGGGAAGCACACTGCCCC
>VXAX01001304.1:185-66349 GCA_013399835.1 Leptocoma aspasia | reverse complement strand
ACGCCTGCGGGTCGAGCCCCGCGGTGTTCCCGCCTCGGGGGACTCGCTGCCCCCTCACGGGCAGGGTCGTGGCTCGGGTTGAGTGGTTCCGGGCGAGGGACAGCCGGTGTGTGACCCCGCAGCGGGGAGCCCCGCGCTGGGGTGCCGAGGCACCTGGGCCCGTCCGGTGGCCCCACGCACCTGGTTCCCAGCATTTCCCTTCCGCGGGCAGTGGTGCCTGTGTGGAGGGAGCCCCGCTCTCCCGGAGTCACCCGCCTGACCACGAGTGGCATCCCCAGCATCGCTCGCGGGGCTCTTTGGCAGCCCTTTGCCGAGGGGGCACGGGGGATCTGCCACTGCAGCTCCGCTGGGGCTGTGGGCACCCGGGCTCTGGTGAGCCACAGGCGTCAGGAGGCATTTGAAGCTCCTGGGCTGTGCAGAACAGAAGCAGCTCCCAGCTGTGAACCTGTGCGATGATCACTATCCCCGCTCGAGAGGTGCCCCTTCTCTTTTGGTGGGTGTACCACAGGCCTCCACATGGTCAGAGGTTGAAGCCTGCCCTGATGGACACTGTGGGAAACGTTAATGCTTTTCTTTTTCCTCCTAGTGGAGTAGAGAACATGTCTGGGATCAAGAGAGTGATCGCCGAGAAGGACCCTGACTATGAGGAGATCACCATCACACATCCCAACAAGCGGCACAAAGCAGCCGAACAGTCAGGTAGGAGCTGTGGAATTGGAAATTTTGTGGATGTGCATGCTGTCTGTAAACCAGTCAGAAAAAGGCTGGGGTAGGAGTTAGGGGCAAAGGACAGCTGTTGAGCAAGGCAGGTAGTGATACCTCTGTGTAGCCAAATGTGGAGTCATCCCTTCCTGCTATCTGGACCATAAGTAAGGTGTGAGGATGCAGCCTTTGGTGCACGATAGTAGATGGAGCACAAGGTGTCCATGGCCCCAACACTTTGGTTTTTGTTGCTTCCTAAAGTATTTACAGTCTGTCTTCTCGTGCTGAGTTGTTCTCCAGCCTGTGCATTTGTTCTGTTGCTGAAGTCTGCTCTGGGAAAGATTGGCAGGTTGTTTACATTTTGGGGGATAGAGGTCATAATACAGCATGGGGAGGAGAAAAAAAAATCCATGACCCTGCAGGGTAAAAGAGATGCACAACCCTGCAGTACATGCTCTGGCTGTTGGAAGATGACAAATGTTTGCAAGAACTGGCAGATGAAGCAGAAAGAAGCTTCTTTGATGAAGTGTAGAAGGGATAATTTAGGGAGAAGGAAGGGGCTTTGAAACATGCAGGAGAGGAGGAAGAGGAGCACGACTGAAGGGAAGGTGGATAGAGAAGTGTAGTGGAGCAAGTAGCTGGATGAGTAGGTTTGCATTTGGCACAATTGGATATGCTTGCTTTGGGAACCAGCCTGTTGGCAGAGTGCCTGGGACAGGTTGCAGTCTCTCTGGGCAAATGAGAGTAGAGCTGCTTGGCCCGGGGGCAGGGAGTAGGCTAGTGATTCTGGCATAGTACAGCTAGTGAGAGAGGATCGTGATGGGAAGAGCTGACAAACAGGGAGGTGAGAAAACAGGCTGGCTGTGGGCTCTGAAAAAGATCCAGGAATAGAGCTGGAGCTGCCAGTTGGAGGGGGACAGAGGATGGCTTCATGGGTGATGTTTTGGAGGATGCTGTACAGCTGGACAGGTCTGGGGAGGCTGAACTCTGGGTTGAATGTGTCGCTGGGCAGATCCTGTCTGCCACGGGGGGCAGGGGCCCTGCCAGTGGGGGCCTGGTGCAGCTGTGCTGGAGCTGGCCATGTCACCATTCCCAGCTGCCTGCCCTGCCTGGCTGCCAGAAGCCACCACCCTCTGTTCTGGCGTGTCCCTGGGACTGCAGGCAGGTTCTTGATCTGCTTCTGAAGCAACTTCTCAGAAGGTCTTGATGATGAGCAGGCAGAGTCTCAGGGCCTTGGAAAACTGTCCTTGCCAAAGTGAACTTTGCTTTCAGGAGATTCCTCCAAATTGGCTTCTTTCTTCTTTTCATGGAAGATCTCCAGCTTTCAATACTAGAATTCCTTAAGTCACAACTTTTCACTAACATCTTAATGAGGTACTGTGGTTGACACTAAGCTGGGAAAAAATGAATATAAAGTGTTCCTAAAAGCCTCTGTAATATAACCACAAATCCTAAAGTGCTTAAATCATCATGATGCCTCAGCCTTGGAAAGAGATGAAGTTGTCCCTCTCTGAACTATACCTCTCAGGCCTTAATCTGTTTAGGCTTATTTTAAGTGTATAGCCTTACCTGAGAATTTCCTCATTGTGGTGTTTATGGCTGGAGGTAAATTATATCCCTCTGGTTTTTAATTTTGCCTTACTCATACAGATTCAACCATAACTGTGTTTTAATGTAGGCTTGAACTATTTCTGGTCCTAAAATATATATATACACACAGAAACATATATGTATATGGCCTGTGTATATATATGTATGTGGAAAGAAGGAAAATTGTTTAGGATACCCCTGTTGCATATAGAGGCATCAGTTGTCTCACTCCTGTTGTAGGTACCTGATCAGACAGTAAAATTATCTATGCTATCTGGAAGATGCCAGCAAAGCTTTGACTTGCTTTTCTTTCCCTTCTCTACAGTGATATTAGAAACATCTTCAAACAGATATGTACTTTTTAGGAAGACATATGCTTCCTCTGAAGCTCAAACCAAAGTCTTTGTGCTGTTGCCTCCTATTTCTTGTAGAAACAATGTGAGATTTTTCCAGGGAAAGCCAGACTCTCTTGCTGATCTGCTTTATTCTTCACTCTATTACTGGACACAGGCTTTTCCAGGCTTTCTTCTAGAAGTGTAATTCCTGCTTTGCCAGGTTCTGACTTAGAATTTGCTAAAAACAGAAGTTGTTTGAAATCCCTTGATGGAGGTGCCTTAAATGAAGGGTGATATTAAAGTCTACAGTAGGTGTAGAGCAAAAAGAATAGTTCTTCTTATGTTTATACATGTCCTAGAAAAACAAGGTAATATGCCAATTCCATTCTTAGCCACTAATTTGCTGTAAGGTATTTGCACAGTTTGAAATCCTAAACTTCATACTTTCCACCAAGGTCAGTGAACTCCTGCTGAAAGGCTGAATTTTTTTGTCTGCTGTGCTGGAAGAGGATTTTGTAAGAGGTAGACGAGCTTTTGGTAATCTAGTTTCCTTAGTGAGTAATAAACAGCTTGTAGGCACTCCAGAGCAGGCTGCACTTGGTGCCAGGGCTGTATAAATATGAGTTTGCTTTATTCTTGCTGTGTGAGGTGGTGTGGATTTCCTGGATGTGGATCTGGCCAAGGAGAGCAGAAAAGTGTCCGTGGTGTTCCAGCTAACTCCGGCACAATCGCAGCGGTGACTGTGCTGGGCCAGCACCGTGGAGCTTTCCTTTTACTGTTTACAGCTTTACTGAGGCAGAACTAAACAAACTGGTCCTGTTCTTCCCATTTGCTGTTATTTGTCATCTCAGACCTAAAAAGGGAGAAATAGCTCTCCACGTAAGCCGGCTTTTAAAGATACATGTGGTTTTTGTTAAGACGTAACTTTTTTTTGGAAGAAAATGATCCTTCCCTTTATGTGTTAGTGTGCTGAACTTATTATCCCTTCACTTCTCACTCTGTAGTGATTTCTGATCTTTCTGTTTTCAAACGGAGCCTCAAAAATAGAAATGTAAATACTTCCTCCTTTATTTTCCATGTGTGGCCTTGTACAGCTCGAGATGTTACTGTGCAGAAGATCGAGACCATTATAAAGGAACAGTTTGCTGTCGAAATGAAGAGTAAAGAACACGAAATTGAAGTTATAGATCAGGTATAAAGGTTTTGTTCTTATAGATACCTAAGATCTTGGTGTTTGGGGTGTGGGGGATTGCTGCAGTGCTTATCATTACTCTGTGTTTCCTTTCTGCAGCGCCTGATTGAAGCCAGGAGGATGATGGACAAGCTGCGTGCCTGCATTGTGGCTAACTATTATGCCTCTGCTGGTCTCCTCAAAGCTGGAGAGGTAAAAACTACTTTGGGAATAACAAGACTTCAGGGAATCTTTGCAAAGGAAGTTGTGGAGTTTAGTAGCTGTTCAGCTATGTTTGGTGTTAAAGCGTGATTTAATGGAATAGTGGAATACAAACTGCAAAGTGGGGTGGCAGTGGGAGAGGAGACCTTTGCATCATCTGCTGGGCTTCAGGTACTCAGCAAATAGGAGTCTTCAAGAAGCAGTTGCAAAGTTGTTCAGCAGGCCCTGGTTCTGGTTTCTGAAATACTCTGCATTTTTTTTTCATCCTCAGTTTTTCCCTGAGAGCATCTTGTTTCTCAGCTACTGCACAGCTTGTCCTTGCAAAGCCATGAAAAGTGTGGAACATGTTTTCCCATTTCACAGGAGGAGAGTGACAACAGATGCATTTGGGCACTTTTCAGGAAAAAAGAAAAATAATAAAGATTTCAAGATTTGAGTCTCGGTCAGTGATGTGAAACCATCTTCCCTGGCAATCAATCTGTTAATGGGTTGGTGAATAGACTGATGGCAGCAGTAAAGCAGGAGATAAATCAAGGAGATATCACAGAGTGATTAAAAATTCACAAGATTAAAAAACTTCAAACCCTGTTAGTTAAACCCCAGTTCTGAGCACTCTGCCCTTAATGACTGTTAATTGCAGGGTGTTCATGACTCGTTCAGACTCCCAAATGACATGTGGTTCATTACCAGTGTAGGCATTTTGTTACTATCTTTTCAATTCAAGTTAATCTGGTTTCCAGTGATTTTTGGAAGCTGTAGATGGGTGCTGCAAATAGGGGTTTCACTCTAGTCCCATAAGAATTTCTCTTCCAAGCACTTGCTCTCAGTGCTGCTCCTGGTTTTCCTATTGTGCTCTTCAGAGGACTTGGAGTAAGGTAAAAACAAAAAGGTTCCGCTTGTTTTTCCCTCTCTGAACTTGAGTTTAGTAACTGGAGTTGGAAAAGGTTGTGGTAGCCTTGGGAGGCTTGGAGATCTCTCTGCCCCCTTTGATTTTTGTGTAGGCAGCTGAAGAATGTGACCTAAGTTCTAATCTTTGTAAGTGCCTTTGTGCATTGTCATCGTGTGTCTGCAGGAGCTGTACTGTTCCTTGTTCTTGTTCTGCCATGCAGGGTGTTCGCTTTCTTCCCTGGTGATTTTCACACTTTCCAGAAATAATATATTTTGTAATTGTTTTGAGGTATTCACAAAACTTACTGGTGCTTCCTTGCTTTATTAAGTTTTCCAGTAGTTTTTATGAGTTTATGGCTGAATCTTTGATTACATTTTTAATTTTTTTCTAGAAGTCCTGATTTGCACACAGGTTAAATCAGTTTTTCCTTTATTTTGAACTTGTTGCTGATTTAAATTTTCTTTGTTGGCTGTTTTTAATTGTTGCTTGTGTATGTTTGACCAGGTAGTGAAAGATTGCTTCTGCTTCTGGTAGGATAGGAGTCTTTGTAGTTTAATTCAGAACTTCTGGGAAGATGATTTACAAGTTCCTGACCTGTTCTCATAAATATAAACAGTTCTCAAACCCAATGCTGCTGAGTTTTAAGGCTTGGGATTCCTCATGGTTGTGCTTTATTATGTTTTCCCACACATTATTGGACAAGATGTTGGTCATTTTACTTGACTAGAAGCAAAACAAAAGGAGACCTGTTTGGTTTGGGCTTTGGGTTTTTTTGGACAGGTTGTGTGTGAGTCCCTGCCCTTGGATAAATGGCTGTAACTCTCCCAAACTGGTAATTGGGAGTTGGTAATTGTTCTGCTTGTGCATGTAATGGACAGTTGGAAAGGAAGTTCTGGAATGGTCCTTTAGAGGCCAACGTGGGACAATGTTTATAACTCCACTCTTGCTACCACCTCTGGAGGGCAGTTCTGCTGCTCTGTAGTGATGCTGGTGTCTGCCTCCCTCTCAATCATGTTGGCAGAAATCTGTATCAGGGAACTTAATGTGGATTAAAAATAAAACTGCAAAGGGAAAAAACCAAACAAAAACAGGGACAAAACAAACAAAGCAACAAATAAAGCCCAAGTCAGTTCCTTGATTTGTTTTGCTTTCTGACGTGCTCCATGAATAATTGTTCCAGCTTGGCTGATGGAGGTGGTTTGGGCAGGGAAGAAGAAGCCTCTTTGAGCTGTGGCTGCAGGAGCTGAAGGGAGGCTGTCAGTGCTCTGCTGCTGCACAGGGGTGTTCAGCAAACCCAGGTGACAGGGAGGTATGATGCCTGGGTCAAGAAGTGGCCAGGGGACACTTGTTTTGATTTGATGGATGTTTTCTTGTCATGGTAATGAAAAAAACCAAGAGATATTTAAACACTCGTCTGCCCTGTCCTCCCCCTTGTAGGTTTAGGAAGATCTAAGATTAGCTCTAAGATGTTTTAGGAAAGTTTGCAAGCATGCCTAAACACATTGTTACTTACCCCCTGTTAAGCTTTGGGGGCAGACATGGTGTAGCTTGCCTCATAGGTGTTGACAAAGCTGCCAATGAGTAGCAAAGCTAAAGAGCCTGATGCACTTACCTACCCTGCTTGCCTGCAAGAGCCGGGCAGCTGTGGCCTTCCTGTGTGTGGTGACACTGGAGGTGGCTGCACAGGAAGAGGTTATTTTCAAAAGGATGTTTTAGGTAGTTGAGTAGGCTGCAGTCCTTCCTCCCAAAGCCTGGTGGGTTTCTGAGATCAAAAGGTGTGAAGGAACAGATTCAATTTGGGGTACTGTTTCTGTAGAACCCTTTTAAGCTTTTATCTTCTGCAGCATCTGTTTTTCCTGCAGGGCAGCTGATTAAATATTTGCTCTTTCTTCATTCATTGACTTTTTCTCTTCTGGTGCAGCTTTGTTTTTATCTGGGCTGTGGGGAAATAGTGACCAGATCTTCCTGGGGAAATAGTGACCAGATCTTCCTGGGGAAATAGTGACCAGATCTTCTGACCTCTTCATTGCAGGGGACCAGGTCGTGCGACGCAACAATTCTTAATCACCCTTCAATCAAGAAATTCTTGGAATCTCCCTCAAGATCTTCATCTCCAGCTAACCAGGGCTCAGACACTCCCTCTGCCAACCACTCCGAGAGCGACTCGCTCTCTCAGCACAATGACTTTCTCCTGGACAAGGACAATGGCAACTTGGAGGCCGACGAGCGGCTGACAAACAGCCTGGACCAGAGACAGAGCAGAAATGCTGGCCGGGTAAAGTAAAACTCGAGTGGTGATCAAGTTGTTGGAGGTGTGTGCTCTGAGGACTCGGTGCTGGCACCAGGAGCTCTTCATGTTTTCACCCACCTTGCTGAAGATGTGTTTCTTACCCTCTCCAACCGCTTGCTCCCACTCCCTCAGCCTGGCTTTGCTGTGAGGCCAACTGAAGTGTCTGTAACGTGGGTACCTCCTCTTACCTCAGTCCTGCCCAAAGCGAGCTCAGCAGGCCGGGGAGAGCCGTGGGGTCAGCACAGCTCTGCCACCCTCGGCCGTAGCCTCTGGGGAAGGAGGTGCTTCACAGCCTGAGCTTGGGCTTTGCTGCACGGGTGGAGCTCAGGTTGGGAGGATAGAGCCTGCAGAGGAGAGCAGTGTGTGTCATTCCCAGCAGTATTTTCAGGAAGTAATGCTGCTGCCTGGCTCTGGGTGCTGCATTGCTCAGAACAGTTGATCCACTGGAGGGGTTTGGCCTCCTCAGCAGCCTGTAATGCAAACAGTAACACTGGAGGATTAGCTCACCCTGGCAGCGTGAGTTGGTAGAACCTGGGTGCACAGCTTGGGACCATACAGGAGAGAATTGTTTTTCCTGTTGATGGTGCTGCTTGCTGTTGTGCATTACCACTGTTTGCTTAACTGAACCAGTCTGACCCAAGTAAAAATATGTTCTGTCAGTGTCCCCTCATGCTTTTTGGGGGGGTTATTTTTGACCTGGATCCAGTCCCTCCCTTTGTGGCTCACTGTCAGCCACGCAAGTGCTTCACCTGTTGGCTGCAGGTAGCTCCACTGAGGAGGCTCACTCAGTGTCTGCAGGTGAAATGTGAAATGAGGTAAAACTCTTCAGTTTCCTTTCAGTTCCTTTAAGTGGTCAGGCCTGCCAGAGGAGTACAGCCAGGGGTGGGTATATCTCAGTGAATATGGCTGCAATCTGCAGCTGAGTAAGTTGCACTAATACATGGCAGAAAGAGCAGTCATTCTGCATCCATTAAGCAGCACTGACACCCTTCATAGCAGGGCTATAGTTTGCTGGAACTCTGCCTTGGGTCTGTAGCAGAAGGCAAATGAGCCATATAGAATGTGGACCCACCTATGCTGTAAACCACCAGACCAACAGAACTTGTTTCTGTGCTGGGGGCATAGATGGATGGAGCAGTTGTATTGCTTGGGGGTAGCACACTGGTACATCTTTGACCAGTGCAGAGGAGGTGATGAGGGGCAGGAGCCATCCCAGCCTTCTGTGACTCCTTGCTCCACTTTGAGGCATCCTTGACTTGGCAGAGGAGGGGGAATGGTTCCTCAGTGAATCCAGTGCTTCTCACACTGACCTTCTTCTGTTGAGTGCTCAGAGTGCATCTACTAGGCTGCTCTGTGGTCACTCAAGGATGGCAGTCCTTTACTCTCCAGCCAGACACTTCATCCAACAGGGTTGTAGAAAAGCCTCTCAGTCCCATGCAAACAACACTTCTACTTGTGTTGGCATGGTGGCTGGTCAGATCATTGTACTGGGAGTCTTGGCCACTGCTTTATAGCTGGGGTTGTGTTACAGGGTGGCTGGATTTATTATGCCAAGGTATGGCCATGGATCTGTGGGTTTACCTGCATGGCAGTCACAGGTTGGGGCTGCTCTCCCTGCTCAGCTGGAGCTGAATTCCTGTCTCAAACCCAGCCTTGACTCTTCACTGTGAGGCAGCACTAGAGTCCCTCAGAGCAGCAGAGGCTGGGAATGGGAAATATTTAGATTTTCAGCCCCTACTCATGGGCGATTGAGCTTTGTTCCTGATGAGTGACCAACATGATGCCGTTCTAGCCATGCCTAGTTTCATTTCACATAATGCAGGGGCAGTGCTTTTGAAACCCAGGCTGAAGTCATGGCTCAGCTCCATGGGATGTTGCACCATGTTTGCACAGTTAAGCCGTGCAGTGTGTTCTTGGCCAGGGAGGATAGCAATGTTACATGCCTGAGCTGCTTAAGTGTGCCTAGAGAGCAATTTAAGTATTTTTAGGGATGATTCCTTGTTGGTCTTTCATTTATGCAGGTTTTTGTTTTGTTGTTTTTTTTTTAACAACACCTTACTTTTCTAGCACCAAACAAAATGATGTTTAAGAGGAATGTTTGGGTTTTTGTTTGCCTTTTTTTTCTTCCCCTACCCTCAGGACAGTTCGGGTGTTTCAAGCTCTCAAAAACCAGGACAACGAAATGCCGGACTGTCAAATGATGAAACTTCACGACTTTATGTGAAGAAAACGATTGTGGTTGGCAACGTCTCCAAGTTAGTATCCAGGGCCTGAGGGATGGTCCTTTATTTCAGGATTAAATTGAATAGAAAGTTACAATTAGGAGACAAATTAAATTGCTGGGCTGTCACAATATGAGCTGTTACCCTTGAATAATCACTGTACCCAAGGCAGCCCTCCTCTGATCTCAGTGTAAGTTTTTTTGTGGAAGGAACAGGTGTTTTAGTAGTTATTTTATTTGTAAATTTGTGTGTGTACAGAGGTTTTAAGGTCTCTTTCTCTCAAGGGAAGTCTTTCGGTCTTTTTTGGTGAGGTGGAAGTCAGAAGTTTTCACCTGAAAATTTGAAAAAGCAAGTTGTCCTAATTGAGTGTGTTGGCTAATTGAATTAGTTGGCTAATTCAGTACATCCATGGGTACAATGTGAGGGTCTCTTAAACAGGAGAAAAACCCCAAGAGAACAATGCACCATCAACCACAATGAGGAAAATTGTGCAAGTTCAAAATAGTTTAAATAAATTATTTCATACAGTTTTTATTTATATTTAAAAGAAGAAGACAGGTTAATATGTATAACTTTTGATCTTCAAGGAAATTAGTGAAGAAAAGGCATAGTTTTAGGAAACTGGACAATTCCAAGTTTTGACTGTCCATCCTTGCTCTACTCAAGTCAGTCTTTTGCATAGAATATATCAGACATTTGCTACGAAATGGAGTCAGAATTGCTTCTTGAAAATCTACCTAGGGCTGGACCCAAAACTAAGTATTGGCTGAAGTTGCTTAAAAAATTATAAGAATTTTTTTTTTTTTTTGTATTTATGGTAGCAGAATTGTTGATGATGTGTTCTGGTGTGGTTTTGCTGCCTGACAGCTCAGAATAGGATGGGATAAGGAATTTGACAGTGGTAGAATGTTAAAAATAACTCTTCTTAATTAAGAGCCAAATGTTTAAATGGGTGAATGTCATATGGCAGTTGTGCATTAAAACAGAGGAAATGGGTTAGAAATTTAGAGTAGATTATGGGACCTGTATCTGTTCCTGGATGAACTGTCAGAGTAAGGACAAATGAGCAGAAATGTACAGGGGCAAGGTTCCCACAGGCATTTTAACATCCCCAATTTTTTTGCATAATCTTTCCCACAATACTTTTTGCAGTATTTGTCTATTTGGGATTTTTATCTTGTGTTTGTTATTTAATTTCTTTGCCAGGTACATTCCCCCTGACAAGAGAGAAGAAAATGATCAGTCAACCCATAAGTGGATGGTGTATGTCCGAGGCTCTCGAAGAGAACCCAGCATAAACCATTTTGTCAAGAAAGTTTGGTTCTTCCTCCACCCCAGTTACAAACCTAATGACCTGGTAGAAGTGAGGTAATAAGGAATTATTCCAGTCACTATTCCAGTCTTCATGCTTGCCAGGCTTACAGTGCCAATTAACAACTTCTTTTCCTGGTTTAATACTCCATGTGTGTATTTAACCTCTGGCTTAACTTGGCTTACTCCAAATAGTAGTAAAAATAAATGAGGTTTTTTATGTAGCAAATGGGCCAAACAGGTTTGTTGGCTTGGGGCTTTTTTAAATTTCCTTCTGAGAAAAAGCATTCAGTTGTTGCATTTCTTGCTGTTCGTGTGGGTTGTGCCTCTCCTCTGTGTTACATACACTGTCTGCTGCTCAGGTTAGGCTTCTGGTGCTAAACAAAGTGTTTTCTACCACCCATCTATTTCAGTGTGCAAAAAGAAGAGGACTCTCCAAAATTTGATTTGCCCACATTTTTAATGCTACATGAGTGTTTGGGCATGAATATCCCACTCCAAAATCTTTCTCCATGGTGTGGGATCAGTGGCATTGGCTTTGTGCTTTGAGGACTTTCCCATCAGTGTAATGGTGCTGGTGCTACAGAAACAGGGCAGCTTCCCTGTGCTCTCCCAAACCTGTATCCCACACCTGTTTTCCAAGCTGTGACCCTGATGGGGGGTAGGTTCTATCTTGACTGCTGCAGGGAAGTGCCCTGTCAGTCTTTCATCCTTTTTCCTTGGACAAGACTGAGGGAGGATGCCTTCAAAATAGTTGGTGTCTTCCCAAAGAAGTTATTCTCCACAGGATGTTCAGCTGCCTCCTGGAGGGAGGAGTGTGGGAAGGGCTGCTTAGGTACAAAATGGCAACTTAATTCTGGCAAAATTAAACTACTGAAAGGCACCTCCAGGAAGACTTTCCTGAGATAAGAAGTGTTGGTATAGCTCAGTAACGTTTCTGAGAAGACAACCCTGAGCAGGACAAAAGCAAACTGTTGTATTTCTTCATTCTTCAATTTGTAACATATCAAATTACATTTGACTACTGCCTTTTTGTGCCTTTCTCGGTTGTCAGTGCTGGTTATCTTCTGTTTTAATCCCACCTGGTTAATAGATTTCTGGTGTTACAATCCCATTCATCATAGTGAGCATCAATGTTCTGGACTAAAAATCACCATTAAACCTCTTGCACTTCTTCTGTTGAAGAAACCATATTTGCATTTACAATAACAAGCAAATACAGAGTAAAAGTAAATGTTACAGATCCTTCTTTTTCAGCTTGGAGAATGACAGTGATGAACTTTTCCTTGCTGTCCCTGTGTTGTTCTGTTGGTGTTCTATGAAGCATGTGCCTTTTTGCTACTAGATAGGGAGCAGCAGGCAGTGATTGCAGAATGCTGCAATGGAACCTCACCTTGCAGTGAGCTGACTTGGGTTTTTTTTTAACCAAGTGTTTTTCATTTGACATTGCACAGCCCTTTTTTTGTCTTCTTTTTAAAAATACCACACTTGTTCCCCACATCTCATCCAAGAGCGTTTTACCATTTTCTTCCCTGTCCCCTTGTGTAAAGTTAAAGTCTATTTTCAGCTGTCCAAAGCCATAAAATTCTCATTGCCATGATTACACACTCTCTGTGGTGAATAGCAGACCTGAAGATAGCTTTAGCTGTCAGCTAGAAAAACAGTCTTTGGCTTTCTGAAAAGGAGGGAGGTGGAAGCTGTACCACTTCTGCATCAAAATGTAATTACCATTTGTTTCCAGAGAACCTCCGTTTCACCTGACCAGGAGAGGCTGGGGAGAATTCCCAGTGAGAGTGCAGATACACTTCAAGGATAGCCAGAACAAAAGGATTGATATCATACACAATTTGAAGGTATTTGAACAAAATACTTTAGAGAAAGGCATTTAAATGAGCTCTCGTGCATAACCTAGAAGAGGCTCTGCTCGTGTATGTGCTTTTGCCTCTCTGTGTTATGAGTGGCCTGGTGGTTATTTTCACATGAATAGTTGAGCTGGAGAATCAAAATAGATCCAGGAAAGCCTCTTACCTTGGCTATATGGAGTTGATGCAGTAGGAGGGAACCCAGCCTTGCAGCAGCTGGAGCTGAATGCAGTGTTTACCTGTTCTTTGCCTAAAATTTGGGATTTTTATCATGTTTTCACTGGCTTTAACCTAAGAGGGTGCTTCAGGTCTGTCTTTCTGCTGGAAAAGCGGCTGCCATGTCTGTTCTGTTCCTTCAGCACAGGCACACATCAGCTAATGATGATCTTTGTTGCTAGAGTGGGCAGAGATTCCCTATTCCCTTTGAAGAGAGCTCCCTTTTCCAACTCATTCACCCCTGCAGCACTCAGGATTTCTAGTATGCAGCAGTCCTGGAAAACTAGGCCATTGCTTGTTTTCCTTTTAATCAGTAGTCCCTGGCATTAGTGGACCTAAGTCCTGAGCTGGGTTAGTATCCTGTTCCTTTGAGCAGCAGTAATTTTATTTGAAGTCTGCCTGCATTGATGATTTTCATGCTAATTAAGGTACCTCATTGCAACCCTAAATATAGGCAGTAAAAGAAGTTGAAAATATTCCCCTGCAGCTTAGGGACATTTAATGCAGATGGTGAGTAAAATATATTTGGGGAGATGTGACCTGGGGAGAAATTATTGATGCTGTGATGGATGGTGAAGGAAACTCAGCCTACAGAAGAAAACTGAGCCAGTCTGTGGCACACAGGAGCTCAAATCAGCAAATCTTGTTTTCTCACACTGAGCCTGTGGCTGCTGTGAGGACATAGAGTGAGCTGAGCCCTCCTCTGTGCCTGGCACCCTGTGTGCCCCTGAGCTCTGGTGCATCCTACACCTCTCAAATCCAGCTGCTTCTACAGGTGTCTTAACAGGTGCCTCTGGGATGCCTCTTTATCCCCTGATGGCTTGGTGTGAACACTTAATCAAAAACTATAGTGTGAACACAGCCTTTGTGCTGGTCAGTTGAAAAGTCAGTTTTTCTCATTATTATTTCCTCATATTGACGTCAGGAATAAAAAAGGACACCGCTTGAGGACTCCTCTTAGATGGAAATATTCCCTCAACAATCTCATTGCCTTCAACTTTTCTGCTCCTTTCCACTTTAGTGTGGGCCTTGGGTCGTGGCTGAATTTTTTTCAGAAGATAGGGAGGGCACTTATCAGAGCAAGCAGATTTCTGACCTTATGGCTTTGAAATATTGGATGCACTGCTGCTCAATTCACATAGTTTGAAAATTCTTTCCAACTATTTGTATTGTAAATTCTAGCTAATACAATGCTTTTCCCTGGCTAATATATTGTATTGTCTTTTCCAGCTGGACAGGACTTATACAGGTCTGCAGACACTTGGTGCAGAAACGGTGAGTCAGAGGGTTGTGGGATGGATTTGATTCCCTTAAAGATGTTTAAAAAGAAAAGATGCATGGGACTAAGCACAGAGTCAGACCCATTTGATTTCACAATTTCTGGAATGTAGATTTTGCTCTCTTGTTGAATGAAAGGATTATGACACCTTGTCACTATTCATGACAGCAGTCATTTTTTCTCCTTGGTTCAGGGGAGACTGTTTCCAGCTCTTCCTTCATAAAGAACTTGGCTTGTACTGGAGCTTTAAATTTTATTGCTTTGTGAAGCTTTTAGTACAAAATGTTCTGATTTGCATTCTGATCTGCTGCAGAGCTTATACATAAAGAATTTAAGTTCAAGGGATCACCCAACTATTCTGTTGAAATTCTGCAGTATGTTAAGTACTTCCAAGTTTTTATATCTGTCAAGATTCAGGACTTTAATGGAAAATGAACTCTTGAAATAAATAATTAATAACCCATAGTTTGCTAAGTTTCTAAAGTTTTCTTGATATTGTTTTCCCCTTGTTGTACTGTAGTGAATGGAATTTTTTATGGTTAAATCGCATTACTTCAGCTTTTCAGTTTGTGGAGAAAACATTAATGTGAAATGTCTACTGTTACTAAACAACACTTTTGAAGAGTAGATCATGTGGTGTGTTTCTCAAGGCCTTACCAGAAAAAGCAGGCTTCAGTTTTGTGCCTGTCCCTACAGGGGTGTGCAGTCCTTTCTTTAGTGGGTTGCTTAGAGCTGGGCTCCATAATACTTCCAGTGTTTGCAGTTCAGATTTCCCCATGCACCAAGACGTGCTGTTTAACTGTGGGGGTTCAGTGTTGCAAGATTTTTGTCATAGCTCAAATCTTGCTGGACCTTTGGGAGCTGTCCCTGAAATGAATGTAAATGTTATGTGGAGTTGGGGAAAACAAAGGGAGAGGTTTTTAGGCATTAAAATAAAAAGGCATAGTTAGTTTTGGTTTTTATATCTTTACCTAGCTACCAAATGCTAATTTGTCCTGTCTCCTGTTGGTGGAAGGTAGTGGATGTGGAGCTGCACAGGCATTCCCTTGGTGAGGAGTATCTCTTCTCCCAGTCTTCAGAGTCTGACCTTTCTGACGTTCCTACATCTTTATCACTGCCACTGAGTATCCCAGCACCAGTCAAAGCTTCTTCACCAATTAAACAGTTGAGGGACTCCAGCCCAGATGCTTCTGTGGACAAAGGTAAAGCAAATGGGTGTTGGTGAAATGCAAGTTCTTGGAACTTTGGCTTTGCTGGATACCTCCTCTTAATTGCTCTTATGCCTTAAAGGTTGCTGGTGCAACCTGCTAGTTCCTCACCCCAGTTCATATTTTCCTTAATGTGCACTGAAATATGATTCAGAAAGTTGTTATAGATTATTTGGTTTTGGAGTTTGGTTTGGTTTGTGGTTTTTAATCTGAAGTTTGTTGAACAGTCTCTGTTTTGCTAAAACATAGTGAATAAGGAAAAGCAGATGCAGTTGGAAAAAAGGTGATAGAATAGCACTTGTAGTTTTGGCTTTGGCAGACTATTTTCAGAGAGGATTTTAGGTTTCTGAATGTTTTGGGGACTGTATATACATTTAAGGAATTGGTCTAGTGGTGTGTTCAATTACATATGTTAGTGCCTAACATAAGTTGACTGTGAGGGAACAAAAATCCCTAGGTATCTGTAATTACTGTACTGTGGAGAATAGAGACTGAAAAAGCTGTGTGTGTTTGTCTGAGGGACGATGGCATCTCTGCACATCGGGGTCTTATTCTCCCCTTCCCATGAGAGATCAGGAAAGTCAGAATCCATTACAGTGGGGCAGCAGTTGAGGCCTTAGGATCACTTGGGTTGCCTGAAACAGGCAGTGCTGGCCCCTTGAACACTCACTGTAGGGTTTTTTGTGTCAGATAGGAAGAGCTGTGCCTCTGGTGGCATTTAGCTTTGTTTTCTGACTTGCACGACAGACCTCGGTTAGCTGGGCTGAGATACAAGGGTGTGTGTTACACTCTAGTGTGAGAAACCTGGACACAGCCACATTATATTTCAAAATAGTGTCAGCTGCTGTGTGGTCTGATGCTTTTCTTAATTTATTCCCACATTCCTGTGTTCAAGGAGTGGCTCTAAGCTGGTGCCACGGATGGTTGTGCTTCCTGATAGGCTCTGTGCCACTGGTGGTGTTCAGGCTCAGCAAGAAGAATGCTCTTTAAATGTGGTCTTTTCTTGTGGCCAAAAAAGGACAAACACAACCAAATTTTAAACACACAGGTTTTTTTATTCAAACAGGAAGAGTTCTAGCATCTTTAGGCGAGCAGTGCTACAGCCAACAGGAAGGAAGTAAACCTGCCTCCTTTTTACACTGACAGGCAGTGGCTTCTCTCAGCAGCTCCAGGTTAATTGATCTCCTTGTACACCAAATAAAGTGGATTCCATAGCCCAGCTCAAGAGGCAGTCTCTGTTCTCCTTGAGCTCTTACTCCAAAAAATGCACTGCGAGACTCTCTGCAAAGGAGATCCAGCCTTGGTCCTGTGGAGCCCTAACCAAGGACACTTGGAACTAGCAGCAGCTTTTGGTCAGTGGAAGGGCATTCCAGGAAAATGTGTAAGAAGTAGCTGATCACCTGCCTCAGCTGAACAGGCTGTGCTTGGCATCATTTTATTCTTCTTGTCCAGCAGATCCAGCAGGCTGTGCAGGAGCAATCCCCTCCCTCACTCTCTCCCTGTTCACTGCTTCCCACCAGTTGCTTTTTCCTTCCTTCCTTTCTTCAAGAATGCCTGAAAGGAATGTTTGTCATACCTGAGTTATGCTTGTGTAGGGAAGCACAGCAAGGACTCAGATGTGTCAGCCTAAGAAGTATTTCTGTTCTTTTCCCTGTTTTGATCAGGATTCTCTGGGAATGCTGAAACCGAAAGACATGCCGCGTTTTATTCCCTGCCATCCTCGATAGAACGGACTCCCACCAAGTTAGCCACACAGAAAGTTGCCTTTGGCTCTCATGGAAATTCAGCCTTTCAACCCATTGCAGCTAGCTGTAAAATAGTGCCTCAAGGTCAGAGTCCAAGCCCTGCAGAGTCACCAGGAAAATCCTTCCAGCCTATCACCATGAGTTGCAAGATTGTATCAGGTGAATGTTAGTTTGCTTACCCGAGTGCCTCCCCCTGCAGGACAAGAGAGTGAACCAGTTGGACTTGCTTTGTGTCCTTCCCTTGGTTTTCTGCCAGTCTTTGAGCATCAGACTGTAGGAAATTCTAGAATAAGGAGCTAAGCACACTTCTTAATGTTCAATGAAAAAAAATACAGGTGTGAAATGGTTCACAACAGATGAAAAGCAGGATGAGAGCTGTTCTCTCCCTATTCTTGAATGCTTTTAAGTATGAAATAGATAGTCTTGAAATGGATGGCTACCCACAGAAAGGCCCAGGCAAAAACACACCTTCCATCTGGCGTATTTTGTATGTGGGAAGAGTTCATTCTTCTCCCTATTGCTTTCATACAGCTGGGATGGATGAAGAAGAATTTTTTCCTTAATTACTGGGCAAATAATTAGTTTTAACCTTGTAGACTCAAAACAGACCCTCTTGTGCTTGCCATATTGCATCAGATGGAGCAGCTTTGGTCTTTGCCATCCAAATGTCCACCTTGTGTTGGATTAAATTGCCAGCTGGCTGCAGTGGGCAGTGTGACAGCTTCTGAACCAAACATGGCCAAAGTACTGCTTTGCTCATTGTGGTCCCTTCCCTGCCTGGGTGTGATGCCAGTCACTGGATGATGTTTTACATCAGAAAGTGTTAATCTACAGCTCACCGTGGCACATGCTGTGAAGCTGCAAGGTGACCTGTTGCAGCTCTTCGTTTTCTGGTGTTCAGGGTAGAGAGGATGAAGCACCTCAGTACATGGATGGAGGATGAAACTATCAGTACATGTGATTTCTGGTGATCTGCTCCCAGATGATTTTCTTAAAGTGTGTCTGGTTTGTTATTTTGTTTTGGTTTTGTTGTTTTGGTTTTGTTTTTTCTTTTAATTAAATTTCAATATTGTTCCTTGACATCTTAAGACTTAACTTAGGTTGATTTACACATGAACCTATGCCAAGTGTTTTATTCTTTCTTTATAAGCTCTTCTCAATCTTTTCCCAAAGCTTCCTAGAAATCAGGAATTACAGGGGCCATCCTATCTTTCCTAAAGTCCTTGGACTATTCTTTGTTGGTCTTTGCTATTTAAATGTTTCCCTGCTAAACATTTTTCCAAGGTTCTGCTGTCTGCTGAGCAGGGTTACCCCTTTGAGATTTCAAAGCAGTTCATAAGACATGGGGATTTTATTTGATGACCATTTGTGTTCTGTTTTAACTGTCAATAACTGCCAAGAAAGTAGATTTAAAGGCAGGTGAAGCTAGGTGTTTGCTGCTGTCTCTTTTCTCTGATCACTTCCTTGCCAGTCCTTTTCTCTGAATTTCTTGTTTACCTCTTCGTGCAGCTTTTTTCTTCTCTAGTTCCTCTCTCTCCTGGCCATGTTACTGCCTGTTTTACAGATTGATTTCAAGAGTTTCTGCTGTAGTGAGAGCAGTGAAGGGACCAGAGCAGTGAAGGGACCAGAGCAGTGAAGGGACCTGGGTGTTCCTGCTGCCTGAGGCTGTTCCACACAGCCTTTTTAGGGGAACTCTGTGGTTCTCACTCTTGAGTGCCTGTACCTTGGGCTGCACAAGAGCAAGAGAGCTCAGCTCTCTTTCTCCATCTCCTTGGGTGCACTGGTCTTGGCAGTGAGAATGATGTAGCTAATATCCCTCAGGATTCAGGGTTGGACCAGATTGCTTCTCAAGTTCCCTCTGAGCCCTGTTTGTCCTGGTAGGCAGAGCGTGTCCAGGGTAGGTATGAGCCGTAGTGCTTTATGTGCCTTTTCCTTTCCTTCTGTCTCCTCTTTCCTTCTCCAAGTCCTGTGACCTCACTCAGGCTGGGAAATGCATCCTCAAAAATCACTCCTTTTCTAAGCCATTTTCAAAAGTACTACTATTGCCATGTTTTTATGTTCTGACAACATTTACAAGTTAGAAGCATTGGACTTTTTTTCTTAAGGTTCTCCAATATCGACCCCTAGTCCATCTCCGCTACCTCGTACCCCAACGTCCACTCCGGTGCACATGAAGCAAGGCTCTGCTAGCTCAGTCCTTAATAACCCGTATATTATTGTGGACAAGCCTGGACAGACGGTTGGAGCAGCAGCCACAAGCACAGGTGTGTAGTGTGACCACAGAAGGCAGTGGCTTAGTCTCACCTGTTCAGGTTTGTTCTCCCTTTAAACTGATCAGTATAACTGCGTTTCAGCTCGTGGAGATGGAGGAGTGCTCAGCAGAGAAAGAGGAAGGTGTTGGTTTGCACAGCTGGCCTCTGTGCGTGGCTGAGGGTATCTCAGGCTTGAGCATTGCTTCCTCTAAGAAACAGCACAGTGGAAAGCCAAACTGAATTCACAGACACCTCTTCAAAGAGAGCCTGTTCTTTTCAGGTGGAAAGGGAAGGGGAGAAAGCGATGTGGACGCCTTTAGGGAGAAAGAGTGCACAGGTGGTTGGGTGACACTGCTGGCGTGGATGTGGCAAAGAGCATGGAGGGGTCGCAGTGACTGGCAGATCAGTCTTAGGTCCCAGTGTGGGGCATAGTAGATGTGTTGAAATGCAGAGATCCTGCTTACCAGGAGAACAGCCATGCTGGACTTTGTTACTGCTCTCAGCTTCTACCTAGTTCAATCCCAGCTGGTTTGGATTCCTCTTAACTGGATTCCCTCAGTGGTGACAAAAGCCTGGAGTCACAGGGGGGGCTGAACAGAAGGACACAGATGAGGGATAGAGGAGTCACTCAGTAATCTTTGTGTTGGGGTGGAGGAAAGGTCCCTCAGAAGTAATTTATTTGTTGTGATATATGGCCAGGAATCGCTGTCTGTTTTAAAACATGCTTGTTTGTGTATGTGTGTGCTTCCCAGCATCTCAGCAGGATGCCCAGGGCCAAGTGAGGGAGTGCAGCATCCATGGAACACAAACCATTTGCTGGGCATGGTTGGAAAACACAAAATTCTTTTTACTAATGCTTCCTCCCTCTATATGAGGGAACACAGCTGTCATGTTCATTTTAACTTCATCATAGAGGGAATTGGTAGGGTAATTGGTAGGAATTTTGTAGCTGTATCTGAATTTTTTTAAGTATGTTTTGGGGCTTTCTTGGTAGCACTGATGCTGTTTCACCAATAGGGTGAAACCCAATTGAGTAATTGGGTGTTTTTTGATTGGCTGGGGGATTTCTGCCTCTTATTTTCTCTTTCTTCACCTTCAGCCTGACTGTCTCCTGTGCCTAAGTGGTTTATCATGGTTTGGGTAACTTTTGGGTTCTTCTAATAGAGATGTGTACATGGAGGATAGGATGTGCAGATGCACCAGATGGTTGGGATGTTCAAGTGTTAGTGCAGTTGTTGTTAAAGTGCAGTTACTGTTAAAGCTGCAGTTTCCCACCACAGCTGAGATGTACAGAGTGGCCTGGCAGAGACTGCTTGCTGCCTCTCCCTCCCTGCACTCCTGTGCCTCCCCTACACGAGTCAGATCACATCAGTGGCAGAGCAGAACATTGATATTCTCCCCTCCCCAAACAACTTCGTTGTGAGAGAGCCTCATCAGAGAGGGTCTCACACAGAGCAGACCCTGTGTGAGGGTGCAGGAGGGTCTGTGGAGCTGACTTTTTGCCAGCAGCAGCCAGGCTGGGTTGAGCATAATGTGCATTACAGAAAAAGTCACTGTGGCACTTTTGATAAGGCTGCAGATTGTATTTAAGAAAAGGGGTGAGATCATCATACTCTGTGAAAGCCAGCCTTCCCAAAGCCCGTATTCTCAGAAATGGCTGCTCATTTACTTCTGAACTCAAGTGTGGGTTATAGTACAACTGTATGAGACACTGGCTTTTTGCTTTCATGTGTGTAATCCGTGGCTTTGGTGTCTCTTGAACAAACAAAACTGCCAAACCAGCCCAACAGCAGCAATCACAAGACTGCTGAGGAGCAGTCTTGTGCACAGGCTGATAATGCAGGGTAAGTTTACCACTGGACCCCCATCCATCTTGAAGGCCAGGAGAATGCTGTGGCACATGTGTCAGTCTAATAATTTTGCAAGAGCATCTGCCACAGATTACTCTATGCCTTCATTCCTTGTTTCTGTTTCGTTCTTTACCTTCCTCACTCTGTCCCTTGCTCTTGTTACTCCTCACTTTGTCTCCCTCCTTTAGTGCCCTTTCTTTTCTTTCCCTCTCCAAGTCTTCCTCCATACCAGTGTCCAAGGCTAGTGTGGGTTCAGGGGGCTTCTGGGCAGCAGAAGACTTTGCATCTGTCCTAATTTCACATAGCTGATATCCTCAGCCACCCAGGAAGGTTCCTGACCATTTGTTTGCAGCACACAGAGGAGTGGGTGGAGAGTACCTTCTCTGGGGCATGGTTCCTGCAGGTGGAAAATTCGGTGATGGATCCATTTTGTGCCCGTGGAGGTTCCTGCTGATGTGCCTGATGGAGAATGCAGATGAAATGAAATGCCCTGCTCCTTGTTAGAAGAGGTTTCATGTGTGTTCAGTGGCCCTGCTCCCAGCCCTCACCCAGCATCTGCTTTATTTCCTGCTGCACAGGGAGCCCGACCAGCAAACTGGGCAGTGTCTGTCAGGCGTCTCATGGGACTGGATCTCCTGTGTCAAAGACCCATGGGAGCAGCTTTGGCACCTCAGCTGTCAAGGTAATGTTCTCATTAGGTGGGTACTTCCCGTTTAAAGTCCAGCTTTCTATTAAATGGGACTTTTTAGCATTAAAAATTCTGCACTTCAGGCAAGTTGCTTAGATTGTCATTTCATGTGAAGGTTTACTGTGTAACAGATGGAGCCATAGGAGAACATGGTGCTTATACAAGATGATAGTGTCATTTCATGCAGCTCTAACTAGGCTTGCCTGCATATCTGTTAAAGGCACTTCTACTTCTCTGCAAGGAAATCCATGGAGGGCATAGCTCCCCAAACGTTGTATCTTTCAAAGAAGCTCTTCTGTAGCTGGCTTTGATCTTCTTCACTTTGTTAGTCACAAAGTATGATTAAACCAGAGATGCCTGCCTCAAAACCTTCACCCTGTTCATTATTTTTGTACAGCAGCTGTTCCTAGCAGCCTGAAAATAACTCATGTAGTGGTTTTACAACTGCCTGCTTTTAGAAAAATGTTTGTGTAAACAGTGGAGTAACATTTCGATGTGTAAACAAGCAGCAATAAATGCAGTTCGTGCTTCTGATCTGCAAAGCCCAATAGGAACAGAGCTGAACTGTCTCAGATAAAATCTTTCCCTCATCTTGTGCTAGGGATGATATTTCTGGCAGGGAAGTGGCGTCAGTGAGGCTCTGAAAGCAGCTGGTGGGTGTGCTGCTGGAAACAGGAGCATTTCCCTGTTTGAGTCTCCAAGCCTCAGTATTAAAGCACGATATGCTGGGGAAAGGCTTGCCAGTCAGCCTGCAGAGAGCAAATCACATTTGGAACTGAGATGCTTCCTGTGTCTAGGAGAGAAGGTGCTCCCTTCTGCTAGGGAGAAGGTGTAGCAGACTGTTGTCTGAAGCAGTTAGTTTGGAGTAGCATTTTCAGTGTCAGGTGTGCAGCTGGCTACTCAGATTTTAAAAACCTGTGTGCTCAGATGGACTTCACACAATTATGTTGAAAATCATTCATTATTCTTTATTTTTCACTGATTTGGGACAGTTTTTTCTGAAAAGTTTTCGATAAGTCAGAGTAGGTACACATCATTAATAACAGCTAAATTCTGTATTTCCAGGGCAACGTTAAAAACTGAAGATATTTTAAAAAACCCATAAAAATCATACGTCTGTAAACAGAAATGTTATTTGATTTATGTCTTCTGGTTGGTGGAAAAGCTGTAATTTTAGGGTTTCTTTGAAGAGTGTGCCTGATAGTTCAGTGGGATATTACAGGTTGTGCATAACTCACCACTTTTCATCTCTTCACTGTGTGCTGGTTTTCTGTATTTATTTTAATGACTTCAGGCTGTGTTTCTGCAGTCAGTCTCAAATGCAGCTGCTGTGAAGGAGACAGGTTGTGCCTCTAGCCTTGTCTTCACACCTCCCATTTGCCACCAGTTGTGCAGCTGTGTGGTGACCCAGAGCAGACAGCCAACCTGTGTGAAAACTAATGTTTCCAGCCACGTGTGTCAGTACAAGGAAGATGCCAGGAGTTGCAGGGCCTGATTTCTGCTCATGATCCAGCCCAAGGATGGGCCAGGTGATTGTAAAACCATGGCTTTGGGGCTCACATTGATTGTAAAAGAGGCAATTACACTGTAACAAACCCCCTCAAATGCACCTGACTTCTCTGCTGGCCTCAGACCCAAAAGTGCCAGGTGCAGATGATGAAATGTTTTTTACTTAATGTTTGTTGTTTCTGACAAAAGATGTCAGAAACATCTTTTCAGGTGTTCTGTCTGGAAGGATTGTGTGCCACTGCATCGTTCCAGTTAGAGGAGAGCATGAACTCCTCTGAGAGCAGAATTTTCCCCTCCATAACTTGTTTTTTCTTACACTGCCTTCTCTCTGTAAGATTGTGCATAGAATCACAAAATTATTGAGGTTGGCAGATACCTCTGGAGATCAACCACTCCAACCCAAAGCAGGGTCAAATAGAGTAGGTTCCTTGGGAATGTGTGCAGTTGGGTTTTGAGTGTCTTCAAGGCTGAAGAGTCCCAGCCTCTCTGACCAACCTGTTACTCTGTTTGGTCACCATCAACAACAGCAAGGTTTTCCTTATAATTTTCTGTATTTCAGTTTGTGCCCATTGACTCTGTCCTTGCATGGGATACTATTGAGTGTTGTCTGGCTTGACCTTCACTACACCTTCCTAACAGTATGCATTGATAAGATGCCCCCTCAGTCTATTTGAATTTTACGTGAAATACTTTATATAAAAAATTCATCAGAGAACATGAGTCAGTATTTTTACCTGTGTATGACATGGTAAGAAACAGTTACTGCTGTTGGAGGTGTAACTTTGCAACTAAAATCTGCTTTGTAGGTTATATTAAGAAAGTGAGACTCCTTTTACTCGAGTGTTGACTGATTTTTGGAAATTACCTATTTGCACAGGTAATTTGGCCTGCCCAGATGGTCCATGCTTCACTTTATTAGCAGTCACTTGTTTTATTTCTTTTATTGGCTCTATCACTGATTTTTGCACCATGTCTTCTTACTTGCAGCAGGAGGATTCTCTTTTTGCCACCATGCCACCCCTTTGTCCCATTGGGAGTCATTCCAAGGTGCAAAGCCCCAAATCGGTCACTGGAGGACTGGGAGCTTTTACAAAGGTATTCCTCCTGACTTTTGTGCTGGGACAGGCAGCCCAGTAGTGTCATTCCATGCTGACTTGCGCCACAAACCATGGAATTCAGTGCTTGTAAAGCTCTTACTAGAACCAGTGTATCTTGCTGCTAAGGGCTCTGTAGCATCTCCCAAAAATGTGTCTTGTTTTCTTTCCCTGTGGCTCTGCTGTACCTGGGATCTTGCCTTTTATCACCTCTTCCATCCTTTCTGGGGTTCTTTTTTGAATCACTGTTGTGTTCAGGCTGGTATTTTGAAAGCTATTTTTCATGGGATGCAGTAGAAGTAAACTGCAATAGATCTATCAGGAGCTTCTTAAAAAATTATAACAGTGATTTGTGAGTTTCAGATGTTGCTGCTTCTGACTGTATTTCCTTAAATATTACCACATGGAATATAAAATTGTTTCTGGCAATGTTAGGTGATCCAAGTAAAAGGTGAAAGGATGCTTCCTACCAGTTACAGTACCTACAACAATCTAACATGGAAAAAATCCCCTAAAGAGGCTTTTTTTGTGTTGCTGCCCTTAGAGGTTAGATGTAGGGAAAATGCAAAACATATACACAAGAGAATGTGTGTATGTCAGCTATAATAATTTACAGTGTCTATAGCTATTGGTTGTAACATTGCAGGATAGAAATAAAAAACAGGTTCAGAACAAGAATTTGAAACTTTAGTGTTGTGGCTCTGTGCAGAGATGCAGGGTCTGAAAAAGTCAGGCCCTTGTCAGGATGAGTGGTACTTTTAACACTACCAGCAATTGCTGTGACTCTGTAATTTCTGTGACCACCTCTGAAATGGGGACTGCTTTGTCACTGTGTCAGTTTGTCACACCACCCCACACGCTGTGTGGGAGCCATCCTCACTTGGAGCCGAGTTAGAGTCCCCATGGTGGTGAGCACCACGTCTGAGTTCAGTGTGCCTGCCCTTCCCTGCAGACAGGCTGCTCCACAAGAGATCTTCAATGGTTGAAGGGGGTGCCTTGGGGTGGCTACCTGGAACAGGGGCTAGACAAGATTCAGAGAAGAAAGTGGGTATTTATTAAAGGCCTTCAATAGCCACACCTTGGGCAGTCAGAAGCCTCCCAGAGGCTACACCCAGGATGGACAGTGATCAGTTTTTCAGACGATTATAAGTGTGGTCCATTCACATATCAGGGGTTAATTCTCCAATTACAGCTTCAGGTAATGAAGTCATTTACCCCCAGTTTGCTCCCCCCGATTCACTTTTGTTGATACTTTTTGGTGCCTGAGGCTGTGGGGTGTCCTTGGATCTCATGCCCAGAGGAATTATTTTGTCTGACCAAAATGTGAAGACAGTAACTAACACTCCATATAGAGTTTGGAGTCATACACTAAAGCAGTACAGGATTTGAAAAATATACTAAAATCTTCAGGCACCCAAGGTGTTTGCTTTCCTTGTGACTGTTTGTTGCCCTTGCCCAGGTGATAATCAAGCAGGAGCCCGGGGAGCTGCCGCAGCCGGCGGCGGTGCCGGCGGCGGGCGCGGCGCAGCCCTCGGTGCAGCAGTACGTCACCGTCAAGGGCAGCCACATGCTGGCCCTGTCCCCGCAGAAACCCGTCGTGAGCGCCGGCGAGGGGACGGTGCAGTCCAAGGTAAGGGGCACATGGGCATCTCTGGGGTGGTGGGAGCTGCCTTGTGGTGTTACTGCAGCCCTTGGTGCTTCTCCCAGGGGAGCGGGGTTGCTCCTGCCTCGCTCCCAGGTGGCAGCACCACGGGTAGTTGTGTTCCTGTGTGCAGAGTGGCTCCTGTCCTGCTTCCATGTAGTGCTTGGGAAGGGAGCAGGCACTGTTGCATTTTATTGTGTGCAGGGACGTCTCCTGCTTCTGTCCAAGCCCTTGCAACAGTGGAGTGCAGGTGCTTTTGGACTGGCAACCCAGAAAGCTGGCTGCTACCAGCAGCTTTTGCTGAAACTCATCCAGGTCTTTCCATAAGAGAAGGTGAATTCTTTCCTAGGAATGCAGGCCTGCAACACAAGAGAACAGCACAAATAGGGAGGCTGAGCCAGAACTAGCATTAGGTGAAAGCAGTCCTACTTGAGTGGCAACTCAAGCATTTTACTGTAGGAGTTGAGCCAATGCAGTCCTGCTTTGACAGGAGTGACACAGCTTCTGAGAAGGCACAGTGCAGTGACAAGATGACAGATGTGTCAGAAATTGTCTCCATTCATACCTCTTTCCATTGTGGACAGAGTCAAATGATGTGCCAGGCACTAGAGATTACATACAGAACTTTCACATTTGCATAAGTAAATACTTTTTTTTGCATTTGCAACATTTCCTTGTTCTTTTTGCTGTCTTTCTTGCCTGTTTGAGCAGGTAGGCAAAAACTCATGTTCCACTACAGTTACCATTAACACATAAAATTGAAGCACTTTGTGGGTTCTGCTTTGATTCTGTCGTTTTCCCAGGGAATCTGTTCCCATGAATGTGTTGAAACTGAATTTCTACATCCTTTTAATTCACCAAGGCAAGCTTTATCTTCAGCTGGAATTAAGCCATTGCTTATAATCAGAAAAAAAGGAATTGCCCTGTGATTTGAATGAACTTAATCTTTTGTGGGTGCGCTGAGATCCTGACTGGGTTTAACAGTTTAT
Organism: Leptocoma aspasia; assembly: GCA_013399835.1. Classification (NCBI taxonomy): domain Eukaryota; kingdom Metazoa; phylum Chordata; class Aves; order Passeriformes; family Nectariniidae; genus Leptocoma; species Leptocoma aspasia. The sequence continues at coordinate 39,283 of VXAX01001304.1, read as the reverse complement.
CGTTTTACTTGGGATTGGCCTCTTGCCGATTTAATTTTGTTCCTGAATGAAGAGCGTGGCCAGGCACGTCCTGAAACGTCTGGAGATGGGGGTCATGTACCAGCCAGGATTCCCAGGATGCTGTGGCCAGCAGGACCCCATCCCACCCCTTGTTTGTTGCAGGTTGTTGGCGTTCCGGTTGGTTCAGCGCTGCAGTCGACAGTGAAACAGGCGGTGGCAATAAGTGGTGGTCAGATCCTTGTGGCAAAGTCCAGCTCCTCGGTAGCAAAGGCTGTTGGCTCCAAGCAGGTCGTGAGTCAAGGTGTAGCCAAAGCCATCGTGAGTGGAGGTGGAGGGACAATTGTGGCTCAGCCCGTGCAGACTATAACAAAGGCACAAGTTTCTTCTACAGGGGCTCTGAAAAGTACATCTCAAGGCTCAGGTAGAGTGATTTTACACCTTGTTAATAGCTAGTGATGGGTCTCTAATGATTTATTCAACTGCAAAATAACTGTGTGTAATTGAAAAACTTGGAAGTGAGTAGAGAGCTCTGTAGGAAAATTCAGGCTGATATTAATAATAAAGAAAATGATAATGCATTATCTGTAAGGGGGAAGAGGGAGCACAAGTGCTTGAAAACATGCAGTGTTCTGGGTGTGGAGACCAGATGGATATGCTGGGGAATGTGCAGGAGACCTTGCAGACTTTCATGGAGCCAGGTCTCACATTTTTGCCTGGCATTATGGTCCTTTCCCCATGAATCCAGCCAGCCAGAGCCAAAGTGTCCCTATGTCACCTGCACATCTTCCCCAGTGCTTACAGGCACAGGGGTGGGCAGAAGCCCCCTGTCTGCATCTGCACACAGCTGCTTTAGCTGAGCACAGGCTGGGGCTCTGGGTTGGTGGAAAGCTGCTGTGTGGTGCCTGGGGCTGCAGGAAGCCTGCAGACCCCACGGCTGTGCTGCTTTGGCCTGCAGCCACAAATGGGACTGCACACATAGAGATTTTTTCCAGACCTATTAAAAAAAGTGTCTGTGCATCACTGGTGGAGTTAATCTGCAGTTGGAGCAGCTAAGTAGGGATTACTGAGGGCTGGTTGCATGTCACTGAGTACTTCCATCCTGTGCAGATTTCAGTGCATACTACTTTCTGCAAGCAGCTGGTTTATTCCTTTTTATTCTCTCTTTGTAGTGATGGCTACACTGCAGTTACCAGCCACCAACCTGGCAAACTTGGCAAACTTACCACCAGGCACCAAGCTGTACCTCACCACCAACAGCAAGAACCCTTCTGGGAAAGGAAAACTGCTGCTGATACCCCAAGGAGCCATACTGCGAGCCACAAATAATGCTAGTTAGTCTTGCAGGGAAATCTAATGAGTTAAATAATGTAATCACTGCATAATTAATATGTTTGGCATTTTTGCTAGAAAGCATTCTGGTGCTGTGGAAACCAGTAATGGGATAGGGTTTCTTTGTTCACAACAACCCATATGTGGTGCTTTTTAAGGCTGAGATCTCACAATTGGCTTTTGTTTTCAGTGAAACTGCTTTTCATGCCGTGCTCTCAATGCAGAAATGTTTTTTTGGTTAATAGGCCTGTGAATGGAACTCCCAGTGAAATACCTGCAGCTGGGGCAGTCTAACCTTGATAATCTCATTGGCAGCAAGGAAAATCAGATACTTGCGATGTTTATGACAGAACCATGAGTGTTTCTTTTACCCTTGTTTCTTAATGAGAGACTGCAAAAAGCTACTGTTCAGGCTGCTCCTTCTGGAGACAGAGCAATATTAAAGTGTCACTGGAAATTACCATTGCTTGGTATCCATGATCTGTTACTATGTTAACAAAATTGCACTGTCAGGCAGTGAAATTAAAATAAAGAAGCCAGTGAGATTCAGAGTGTTTTCAGAGCTTTTGCTGCAGATCCATAACCTCCAAAAGAGTGATGAAAAGATTGTTCTTTTGTTGAACAGCATTTTCATTTCGTAGAAAGTTCCAAAACTGAAATGAGCTTTGCTTGTCCACCAGTCTTTCTTATCTCCCCAATAACTCCTCTTGTTCATGGCATTAGCTGAGCTGTAAGAGAGCACAGCAGAACTTTACTGAATAATAACCTTACTTGACTACAAAACACGTGGCACCAAATGTCTGGCAAAGTCTTTTCAAGTACTTGTGTATACAGGGATGCTTTAGCAGCTGGCACTGTCTGATTACCAAAGGGTCAAGTCTTTTCCTCTGGTTACAGGTCTTCAGTCTGGTTCTTCTACTAATNACATCCTGAAGCAGACACCCCAGGTCAGTGGACAAGCACATTCCACTCAGTGGAAGCACATTGGCATTTCAGGCTGCAAGGCTGTTAGGTGATGTCTTGTGGTTCTGTAGAATGTGAAATGCTCTGGGACTCCAGTGTCTGGATCTTACTTGACTTTTCTCCTTCTCTGCTTCCATCAGAAGGTGTTCTGCAGCAAAAAGGCTGCATCCAGCTCTTAGTGCAGGAGCATCCAGTGTAGTTAGCAGTGGCTTGTTTCAGAAGATGAAATGTTGTGGCTACATTGTAGCCACAAGCTTTTATCTGTTATCGACACTCCTAGATTTCTGTTGACTCTTAGCTGTGTTCCAAAGTGCTGATCTCCCTGATTTCTTTCTGGAGCAGGGCACCTTTCTGGTTGGCCAGCCTTCACCTCAGGGCTCTGGGAAGCAGCTGACTCCAGCATCAGTTGTTCAGGGCAGTGTAGGAGTTGGAGCATCTTCCACACAAGGACAAGCCCTAAAAGTGATAACTGGACAGAAAACAGCTCTGTTTACACAGGTAATGTGCAACTGATGTGTTTCTCTCTTACTAGTTTTGTCAGATAAAGTAGAGGAACCACAACCAAACATTGAGAGCATTTCCTTTCACAGTTGTTTGGTTTGATGTGGGGTTTTGTACAATTGTGGGGCTGGCTGTACCACGATGAGGAAAGCACACAAAGGCTTACTTTCATCAGACTACAGATTTCCAGCTTTCTCTTTTCAGAGGGGGTCAGCTTGCAATCTGTGTAACCTGGGGTTGCTGCTTTGTAAATGGGCTCTGGGATTTCTTAGTGAAATGGCATTGGAAAAGTGAATAGAGTCAGGTGCAAAAATGTACTTAAATGCTCAAACTTTAGAAATGGGTCACCTGCTAATGCTCTTAAAAATCTTTGGGTCTGGTAGCCCTCAAAGGTCCTTCTTTTAAAAAGTACCAAGTAGTCTCTCTGAAATTCAAATGCCCCAAGAGTACTTGCAATTGATTGTCCAAAATTCAAGATTGATAGACATATATTTGCAAAGCCAACACTTATAAAGTTGATTTCTGAGGTGAAAATTTTGTTCCAGCAATTATTGCCAGAATTTGATTTTTTCAAACGTATTTTGAAGATACTTTCTAGTAATATAAAAAGCATTTCTCTTGATTGTTTTGTTGTTGTTGTTCTGTTTTGATTTGGTTTTTTAAAATAATTTTAAACCCTAGCTAATGTACTGTTTTCCTTATGCTGCATTCTTTCTCAAAGGCTGCATCCAGTGGACAGACATCACTGGTGAAAATATCAGATGGGTCTATAAAATCAGTGCCTGCCTCATCCCAGCTCTCCAAACCTGGCACCACTGTGCTGAGAGTATCAGGAGGTGTCATCACCACAGCTGCTGCTCCTGCCGTGGCCCTCCCCACAAATGGGGTGGCCCAGGTGAGAAAGAGCACTGCCAGTGTTCTTATGCAGTGCTTGCACTCCTGCCATGACAGTCCCAGGAAAGGACTTGTACTGCTTTTCTCCCCAGCAGGTGCTCTCTGCAGTCTGGTGGGACTGCTCCTCCTTGCACCAAAGAGCTGTAAGCAGCCTGTGGGTGCTGTGAGAGCACAGGCCCTGCATGGTGCTCAGTGCCCAGGCTGCTGGCAGCAGCTGTGGGCCCTGGCTGTGTGCACAGGCTGTCACTGCTCTCCACCAGGGCAGCTGTGCCACTGCAGCCTGGCAAGGAGCAGCTTTGGCATGGAGGGAAGCAGGACACAGAATGTTGGCATTCCTAAAGAGAATGCCCTTGTGAGTGGATGCAGCCATGGATCCAGTTGATGCAGGCTGTCCACATGGAGTGGAGCTGCAGAGCTTGGAGGGAGGAGGAGGCAACAAAATGAAGAGTGTGGAATTCACTCTGAGCCTTTTTCTTTCTATGAGCCCCTAATCTGTGCCTCCCAAATGCCTGTAGAGAGTTGATGCCATGCTGCCACAGCCTCCATTCTGTCTGTGCCATCATTGTGTGTGGGCTTTTGGATATGAGCTTGAGAATCTCTTGCTTCCTGATAATTGATAGATAAAAATTTGGTTTTACTACTTTTATTACTTATATTGCCTTGTTGTGCTTATTTTTGAATCACCTGTGACATGAAAAGGGATTTGTTATCCCTCTCTGCCTCTTACACAGCAAACAGATAATGCAGCTTCCAGTTCATCATCTTCTGGAACTCCTGCAGCAAAGACACCTGGGCAGCAACACCAAATCTGTGTAAGCCAGAACCAGTCTACTTCATCAGTAGTGAATAAGACTGCAACCTCCAGTGTTGTAAGTGTTGCTTCCTTGATGACTACAGCAGCACCTGTGACAGGAAAAGCTACAGTATCAGGTATTAAACTCCCTTCACACCTTTCCCAGAGAAAGTTAGAATCCAGGTGTGAGTTCTGTACATGTCTTCACTGTAAATGGAAGAATTTAGTCACCTGCATTTGCAAGTGTGTGAAAGTCACGCTTTCTAAAACATCTTCTTAGCATAACTTTTGGCTTAGCCAAGGAAATTTCTAATAATTTGGCATCCTTTTGGCATTGACTGTATCTGTTACAAGTAACAGCACAAGTTGCCCTCGGTATTGGAGAGGGATTTTAGTTTTCATGCCAGATTTTCACTAGAAGATGTGCTTTGCCTGTCAGGAGCAGAGTGTGTCACTATCAAGATATCAGCAGTACTACAGACCTGATTAGTTTGTGGAATTCCACTGTATGCAGAGAATGAGCAGAATGTCTCTGAGGCTTTGCATCTGCTCTGTTGGGATTGAAAAGGAGAGAGATGTTGATTAGAGGGAACTGGAGCCTATGAAGTCAAAATTCATTAAGTACAGTGAAGTAGGCTGGATCTGGATCATTCAAGTTAATAAAAATGGGCTGCCCTTCTGTGGAGGGGAGTTCTCCTTATTTAGTTTTATTGTATTTCCAGCATCTTTCATGTCAGGGAGGGAAAATACAGCAAGTCTGAGAGTAATGAGTTAAAACTGGAACTTTTTGTTTGGATTAATTTACCTGCTGGCGTGTTCTGTTCACTTGAAGTGGTTTCTTATGAAGTGAAAGCAGAGTAAAAATACAAAAAAAGGAAAATAAGCGACACTGAGCTCATCTGACGGTGTCTTTTTGAAGCAGCTCTTCTTGTTTCCTCTCTACTCAAACTTTTCTTTTCTCATGGGTATATTTTACCCAGAGCTTGAAAATAAGCAGCATAGGTTGCTAAGACTGACAGAATCGTGCAGGAAGCAATTCAGTATTTTTCTCTCTGCAAGGAAAGCAGCCAAGTGAGTTTTTTGGAGGAAATAAGCCATACTAAATGGCTGTCAGATAAAAACTCCCATTTACGTGTGAGAATGCTGTCTAGATTCTGTTTTGGGGTTTTTTATAAATCGAGGCATTGACTTCATCGTGGAAAACTCTTTCTTCAAGAATCTCAGAAGAAACAGTGGCTATAAAACAGTTATTTCAATGTAATAACAAAGAAAAACTCAGAACTGTTAAAATTCTGAACATTTGTGTTTTTAAAGGCAGCTTTTTGAAAAGGATTTCAGGCTTTCCCTTGTTTTGTATCAAGCAGTGTCTCCCACCCACCAGGCTGATAGGGTTTGTTGAAAAGGTCCCTTTTTAGCAGCCTGGCTGTTGGGTCCCTTGCTGTCCTACCTGACACATCCGTGTATCCCACACAAAGGAACGGGTAGCACTAGGTGAGCCTTCTTGCCTGGAGGTGAAAGCCTAACTGACCAGTGCTGGGCATCCTTAAAAACCAAGAATAACCAAGACATCTTCACCAGAACTTGCATGTTTAGTACTGTGAAGGCAGCTGTGTTTCAGTACTACTACTACTACTCATGTCAAAACAAATCATAGTTACAAAATTGCCATGGTAAAACTAAGAAGTTTATTGTTGTCAATGTTTTAAAATAGAAGTCTGCTAAATTTCCACAATCTGAAGAAAAATTAGCTACAGATGAATACAATTCCATGGAAAATAGCCAGTCTACCCATAGAAAGGATGGACATAGGCCCAAATCACAGTGTTAGAGTGCTGACCGTGGTGCCTTGGGGTGTCATCACAAGGACATGACATCTTGTGGAGACGAGAGCTGGCAGACAGGTGATGAGCACTCCTTACCCATGGGACTGTGGCACATCTTGGGGTCATGCTGATTTCTCCTGAAGTTACTGAGTGCTGCCATTGATGATGCTGTTAATGTCTGAATGTTCTGCCTGTTCTTTTGGCCTCAGCTAAAATCAGGGATTTAGTTCAGTCTCCAGTTTAATGTACTTCCCAGCCTGATTAGCCATCCTTATGGGTGTGTTCGGTGCATGTTGCAGAGACTCACAACACTCAGTTCAGGTGTGTCCTTTGTCAGACCTGCTGCACAGCAGCCTTGGGCTTGTCCCATAGTTGGAACAGGGTTGATTGTGCCCTGCTGACTGCAGTGGATGCTGCTAAGCTGAACTGCAGAGGTTTGAGTGGCATTGGGATACCTCCCTGAGAGCAGCTGTGTGAGTACAACAGAGCTGTAGATCACTGGCTTACCACAGCCTTGAGCACAAGGTCTGGTCCTGACAAGAGTGTTTTATGCTGCTGAGCCTGCTTCAGTTGGAACATTTGTTACATCAACTTTTGCTTAAGATTCCTTAGGTAATGAGGAGATTTGCTTTACAACTCTCAGAGTGCTGTGCAGCATGTAAGAGTGTGCACACTGCAGTGCAGCACTACAGCGTTTGAGCCATCCCTTGTGTCAGTGCAAACTCGTCCTGACAGCTCACCCAGCTGTGGCTTGTTAAGAGGGTGGCAGTGCTAGGTTACATGCCATCCTGCTTCAAGCAGAAAGGGAGAGAAGTAGCTGGAGATAAACTAACTGGTGTGTTTTATTTAACATTTTGTCTTCCGTTCTTCTTGCAGGGTTGCTAAAAATCCACTCAAATCAGTCTAGTCCACAGCAGGCTGTTCTGACAGTTCCCAGCCAGCTTAAACAGCTCGGTGTAAACACAGCTTCTGGAGGTGTTCAGACAATACTCATGCCTATGAACAAAGGTAAAGGGCAGAGGAGGATGACAGATGATGTTTGAAAATCTCCTTTGACACAGGGTAGCACTTGGTCACTGTTGGCATACATGGTCTGAAGTAGAGATAGAAGAAATTGTAGCAAGGAATTCATCCCTAAACTTTGTGCTGCAAAAGGAGTGAAAGGAGTGTGTTGCTTCTGAAAATATTAATTTGTTGAAGTGTATGGAATTTAATTTTTTTTTCTTCTTTGTTGCCCCCCTCCCTTTTTTTTTCCTGTTCATCTCCAGTGCTACAGTCACTTTCTACCAGCAAAGTTTCAGCAGTCACAGCAGCAAGTACAGTTGTCCCAAGTCCCTCCACGGCATCCATTGCCAAAGGTAAAAAGGGATTTCTTAGTAAGACAAGTAGTAAAAAAAAACTGGTGCTGCTTTATGCAAGTGGCCTGACTATTAAAGTAGACTCCATGACAGTGGGTTCCTTTATTTCCATTATTAATAGAGTTTAAATCAAGTTAAAATGCCACCTGGGGACTAGGAATTTATCAGTGACTTCCCCCTTAACAAATTCCACAGTGTAGATGAGTATGGAGAAAAATGAGAATGTTCTAGAAAGCTACAAGAAGTACCTTAAACACTCATTGTCTCAGTCCATATTTGCAGAGCTGCATAGAGCAGCAACCCCAGATGCTGCTGTTCTCAGCCAGATGTACTGGAGGTTGCTTTCCAGCAGCACTAGATGCAGACAGCACGTGTCCCTGTGCACACAGTGGGGAAAGAGATACTCACAGTCCTGCCCAGAATAAAGCATGGGGCAGAGATGACACACTTGAAGTCCAGTTCTGGCACAACTGTCATGTCTCTCTCCATCCCAGCTGCCTGACCAGACTGCCTGCTTATTTGGGTTTGGCACATCTCTCACTGCTTCTGTCTCACCAGAGTTTGTCCTAGACATGAGAAAGTTCACATGTCAGAATCAGCGATGTCTTCAAAAAAGTTGTCACTTTGAAATGTCACTTCTTGTTAAAACTTGGTAGCTTTCTATCCAGCTCTTTGTTTGCAGATTGGCCAGGTGGTTCAGTTTAGATCAGGCAGTCATATACAAAACAGCAGCAATTGATTATGCAGATTTTCTTAAAAGGATGAGATGTGAGCATGTGGAGATTTGTGGGGGCAACATGTTCTGGTAGGTCTCTTTCAGCAAAACAGAAAATCAAATTTGTTCATGCTTAGCAATGAGAATGCCAACAATATATGAAGGGATGTTATGTAAGACCTTTAGTCTCACAAGACTGTCTGGTACTTTTATCAAGCTGGCTGTACTTTTTGTCTTAAAATGTGTTCTGTTTCTTTGAAGTTAAGATGGAGCCTGATTCAACAGGACAAAACTGCAGTTCTGTGGGTACCCAAGAAGGCCAAGCAGCAGTTAAAACAGAAGAGAGCTCTGAACTTGGGAATTACGTTATCAAGTAATTGTTCATTTCTCTATAAGGATTTCTGATCTTTGAAGTGCTGGGGGGATGGAGATGGTTCTAGGGATGCGTGCAATAGTGTTACTTTGACCTAGAAATACATTTTAAAATCTGTCCCATACACTGCTGTATCTGTACTAATCCTGTTGGGTGGCATTTGTTTCAGACAGTGTTGCAGCATATTATTTGTGAATGGATTTGTATGCACGGTTCATGAGAGGGAAAAAATTATTTGAAGGTTTGCAGTTGTTTTGGGCTTTGTTAAAATCACAAGCTGCTAAAATCTCTTTATCATCCTCTGCTTTTATAAGTCCCATTGCCATTGCGTGTCCTTAGTCAGGTCACACTGCCCAGTGAAATGCATCTCTGAAAAAGGGGCATCTGAAATAAATAGAACTGTCCACCTTCTGGACTCTCAAGTCTTGTTAAGCTCATATACTTGTGTAATTGCTTAGTGTGAGGGCTGCTTTGCTTCACAATTAGAATTAAATAATAATGAGTATTCGATCACTGGATGCTGTGAATTCCAGTGCCTTGCTCGTGATGCTTTTGCAAGTACTTGTTAGTGTTTTTTCACCAGAACTCAGACTGCAGAATTTTCTGTGTATATTTCTTGCAGTGTGTAGGATGTCTCTTCTGCTCCTGATTCCTTCAGCTTCTGTGTCTGTGTTTTGTTAAGTTTTGTTATCTCAGTGTATCCCTGCAGACACTACCCTGATGGAGAGTGTGTGTAAGAGACAGGAATAAAACTTCAGTCACTACACACTGAAAATTATCTTAGTTATAAGATAACTATTGGAAAATATGGTTCCTGCCAGTTTAATAGACTATGGCTGGTTAAGTCTAGTCCCATAAATAGAAGGTTTCCCACGTTTTCTACTGGGATAGCCTGCACTAGTTACCCCTCAAAGTAATGTTGCAGCTTGCCAGATAATGCAAGGATTTTCTCCAAGCCTGTCTTCAGTTTCTTCAGCCTGTGGACACTTTGCCAAGAATGTCCTCTTCCTGTTTGAAATACCTTTGGATTGGTATTGGGGTGTAACAGTTTATCCTCACACTGTTATTTGTAATGCCTTGGGGCTAAAGCCTTTAAACCATGCAGTGATTTTGAAACCTTTTACATCTGATTCATTGCTTCCAACAGCAGTCTTCACTGTGATTCTTTTTATCCCTGCAGCATAGAATATTTGGAGAACATCCAGCAGCTTTTAACAGCAATAGTGAAGAAGGTTCCATTAATTGCTGAAAAAAGTAAGCAGTAAATGAAAAGGCTTTGCTCTGTATTGTCAGTGTATCAACAGAATGCCTTGCATACTCTGTAGCCACAGAAGTTATTAAAAGGTGGAATGAAATGAAGCTCTTCTCCTAGAGGGTTTACCCCAGGGGTTATTCTGAAGCTGCTTAGAATTAGGCTCTTCCAGTAAAGTCAAATATGTTGTTAGCAGTTAAAATCTTTCATCTGTTTTTTTTTTCATTAGAAATAGATTATATTTCTTCACATAATGGCTGCAAGTAGGTCTTCTTTTTCCTGCTTTGTCCTTAATGGATTTGCTTTTTGCTTTTCTTTTTTTTTTTTTTTTTTTTTAAATTTCAAACTAGGGTTTCATCGAGCTGGCAAGTACAGTAACGTAGCTCAACAATGAAACGTGTTTGTTATTGGGAGTTTTGCCTGCTTTTTTAAACAAAAGGGGATAATTTCTAGAGAAATATTTTAATCTTGTGTGGTACTTTATTATTTCATTCCTCTTACTCATGTACATGACTGAAAATGTATCAGCTTTCCCTGGTAACTAGTGCACTTTGAACAAGTGGTCCTGGAGTCTGGGTAGAGCAGACCCTCCCAAGCAGAGGCAGCAGAGGAGTGAGAGGCACAGTAAAGCTTTCATCACATACAGCTCTCGTGCTTTTGCCAGGAAACCTGGCACTGGTGTTTCATTTTTATGTCGTAATTTGTTTGAGAAAAAAAAAATTCAAGCTTTCAAAAGGAAAAGACTTTGAGTAGTAAAGCAGACTTACAGGTCTGTATAATAGAGTTTTGGAGGGGGAAAAGAGGCTTAAAACAACCCATAGCTACAGGTTCTGTGTATATGACCAAGAGGGAGGCTGGTTTTGCATTCAAAACCCAGTGTCAGTCTCTCTTAGAGAGACCACAGCATTTGTAAGAGCTGATTGCAGTCATTGAGCCTGTGAGCATGAAATGCATTTCTCTCTTCCTCTTTGCTAAATAACATCAAACCCAGAATGCATCTTACTTCACTTACTGAAAATTTAATAGAGTTTTTGATTTTGTGTTTTTGTAGGTGAGGATGTAAGCTCTTTTTGTGCCAGTTCAGTGGAACAGTATTACAGCTGGAACATTGGAAAGAGGAGGGCAGCCGAGGTAATTCTCTCCTCCAATGTTTCATAAGCAGTCACTAGGAACACAAGAAGGATTTCTGAACTGTGGAACTTTCCTTGTTTTCTGATTTGTTTTCTGAATAAATCTGTTCTTTTAAATGGTGGCATTCCTTACTGCAAGGTGCACTGACTTGTGTTCAGACAGTGATCCAGTTTATTGTTCACAGGCTTTCTCAAGCAGAAAGGATGCTGAAGGTCATTTTTCAGTTTATTTATAGTAAGATGGTTTTTGAAGCATTTTAAAGCTATAAATTTTTTCAAACTGGTAGTACTTTATCCTCATCTCTCCTCTGTGGCATGTTACAGTCAAGGGAATTTTACCCAACATACTTTATCTATCTTGTTATGGGATTGTGTCTGCTTTCTGTAGGATGAGAATTGAGGGATCTGATATAAGCAGTACTAGTACTGAAATAGACTGCCAGTTCACCAAAGATAAATATTTCAGTTAACCTGGACTTTTTGTATTGTGGTTTCCCTTTATTTCTTCATAACTTTGCCATCTTGCTGTGGAGTTTTACAGGGAAGATGTTAACACTGAATTAGATCCTCTACTGTTGCCAGCTTAAATGATCAAAGAGTTTAACCAAATTTTAAGAACATACTTCTCTCTAGTGGACTTCTTGCACCCTGCCATCTTTGGTGTTACCTGGGAGATAAAACATTTCAAGTCAAGACAAATGTGACTAGGCCTCTGTAAATGTGTGTCCCTTTTCTTGGGATTTTTTTGGATGATTAAGCAAAGTTTAAATGACCTGTCAGAAGTCACTCTGACTCCTGAGAAAATCATGTTCCTTTTCTGTTTCCCTTGCAACCTGTATTGTAGTTCTGGGCTGTAAGCTAACCATAAATGTTCTAGGCAGTGTGATGAGCTTTCTCTTTGGTTGGTCACAGTGGCAACGAGCAATGACGGTGAGAAAGATTCTCCAAGAAATCGTAGAGAAGTATCCCAGGTTTCACAATATCACCCCCCTGAAAACAAAGCATGTGGTGCACTGGTGTCGGTGCCATGGCTACACTCCCCCTGACCCCGAGACCCTGCGGAGCGAGGAGGACTCCATTGAGGACGTGCTGACACAGATAGACAGTGAGCCAGGTGAGTGTGGAGGGACAGGGAGCTCCTTTCTGCCAAAGACACTGTTTATTAAATGCCTCTGTACAAGCACATCTGGAGAAGGGGATTCTTACTTTCTTTGTTTTCACTTAATTCATTCCAGAATAACAAAACTTGGAGGTGGTAAGGGTAGGCCTACCAGTGGGGCTGGTCCTTGTCCCTATCAGTCCTGATGTTTTTCTGGGACTTCTCTTGGTTTTTATTGTGCTTTGGGGCCCTTGGAGACTCAGTGTAGATGAATCTCATGAAAGATGATCCTTGCTCCACAATGTAATCATTTGTAAGTGGATACACAAAGTAAGCACAGGGAGTAATGAGATTTCTGCCCTTGGGTATGCTTAGCCTTTGTTAAGCAAACACTATGAATGAATTCAGGTACAGAACAAAAAAACCCAGACCCAAACTCAAACCTGGCAGTGGCAGTGTGGAGCTCAGTGGGGGTTAATTTACCTCTAAAAGTGAGGTGAATTGGCTTGTGTGAAGTTTCATGCTTTGTATTACAGCTGCTACATTATTCCACTATCAGAGCTCTAGGATCCCCTCAGTTCATTTCAATCTGTATTAAAATCACATCTTTATTTTCATCCATTCTTCACAGTTGAGCTCTCTTGTTTCACCTTCAGATAATCCCTTTCCAAAAGCTGAATGTTTCTCTGTTCTGATCATACAGGGATCTAAGATATTTCACAGAAATGTATGGAATTGATTATATGTTGTAAAGTCTGGCCCTGCATTGCAGTTGTTGAAGGTGGAAAGGGAGCCTACATCCACCTTGTAATATTTGTCTGAATCTGTATTTGTGTTTGTCTTTGAAGAGTAGAATCTGTTTACTGCATAGCTTGGCACGGAAGGTTTTACTGGCTTGTGTCAGTCATGCAGATAAGAGGTTCCCTTTTGCCATTCCACTGTGAATCTGTCTTCTGATTTTTTCTTAAGAAGCATGATAATGCTTGTCACAATGTAAAAGATGATTTAGCACTACATGGTGCCAACATGTAAAAGCTCCACTTCTCTAAGCAAGTTGAAGAGCATCAGACTGATTTGCCAGTTGCCAAAAAGCTTAAAAAGCTTCTGTGAGAATGTTTGGGAGACTGACATGAGCCTGGTTTTATATGAAATGCAGCCTTCTTGATTGGTGTAGGAGCAGATGTGGGAGAGAACCATGAGTGTTATGAAGATATAATTAGAAGGCTCTCAATGACTGTTTGCGTTTCTGTTCATCCTTATATTTGGTAGGCACTACAAAAATAACTTGCAATTACCTTAATTTCTTACCATATTTTGAGTGTGCATCTGTTTATAAACAGCTTTCCATAACCTATCATGTGTTTAATTGATTGCTTCTATTTCAGAATGCCCTTCATCTTACAGCAGTGGTGAGGAGCTGTGCCGAAAACTGGAGGAGCTACAGCAATTTCTGAAACAGGAGCCAGAACAGGAAGAGGAAGTAGATATTCTCAACTTTAGCGAACCATTAAAAATAAACATTAAGAAAGAACAGGAGGAGAAACAAGAAGAGATGAAGTTCTACATGGCTTCCTTGCCTGCATCAGAGTTTGTGAGGGACACTGCTGAGAAGGTAATAAGTGAATCATAAAGCTGATTAAAACTGTTGCTAAGCTAGTTGTGCTCTTACATTTATTTAGTTACATTTCTTTCATCTATGTAGGCCTCAGGACTTTTTACTGAAATTTTTTATACATGCCCTGGAAAAATTGGACCTTCTGACTCAAGACACACAGCTGCCAGTTCTGGCAGGGGAAAGGGAAGAATGCCAGCTGGGAGCTCACTTCAGAGTAGCTGTGTTGCAGGGCTTAGTACAGAAAAACCATCTTGAAAGGCTAAAAGCAAGGATAAATGAGAGAGGAGGAGCACTAGCACTGAATTCTTCCTGTCCCGTGATGTGAAAGATGTGGACTTGTTTCTTGGACCAATTCTGTGTAATAGCAGTTCCTGAAAAGGGGCTGTGGTAAAATCTAGCAAACTTCTCTGCTGCTTGGATTTCTTCCTCCTGTTCAGTTTAGGGCAGGAGAGAGGGACGTTTTCTGTCACGGCAGCAGAAGAGAGAGAGGAGGCTGACTTGGCTTGTAGGAATGAGGGCTTTTTGTTGTACCAGAGCAGCAGGAGGGGTTTGCATGGAGCAGTTGTTCGAGAAAGGAAGGAACTCTGTTCCCACCTCACCTGCTGACACAAGGAACAAAACCTTGGTTCTGCAGTGTGTCTGGTCTCTTGCTACATAGGGCACAATGAGAGTGGAACTGAGGGATGAAACACTCTTTTGATGTGGAACTCCTGTGCCAGGAGTACTGTTTAAAGTGGCTTCAGTGGCCATAGTTGGGTGCAGGAAAGATGACAAGTAGATGGATTGAAGATATGTACAGTTTTAAAATGGCGCTTCCATTTTCAACCCGAAGATACCCAGTGCAGCCTGGGTTTTGTGTGACTTTGTGAAACAAAAACCAAAACCTGCTTTTCTTTTTTCTGATTTTCAGAGGCTTTTCTACAGGCTGTGCTAGTTTTACCCAGATTATTTTAAAATTAAGCCTGAGGTTATACTGCTTGAAAGCCCTGTATGTCTACTTGCTTCTCTTTTAACAACCCTTTGCAATAGAGTTTTTTTCTGTTAATCTTACCTAATTCTAGTACAATGTGAATTGTGTTTTTTGATATACTAATTATTTTTTCTCTCTTGTATTTTATAGATAGGGATTTCTTTTCAACCTGCTGAGGTACAAAAGAATGTTTATGCATCCGTAATAGAAGATATGATTTTAAAGGTAAGAAATTACTTCACAGGAAGGGCTTGTCTGTAATTGTATTAACTCAGCAATTAGAAAAAAAAGATGGAATATCTTTATTAATGTGCATTTATCAAACCAAAGTCTGTCTTTCTGCATGAATAGATAGATACATAGCTGCCCTGAGAGGGTTATACACTTTTGTGTAGGTTTTCAGTTTTCTAGCTGATCTGTTGGCTTGGACACAGAGTAGTGATTTGCAAATTCTCACCACCACTAAGATACTGACTCAGTCTGTAGTTTTGACAATACCTCTTGCTTTGTCCTTCCCTTCAGAACTGGGGGGGAATCTTTCAGATTGTGTAAGACCTGATTGTTTCATACAAGGTTAGCTATATTTTCCTAAATACTGCTCAGTTACTTTGCCCAGGTCGTCTCTGCTGGGAGACTGCTGAATTCCTGCAGAGAGTAACAATTCTGCCATGTGTGAGAAACTTATTTCTCTATCATACACTTCTGGAAAAACAGAGAAATGGTTTTGTACCAAAATTTGAACAGCAGGGGTCTGGAGTTCTTGGGTTTTGACTGAAGGCTAACACAGATTATTTCTAGCAGCACTCTGGTGTATTTCATGCCAAAGATGATTTTTGGGGTTGTTTATACAGACTGCAACTTGTCAGAAGATGAGTTTTACAAAAGCTAATTGATTCCAGGTGGCACATGCACTCGTGCATGCTTGTGCTGTGCTCCCTGTTACTGGCCACAATTGAACTGTGATACAGATAAATCCATTTATAGACACAGATTGTAGCCATCAGGTTGCTCCATTATAATTGTGGAGTTATGCCAGCTTTCCTCACTGAACGTTGCAGAAACCTCTCCTCTGGTCTTGATACAGCACAGAAAGCCAAGAGCCTTAATTAGCTTTTGACTGGACCTTGGTTAAGCCAAGTGTTGGGCATATGGCTGCCCAGGCTGGGGGGTTTCTGTGAGGGTGCCTTGACAGAAGCCTGGTGAACACAGGGACAGGTACTGGCTCCCAGGAGAACATCTGTAGTCTGCCATGTACGAAATCAGCTCTGGTGTGTGAGAGGAAGGGTCCTGAAATGCTCTTGGAAGCTCAGGCTCTGGAATGCTTGATCCACCCTGCTGGGCACGTACAGCTCTGCAGGTCTGGAGGGAAAGCAGGCTGGGCAGTTGCAGCCTGAGCTCGTGCACCTCTGTGTCTCTTTCTGTTAAATAAACTCACGTCTTAAGTAATAAAACTCACTCAGGTGTCTTGAACTGCCCAAGTTCTGAACAAGAGTTCTGTGCCTCTTGTGCTGATCATTTGGGGATTGAAGCCAGCCAAAATTTCAGCTGCTTTTACACTAATACTTGAGCAACTAGCAAGTTCCTTTGCTCGTTTTGTCATGCTGCCTCCTAATGCTGTGTCTTGTCTCAGGCCACTGAGCAGCTGATGAGTGATATCCTACGGCAAGCGCTGGCTGTGGCGTACCAGACAGCTCCTCACAACAGGTACAGCACGGGGCTGCTTTGCCACCACTCACCGGCACTGAGGGTGGAATGGCTGCGGGATTTAGTCAGGCTTTGTGTGCCTCAGACCACGAGACTGAGGGAATTTATGGACCATACTCTGAGGGGACCAAGCCTTAAGAGGGGTTTGTCATTTCTTGGCTCCCTAGTGGGAAAGGATGGGAGCATAAACATTAAAAACCGAGGCAGGATTCTCTGGTGTTACCATGCCTCAGAAGCAGATGACCTGTGTCTGCAGAGCCAGCTGGAAGGACCTGCTCACTCTTGTCCATCTCAGGTTACTGTGTAGACAACTTAGCCATGGCCTGCCAGAACTTAACCTAAATAAGCTCTTTATTTTACTGATACACGCTTTTCTGCCTCAGATGCTAGGTGATTTTTATAGAACCATAAAATTATTTGAATTGGAAGAGACCTTAAAGATCATTGTGTTCCACCCCCTGCCATGTGCAGGGACACCTTCCACTATCTCGGGTTGCTCCAAGCCACATCCAGCCTGGCCTTGGACACTTGCAGGCAGCCACAGCTTCTCTGGGCAGCCTGTCCAGTGCCTCACCGTCCTCAACAGTAAAGATTTTTATTTAATATCGATAGATTAGACCACATTTTGATTTCTGTTCAGCAGTAGTATTTGGGATAGCTTAAATTGTTTTAAAAAAACCCAAACACTATGAGAAAACACTCTGTTTAAATATTCACTTGTATGCAATATATAAATATTTACCTAATATATTAAAAAGTATGTATACATGTTATATGTAGAAGTACATACACAAAAATTATGTTGTACAAGTTCAAGAAGTCATACTTTGGTACTTGATTTTCCTGTCCCAGTGCCCAAGAGGTTTCCCCAAGAGGTCATTTGAGTGGCTTTTTTTGTGCTGTGATATTTTAATGTTTTCCCTGCATTGCCCTAACACCTGCTCTTATATCCTTTTTTGCTTTGTTATTTTTGACTTGCTGCTTTATGGACATGTGGTTATTTGTGTATTATAATAGCATCTCTGATGCATTCCCTGCAGGACTCCAAGAGAGATCACAGTGATGAATATTCACAAAGCCATCTGTAATATTCCCTTTCTTGACTTCCTCACAAACAAACATATGAAGATACTAAATGAGGAGCAATGAAATAGAGCAGAGAAGGTGCTACAGGAAAGGTGGATTTATGACTGAATTTGGGCTGACAAATCCAGTATTTCTGTAGGACACTATTACATTTACAACATTGGGCTACTAGATTGTTACCTCCAATTAAAGATGCACCTTAATGCAACAAAATGATGCTCTGTTCCAAATCAAGTTGTTAAATGTCAGTGTTTACTTGGTAAGTGTATGTTCAGTGGCTGAACAAACATTGTCAGTTTGCATCGAGTTGCTAGCTGTGAGAGACTCCACAGGCCTGGTCCCTCTGAGACGCCTCTGCTGGTGAGACTGAACTGGTTTTTAAGATGAGAAATGACAGTTTTTAATGCAGTCCACATACAAGTTGGTTTCCCCATGCAGTGAGCAGTGAGTTCACTCACTCCCCATGAGCGCCACTTGCTTTGGCACTCTGAATGGGGGAAAAGTAAAAGGCAGCTCTGTAAGTTGGGCCATTTGAGTAGATGGGTGAATTAGATGTGGATTTGGCGGAGTAGAAGGCTGATGGCAGCAGCAAATTTGGCCATTCTTGCCTGAGCATGATGTGACTGAGAACATGGCTGGGTAGGTTTGTCAGCAGCTTACTCAGCTAAGTGTCACCTAACCAAATTCCTCGCCTCTCTAGAGGAGGTGTCAGGTGCCACCTTTCTTAGTCACCTTGGAAAGGGTGGACTGGCAGATCCTCAAGCAAGATGAGCAAACCACGATCAGGCTTGGAAAGATTTGACTGACCGCTTGTCCTGCATGGGAAAGGAGAGGAACAAAGATGATATTCAGTATGTGTGGGCTTGGGCTGGCTGAAATGCTTCACTTGCCCAGCGAGTGCCTCCCCAGGCTGCCAGAAGGTTTGAAGAGTGCTGGAGGGCAGATGACCAGCGGTGTTGTACAAGTCATAATGTTGTAGCAGTGTTCACCAAGTATCAGCCTAAACTGTGAAGTGCTGTGGGAGCAGCACTGCTTTGGCAGTTCTGTTCAACACAGAGAGGCCTGGTGGGATCGGAAAATCAAAGATGTGCTGCTTGTGGGGAGATCCTCTGATGTCTTGACTGCAGGAAGAAGTTCTGCTACTAACCCCAGCACTTACCTGTCTCAGGAACACCACTGGTGAGGGAGACATGTCTGCAGCCTGGCTATCAACACCTTGCTGAAGAAAGCTTCCTTGACAACATCCTGACCACCCCACATCCACCACCCCTTTGTCCTGCCCCATGGGTGCTTGCTGGTAGTGTGACTAAGCCATTGGGAAGTTGGTGGGACTCCTGTGGGACTGTCGTGCTTTCAGCATGCTTGTTTTGTCTGGCAGTGCTGTCATGGGTGGAGCATGGGCCAAACAGCCGGAACCTCCAGTGCGCTGATCTCAGCTGGGTCTCTGATCTGCTGCATGGCCTTTGATTTAATCACTCTGTGCCTCAGTTTCCCCATCTCTGAGCATGGGGAGCAGGATACCTACCTCACAGGGGTGTACTGAGGCCTCACTCTTGTTGGTGCCGTGCTTTGACAATACAAAGCCTTTTATAAACATTAAACTACAGTTATCTTTCTTGGCCTGGGGTAGGAGCAGAATGTTATCTTTTGGTGCTTTTTTGGGGCTAGAACACAGGCAATGATAACTTCAGTAGCATGCAGGAACTGTGAAAAATGCTTCAGTTAGAGGTTTCAGACTTGGAAGGAGAGTAGTATAAGTCTGATGCAGTTAAACTGAAGAAAGCACTGTGTATTTCAGATGGGATGCCACCTGTCTTCTCCATTTTAAATAAAACCGGGGTCTGCAGGAAAGCCCCACTCAGTTCATCACAGCTAACAGGGAGATGCAGTTCTGTTGAATAAAAAAGTGGCAGAACTTGACCCCTGAATCTAGGAAATGGGACCAATGGATAAAATCCAAACAGCATTTAGAGAAGGACTTAAATGCCCCCTAGGAAGGATGTTACAGATGCTCTGGATTCAAAAGCTAATCCTGGCTTGTTCGGGTGAGCTGAGTGCAGGATTGCCTGTGAAAGGAAAGGGCACAGCTTAGCCCTGACATTACTTTATCAGCGGAGGTCAGTGTGACGGAGTTGAGCAGCAGTGATTATGTTTCAGCTCAGTGTTGAGTTGGGAGGAATCCAGGTAGCTGGGGAACTGCAGGCCCCCTGCTATGTAAGCTGTAGTGAACTTGGGGTCTGTACTGCTTTCAGGCATCCCTGTGCACTTCATGAAAGAGAAGGGCTTTTTCAAGATCCCTGTCGCTATCACAACAGCCTGCAGGTTCTGTGGGAACAGCCTTGTGGGCAAACCCAGTTGTGCTATGATCTGCAATGACCTCAAGTACTGTGTGCAGTTTTGGGTGCCACAATATAAAAAATGACATTGTAGAGCGTCCAAAGGAGGGCCACAAGGATGGGGAAGGGTCTGGGGGGGAAGCTGTAGGAGGAGCAGCTGAGGTCACTTGGTCTGTTCAGCCTGGAGGAGACTGAGTGGAGACCACATTGTGGTTTTCAGCATCCTCCCAAGGGGCAGGTACCAGTCTCCAAACTCGTCACCAGTGACAGGACCCGAGGGAATGGCATGAAGCTGTTAGAGGAGGTTTAGGTTGAATATCAGGAAAAGATTCTTCACCCAGAGGGTGGTTGGGTACTGGAACAGGCTTCCCAGGGCAGTGGGCACAGCACCAAACCTGTCTTGAGTTCAAGAAGCGTTTGGACAACGCTCTCAGACACATGGTGTGACTTGGGGTGACCTGTGCAGGGCCAGGAGTTGGACTCAGTGATCCTTGTGGATCCCTTCTAACTCAGCATGTTCTGTGAGTCTGTACACATGCATTTCCAGCCCCTGCCTCTTGCAGGCTTTGTTTCTGGGATTCTCATAACACCCAGAGCAGCTTTTGAGGATGCAGGAGCTCATCTTTGGGCATCTGTTTGCAAATTGTGGCTTCTTTGCTTGTGTCCTGCTTTTCTGTGAGGAATGGAGTTTCAGAAAAAGTCCTGAACCTGGCCCTCAAGCAGGCAGGTACAGCACCCCTCATTCTTAATGGGGTTCTTGTAGTGGAGATGTTTTGCTACATTTCTGAACAACCACAGGTTATTCTCCTAGGAGATGCTATATTATTAGTATATAAAGTTTGCTGAAGAAAAATAAACTGTTAAAAGCAGATAGAAAATGACAATTTATTTAGTTCTTCAGATGTAGGAAACATTTGCAACAAGTTCTTTGCATTTTGAGTAGTGGTGGGAGAAAAATTTGTTGATGAGAAGTTCCTGTGGGAATTGCTTGGAGATAAGATAGAGGTTGTGCAGTTTCACACATCCCTTCAGGTATTTGTGGAATGCTACAGGTGCGGTGTGTTATGGTATATTTCTCTGGCTTTCTGAAGAGTAAAAGATCTCTTTGTGAATATTGCCCCTATTTGTAATGCTGAGTGTTTAAATCCTTCATGTTATCTGTATTATATTGTATAATTGTGTAATATACGTATGTTTACAATAAATTCTTTTATTAGCTGTGCTAAGATTGTCTTGACTGTCAGCTGTCACTCAAAGTTTCTCCAGATCCACAGTTATTTTTGTGCTCTGTGTATTCAGAATGTCGTAGTTAGTTCTGGATAAGAATTGGTAGTTGAGGAATTGATCTGAAGGAAAAGGCATATTTCCCTTTTTCTACTTATTTTAAAATGCTCCTGTTTTTGGAACCTGGGGGAAGGGAAGCTAGGAGCTGAGCTCCTCCAACCTGTTATCTTCCAGAGCAGCCTACTTAAATAGCAAGTCGTTGGTTTGTATGGAACACTTTTGAAAAGTAAGGTGGGTTGGGGTTGGCCAGCTGCCAAATGCCAGCACAGCCGCTCTCACTCCCCTTCAGAATTTGGGAGAAAGTAATAATGCCTCATTGTGGGTCAGGATCATATACCACAGGAAAACACTTCTAAAGTCACCAAGTCCAATAGTGGCTGCCAAGACCACCGTTAACCATGCCCACAAGTGCTCCATCTACGTGTCTTTTAAATGCCGCCACAGATGGGGATGCCACCACTGCCCTGGGCAGATCAGCATCAAGTCAGTAGATAAAAACAGGGACATCGTCTACTGGTTACTGCCGTAGGCAAAACAGGCTCGACTTGGGGAAAATTAGTTGAACTTATTGCCAAATAGAAGATAGGTTGCAAGAGGCAAGGACAAAAAAAACCGCCAACCCCTCTCCCACTAAAAAACCCCAAAATGCTCCCCGTGACTTTTCTTTCTCAGACTGATGTCTTCAGTCCTTTACCACTAACTGCTCCCTCCCTCAGGCTGGGCCCAGCGCCCTCAGCTGCCCGGCGGTGTCCGGCACAGGGCAGCCCTTCCCCTCACAGAGATTCCCCTCACGGAGATTCCCCTCACGGAGATTCCCCTCACAGAGACCCCTCAGAGATTCCCTTCACAGAGATACCCCTCAGAGACCACTCAGACATTCCCCTCACAGAGATTCCCCTCACAGATTCCCCTCATAGAGATTCCCCTCATAGAGATTCCCCTCACAGAGATTCCCTTCACAGAGACCCCTCAGAGATTCCCTTCACAGAGATTCCCCTCAGAGACCCCTCAGAGATTCCCCTCAGGGAGACACCCTCACACAGATCCCTCACAGAGATTCCCCTCACAGAGACCCCTCAGAGATTCCCTTCACAGGGGCCCCTCACAGAGATTCCCCTCACAGAGATTCCCCTCACAGAGACCTCTCACAGAGATTCCCCTCACAGAGATTCCCCTCACAGATTCCCCTCACAGAGGTTTCCCTCACGGAGATTCCCCTCAGGGAGACCCCTCAGAGATTCCCTTCACAGAGATTCCCCTCAGAGACCTCCCCCACTGCTCCTTCTCCTCAGAGACCCCCCCAGCTCCCTCCCCACCACCTCCTGCCGGTGCTGGGCACCGGCACTTGACACGGACGGGAAGCGAAAGAGTAAGTGAAGTCACCAAACTTCTGTATTCTCCCTGCCCTGTGGGGAGGAGCCGTGGGTGTCTGTGAACAGACTAATGTGCAGTTTTTGGAAATGCTGCACAACTCTGTGTTATTGCTAAATGCCACAGAATGCCTCCTGCCCTGGAAGTAAACACAGCCTTTCTGGGCTGCATGGCACCAGCAATCCCTTTGTGGCAAACCAGGCTGGTCCTTAGGATCAGAGATTACTGCAGTGGCCAAGGTAGAGGAAATGGGTATGACTAGGTAGAGGTAATAGGCTTGCATCTGATTGTTCGCTCTCAAAGAAATTAGTGCAGAGAAAAACATGCAGTTTGTGAAAGGAAGCAAATCAGTAATGTGCTGCTTGTGAATTTTGCAAGTTCACAACAAGAACTCTCCTGAGCAATGGTGTATTTCCCACACCAAAGCTTACATTGAGCATGTGGCAGTGCAGGGATTCACCGCTCCCTGACACAAAACTCACCTTCAGCATCCCGACAGGCCAGGTGTCAGCAGGATTAAACAAAACAAGCAGGTTCGGTGTCACCCTAGAGGTAGTAAATTCTAAAGTTAGAGGTGTAAACCCTTCCTTTTTAAAGGACGTTTCTTTATGTGTCAAATAACCCTTACTTGCAGTGTGATTCACAGCTGAAAATCCTTGAGGGACTTGGACATGGGCCCAGAGCAATTGGGAAGACAAATACTTGTGTGAGAGCAGTGTTGGAAGAAATTCTGGAATCACGACTTCCTGGAGCCTGCAAAACTCATGTAGATTTGACTTCTTCAGAGGAATTTGGTGATACCTTTCAATTTGGCTGAGGCAGGCATTTTTCATACAAAATCAGGTAAGTTGCAGACACTGACAGCCAGTGGCATCACCCTGGACCTTACAGTGGTAAGTACCTGCTCACTTTTCCTTCTGTTCGTTGCTCATGTACATTGAGCAGCAGCTTGTGAGCCTTTGGCTTTCTCCTGCAAGTCTTTTGAGGCATAGCTAGAAGAGCTATTGCACTGTCTAGGGGAGCTGGTTGTATCTTCAGCACTTTTACTGACTGAAATGCTCTTGGGAATAACTGTAAAGCAGTGGTCTCTTTTAAATTTCAATGCTATCACCTTTTCCTGTGATACACGTGAGATGGCAGAGTGAAACTGAGGTGAAACTTAACAGGGTGCAGTGTAGGTACTGCAGAAAGGGGTCTTCAGAGCATGGCATCTCCATCCAAGCGGATTGAACCTCTGTGCATTTCATAAGGAATGCAGCTGGGCCACAGCTCTGAGTGTGCCTTCAAGCTGTCCTTGCTGAGGGAAAGCTCCAGGAGTAAGGAATTCACTGCTGATGGCTCTGGATGCATCCCCTGCTTGTGTCCAGTGTGCCCTGCTGTCATGCAGTGACAAATTGTACTGCAAGGTTGAATACTGGAGGGTTGTATTTTACAACAACAACGACAAAAATATGCAAGAGAACCAATAGCCAAAATACATTTTAATTTATTAAATTAAATCCAGTCCATTTGATAAAATACAAGCTTATTATATTACCAATTGGTTTAAACCTGGGTCATTTTTTTTTAAGAAATACAGTCAAATAAGAAGAGATAATCAGCAATTTCCTTTTTACTTTTTTTTCCTTGCTGTTAATAAAGTCCAGGATTGAAATGAACTTAAATTGTTTGAACAAAACTGTTAAAAACATTATAAAGAGATTAAACAAGCAGATTGAATTCTTAGAAACATCTAACATGCAAAACTTCTTTTAGCACAGTTTGAATGCTTCAAATGAATTTCTTGAAAAATTAATTTCCTGAAAAATTATTTTGGCAAGCACTGGGATTACTGCAGGTTTCTCCAAAGATGAGTGTGGGAAGAGCCATCCCTTGTCCCAGCCAAATGCAGCTTACTGCAGGTGCTCCCTATTCTGGTGGTTGTGTTCAGTCCCACTATAGTGGAACAGGGATGGCACCATTAAATTCTCACATAATGCAGTGAGAAGATGCTGTCTGCATGTATTACAAGTACAATTCACATGCCAACAGCTCAAGAATTGTTCTTATGGGCATTATCAGCAATGTACATGTTTTAGCAGAATCCCCGAAGTTCAATAAATTTGCCTTAGACTTCAGCTAGTAAGAAGGTTAAGAAAAAAATCCTCCTGTTAAAAGTCTGTTTTATTACAGATGAATGAATATCTGGTCACTGTTCAAGTCTGAGGATAGTTTCCTTTGTTCTGGACAACACACGTGTGTTGCAAACACAAAGTAAAAGATTTTCAATTTTTTTTTCCAAAATAATTAGTAAATCCTTTAAATAAGCAGTAGACTAATTAAATTGCATAAGTTATCGAAATAGAAATTGTAAAGTCCCGATGAACAAAGGCTAAAAAAATGGTTTCTTAAAACACATGTACCTCAGCAAAAGTTCAATGTGCAGCAGTCTAAAAAAATCAGCTTCAGAACAATGACACTTGAAATGGCCTATCTTAAAAATGACAGATGGCTTACATTCTACATTACATTTTTCTTTAAGAAGAATATCTAAGTAACATTCGCTTGTGGTTTTTCCTAGCATTAGCATTACCAATATACAGGCGATAATTTAGGAATTTCAAGGCAATATTTTCCACCTTGCATATGCAAAGAGTTAACATTTCTTAAAAGTATGAGCATATCCTTTTCATTAAAGGATCACAAAATGCTTTAGGTAAAATCCATGTACAATATTTACAGTCACCCTAACAGCTATACAAGTTACCTAAGTATCTTAGATCCTCTGGAGGAGTCTGGTGGGTGCCTGGCTGTATCCATGCACTCCTCTCCAAACCAGTCTGGTGCACTGCTGTCAGGGCTGTCTCCTGGAGTTCAGTCCTCCCCTGCTCCTGCATCAGCTCTCCAATTTTGGAAATATCCAGCTTCCCAGCCTTAAAGGCCCGAGACACTGCATGTGCCAGATTTATTTTAGAGTTCAATGACATTGGCTTCCTCCAGCTTCTCAAACAACTTTGGAAGTTCAGACCAGCCCCTTTGAAGCTGTGCTTTCTGGTGATGCCATTTGAGGTCCTACTCCCAAAACCTCTCAAGAAGCTCAGGAGTCAGCCAGACTACTCCCTGTCTTTCAGTGGCCTACTTAGAGGGAGTTGCTAAATAAAACTGGTTTGGGTTTTAATTATCTATCCTGCTTGCAACTGTTTTCCCTCCTACCCTGTGTATTTCTGAGTAGGGATGTTGCCTGCAATCCTGCCTTTGCTGCCCAAAATCAATCTCCTAATGTGACGCCAGCTGGCATAGTAATGAACCTGCTCCTGTGAAAAACTAGGTCACTCCTTGCAGTGGGTTTTGCCAGCTCTGAACCAAGCTCTTTGCGGTTTGTTGTGTTAACAGAAAGTGTGTGTGCATATCATTAATCACTGGAGCTGCTTTTGATAACACTGGTTCTTTGATCTCAACACTCCTCATGAAAATTGCATAGTGATACATCTTAACAGAAACTCCACGTTTAAGCTGCCTGGGTGTGAGGAGGGTCCAGGTTCACACGTTGAGGATCCGTGATGGCGCCTGGAAAACAGCAGAAGGGTTGGGGGAGAACCTGGTCTTCACCTCTGGGATCTAGTGGGGTGAGGAAGGGAGAAAAGCATTAGTGTGACACAGGACACAACTGTCTAGAGAGTTTGAGGGGTCTGGGGTTTTGTGAGGATCTATCTGTTCTCCCTGTAACCACTTCCCAGGTGTTAGCCCGTGGCTGGGCATCAGTGACATTGGTCTTGCTGTACAGGGTGATTGTCCTGGGTTGACTTTATGAGGCTCATTATCCCCATTCGTCTGTCTCCCAAATTGACCCTAAACCAGGACAGTGGTTCAAGGGCAGGTGTGATGCTGGCAAACACTCTACGAGCATCACAACAAATCCACTGCTGGATGGGTGCTGGATTTAAGTGAGAGGAATTACAGTGGTGTGTGTCTGGTTGTCCTTAAGCTTTTGGAGAATGCCATCCAGGCTCCATCAAAATGTTCCATTGTAATGCTTTATGGGGCCACAGACCACATCTGCTGTGAACAGAGGTGCAGACCTGGAGGACCCAAAGGAGAAAAACTGGTTACTGGACATGCCAGGCTGTTAAACTGCAAGGACTTGGATAAGGATGTAAACTTCTCACACCTGGAAGAAGGGCAGAGATAACTGATGTCTGTGGAATCAGAATTTCATGCAGTATGTAGCCCCTGTAGTTGTACTGAAGCATGAAGGACACCTGGATGCTTCTGTCATCCCTAATGCTGAAAACTCAAAGGATTTTATATAGAACTGGCCGTAAATGTGCATCCAGCTCAGGACTTGGGGTGAATCTGGCCATAAAACATGAAAGGGTTGAAAGCTCTGCTGGGTTATGCTGATGGCACCATCCAAGCAGAGAAAGAAGTGCAAAATTACAGGCAAAGAGACTATAGGGAAACAGGGAAAGCTATTGATCTCTGGTTGATGTTGTTTCATTGTTCTGATTTTTCCATTCCTCTGGGGATAAATCTGACACACTAAGGAACAAGTGCAGTGTCACAAACAGCAAATGCACAGCCCAGTGGCTGGGGAGAACCAGCAGCCTGAGTCCTACATGTAGGCTGTCAGGACATACCATAAACCTGATTCCCACATGTCTGGCAAAGCCAGGGGCTTCAGGTAAGAGGGAAAATCCTAATGGCCAGGTGTAAACCAGGGAGAGTCTGACTTCTCTTTGGACTGGTGGCTTCTTGGCACCACCTTCATTCCTGACTACACCTTTTCCATGCTATCTGTTAGAGAGACTGTGATGGTGCCCTGGGGCTCCAGGACGTGGGACCTTTGCTTGCGTGGTTCAGAGTGCAGTGGCCTTCATAGCATGTGTTTATGTCTAGTATTCTAGTCTTCTCTTTCCCTTCCTCAAGAATTGGGATAGGGACCTTCAGGGATTTATCTAGGACCCCCTTCTTTGCATCCTATCAGACAAATTTGACCTCCTAGGGTCAAAATGCAAAATTAAATTAACAAGGGTCAAATACAAGGATAAAGGGTTAAATACAAGGTCTATCGTCATTGCTGCACCTCAGTAAACAGCCCAGACTATTCAGAGCAAGGAGGAAGTTTTGGTGAGGTTTGCAAATTCTGTTTTGCCTGAGGTCAGTGTCCCACTTTCAGCAGAGCTGGCTATACCCATCATGAGCCTTGTCGCAGCAGTGTGCCAGCAATCCTCTGCGGAGGAGGCACTTGACTGTCTGCTGATTAAACACTTCTTCCTTGTCTTCTCCAAGGCAAAGATTTACTTTTCACATGTGGCCCTGGAGTAGCTGCTGTTACCTCTACTGGCACAGCACACTGTGGCTGGGGAGTTCAGCCCCAGCCCTGGCTCTGCATTCTGAGTCATTCAATGCAGCCTGTGAACAATTCCTGTGGTTGGCTGGGAGGTGCTGTTCTCTTTGGTGGTCTGATGCAAAAAGCAGCTAAAACAGAGCCTTGTCAGTGTGCACTTTCCTTTCTTCTGGGGATGGGGAGTGTGGGGGGCCTTGTCAGGGAAAATGCTGAGCAGAGAATGTTTCCTTATGGGATTTTCAGTAGCACATGTATTTCACAACGAGGAAATTATCTTTGCTGGTACAGAGAAACTCACAGAAAAAATCGTAGAAACTCACAGGAAAATCCCAAGGAAGTCTCAGAGCTGTGCAGCTTTTGTGTTCATCACAGCCATGTCCTCCTTGGCATTCATAGTGGGGGCAGCTTCTGCCCACACCAGCAAGGGGGAGTTTTGTGCTGTCTGGGCAGGTGCTATTCCTTAGGCAGTGATCTGCAAAGATTCCCAGGCAAACACCTGTGCCCAGAGGCTGAATCTCACTCTGCAGCCCTAGTGCTAGTCCCCACTGACTGCTCCAAGTTAGAGCAGAAGGTGTTAACAGCACCTTACACACAGAGAGGTAATGACACACACCTTGTACATAAGGTATCCTGAGGGCATTGTTAATCTTGAACTTTCTGTCATGCAGTTTAAAATCTTTGTCTTGGACTGAATTATGATCAGTTACAGTATGACATTGTCTAGCATGCCTTTCTGAAGGCAGGGGATGGCCACATTACCTAATGGGCAGTGACAAAACAGTTGTCAACAAGGATGTGGCTTTATCCTACATGCACCACAGCAATCAAATATGAGGAGTTTCTGATGTGTACTTTGGGCATTATTCGCATTGACTTTAGGATTTTTAAAAACTGCTAATTACCTTAAAGTCTGCCTTGTAGCTTGTCTCTTGAACAAAATGGTCTTCTGGGATAATGAAGCCTTGTTTTGACTTTATAGGCTTGGATGGTTTTGCTCCAGTCCATGGGCGATACTCTTGTCTGAAATGAGATTGTCAAGGCAGAAGAACTCGTAAAAGACAACATTATCACAGGGTACTTCTGCTCAGAGTGATTGCAAAGCCAGAGGGCAAGGTGGGATACAACCAGCTCTCAAGGCTGAACTTGTCTGAGGCATACTGAGAATAAAAGACCTGAGCCTAGCAGCCTGTATGTCTCAGAAAGCCCAGACTAAAAGACAGAACAGGGCTAGCTAGACTGGGCTAGCTGAATTCCCTTAACTCTTCCTTTTTTTCCTATAAAATGTGATCTCTCCTGGAGGTCATTGATGCTTCCCTCCTGGCTAAGAAGAAGTCAGGGTGACTTTTTGCACGCTAGCACATGACCAGTAGGTCTGGCTAGCATGGGGCCATGACCACTTACAATGTAAAACATTGTCTGGCACGTTGGCCACTTACA
This sequence comes from Leptocoma aspasia, assembly GCA_013399835.1. Lineage (NCBI taxonomy): Eukaryota > Metazoa > Chordata > Aves > Passeriformes > Nectariniidae > Leptocoma > Leptocoma aspasia. Next base: position 9,924 of record VXAX01001304.1, on the reverse strand, counting down.
TTGTAAGACACCTTGGTCTGGTGTGTGGCCCTCACATGTGCCAAGAGCCTGCTGATGTTCCCATACTTGGCTGTGGCTCTCTCAGCAGCCAGCGTGTTTGCGAGTGTGTGCTGCGCTGCACAGCTGGGGCAGCTCAGTCTGAAAGGCATCCAAAGGGAGACACCGTCTCAGCTGGCAGATGCTTATGCTGATGATTTTCCTTCAGATGGGGGGAAGTGCTTTAAATCTGCATGGTGATGCCTGAGAAGGCATCCTGCTGCTCCAAGAGTAAGTCAGCCAAGGGTCATCTGAGAATTGGGAGCAGAGACTGCCCTGAGAAAGGGGCAGCACCTTTCGAGAGCATCAAAGAACAGCATTGCAGGGTCTGCTTAGTTCAGCTGCCAGCTCCCTTCTGCATCTTTCCCTCTGCTTCTCTGCACCCCATGTCACAAACAAGCCTCATTAATGCCCTTGCCATGAGGACTTTCTGGATGCTGCAGCAGCAGCCAACTGAGCTGTCTTGTTGCTCAGAGGAAGACAGAAGTCTGCTCTGTTTGCGTATCTCTGGCAACCAGTTGAGGCAGCTTCTGTAGCAAAAGGAGAGGTGACTAACCGAGATGTGACAATCTTATTTTCATACCCTGGCATGGTTCAACAACTGCATTTTACTATCTGCTTATGTACAGGATCAAGGGGTAAGACTGAGGCTTGTTTTAATGTGTCAAGCTTATCTTTGATCACAGCCTTTCTGAGTTTCATTTTCCCAAGCATGCTATTTGCTATATTTATAATAGCTGCAAATTCCTCTTTTAAATATCTATCTTAAAGTGCATAAGTGTAGAGTGTTATTTTAGAATGCGTAGTTTGGACTTGATCCTTTTAGTATATTATGGATAATATCCCATGGAAGAACTTCCTGCTGTTGGAAAGCAAAGCCAGGCCCCTGTCAGGGCCATCTATCTGCATTGCAAATCTTGTTCATAATCAGTTTGTTCTTGCTGTCCTGAGCTGCCACCTTCTGCCTTCTCTGCACCATGCTGTTTGGGCCTGCTCAGGCAGCAGGTGAGTGCCCATGCAGCTCCCCTGGTGCTGGTGGTGGCACTCCTGCTCCCTTCCTGTAACTCCTCAGAATAAGGCAGCACTTTTGAAGAAAGGTGATTTTGTCCAAGCGATGCCCCAAGAAGGCAACCTCTCAGCAGGGAATCCCAGATGTGAATGAAAGCAGAGTTAAATCTGACCTCTGTTCTGCTGCACAGCCAGAGGGAGGACACAGCTATTGGGCAAAATACCAGCAAAATGGTACAAAACCATCAGTTACATCCCTGCAGTTTCTAGGAACTGGAACCTGCTGCTCCACATAAAGCCCGATTTCCTCAAGAATGCTGGTGGCATTGATTCCTAACCATTCATCCTTGTGCTGACTGGTCTCCCTGCTGCAATGGAGTGTGTCTCCAGCTTTCAATGAATGACTGTGCTGCCTGCCTGTGCAGCCAACTCTGTCTCGATGCTTTATAGCAGATCATTTGCTGATTTGGCAGGCCCCCAAACACAGTCCTTTTGGATCACAAGACCCTCATTTTGGCTGGAAATCAAACCATTCTCCTCTCAGCCTGGATAGTCAAAACTATTTTTGAGGCACCTACATGCACTGAGGAAATGCTCCCCATAGAAACATAAGGGCAGATACAGTCATGGCCCACACCACAGCAGCATTTTTGATTTGGAACTGAGATTTTGCTTTGGGGGAACCCAGAACTCTGAGCCAGAAGTGAAGGGCAGAGCAAAACAGAGACAACTTAGTTTAACTCCTTTTGGGAGCTGAGGTACTTAAAACAAGAAAGGAATATTATAACCTTTGGTCAAGAAAGTGCAGCTAACTAAATTTGCTCTGCTTCTAAGGTTGCAGGACACATGTTCCCATCTCCAGCTGGACAGCCAAGAGTCAGAAAGAACACAAGCCCATTGGATATCAGTCTGGTGACGTGACTAGAAATCAGTCTTGGAGTCACCAGTGGAGTCAATCTGATCAAAGCCTGGGGAAGAGGAACGACCTGCTTTTAATGTTACTTAGTTTAAGACATCAAGTGACAAGATTAGTGACTGTCTTCTCCTTTGTACCCTGTGTAGTGTGACATCCAGCTGCTGCTGGGGATGAACAGGCAAGACTGTTGCTGCCGGAGACAGTAATCTTCATCCTTCCACTGCACCCCTCTTCTCCTCCCCTCGTGCCTAGACAGCAGCAGCTGTTTGGTTACTTTGGGACTGCAAGGACCTGCAGTGGAGGGAAAGTAGCCTCCAGGCCCAGAACTCAGTGACCAGGCTCTCCTTAGGTTCTGTTTTGTCCTCCACTCGTACAACCTAGAGGTGAGATTTTTGATCTCCATAAATAGAAATGACCTGGTGGTACTTGAAGTACCAAACCACTGGTGAAACAGAAAGACCTCTTGAGTAGCACACAGGCTTTAAAACAGTAGGGATCAAAATGGAAGGGCTGATTTTTGTGTACTGCTGTTTCTTTACCTCTAGCTCACTCTAGGAAGAATTAACAAGCAGCTTTTCACAAGTGGGTTGCCCCAGTGCTTTGATCATATAAATCACTGCTTTTTCAACCCTTTCTTTGCTCTTTTTCAAAATTGGTTAACAGAGCCTGAGAAAAGGCAATTCTTTTGTAATGTGTGGGGATGTGTCTGCAGGGGAAGGTTTGAATCAGTGCAGTGTGGAGAGGGAGGCTTGTGGCCTGCTGGGACAGTTTAACCCCTGTGGTGATGAGAGATGGAGCAAGTGGGAGGACAAATAATGTATGGGCTAGAAACAAACAAAAAAAAAAGCACTGGACTATTAATTATCAGGGTGTTGTTGTGATGAAGCCCAGCATTGATGAGAGCTGTTTCACTGAGCTGGTGTGTATGTGCCACCTCCCCCCCTGGGTGAGCAGGACTGCCTGTACCAGGCTGTGAAACAGCTGAGACAGGGGGCCAGGCAGGAGAGATGTCCCCACCATCATTCATCATGTAGCCTTGCAGACTTCAGGGCATGATTTGGGAATAATGGATTTGGGACTGGTCCTTCTGTTCTTTCCAAACACAGTGTCTGCTGCTGCTGCAGCTCAAGCTGCTGGATACTGTGAACTACATGATGACCAGCCTATGTGCTGCCTCCAGCTCTTTCCCCTTTTCATGTGCTCTACTAATGTTTTCTGCTTTGCAGAGAAAGCTGTCTGCAAAATCCTTTGTATTTCACTGAGCTAGTGAAAATCTAGCCTAGAAAGCTTTTTAATTTCACCAAGGTGGAAGGCACTTCTGTTGGCATAGGGAGGCAGACAGTGGGAATCCCAACAGTGCTGTTTGCAGTGCTGGGGCTGCTGTTTCCATACAGATTTATCTTCAGCATTGATAGTCATACACCACCAATGCCAGAACAGTTGTCATTTTAGTACCTCATCTTTATGTCACAGTTTGTTTTGCATGATTAATTATCAGTGGTGGTTCTGAGCCACTGCATAACATTTCTTATTTAAGAACTGGAGAAAAAGGCTCATTCTGTATGGCTGACCATAACTCAAAGCTATGCTGCCTGACCTAGTTTGTGTTCATTCTTCTCCCCTCTTCCTTCTCATACCTAGCACACCAGTGAGAGTTAAACAGCATAATGAACATTTTTCCAGATTTCCCTTTAGAAGGAAACTTGTGTGCACAGCTTGGGGTGTCTGTTATTTACTTTTGAAAGTACAAACTACTCTAGATGTCCCCTGGGGAAGCTAGACTGGTGTGGGAGAGGTTTTAGCAGAAGGTGTGGGGTGTGAAATGTCTCCCTGTTTGCAACACTGCTCTTCACAGGCTAACTGTCAGGGCCATTCATCTGGTTTGCCCAGACAGAGCTGGGTGGCCAGCAGTGCTGTCCCAAGGGACAGGCTAAGTCCACTTGTTGGCAAAGACCTCCATAGGTCAGGGAGGGTGCTATGATGTCTCCTGGCAAATGGAGGATTGCAAATGTTACAAGTCACGGTCACAGTGAGAGCTCTGCACGACAAAGCCAGGAGCCCTCCTGGATAATGGAGCCATTAAACTGCTTCTCCTCTGAGCTGTGTCAGACACTGGTGGGGTGCCCTGCCAGCCCTTGGACACAGAGGCAGATTGTGTCCATTCTCCTATCCAGCCAAAGAGCCCAGCATGAGGACACAAATGGGGAAAAGGCTGAAGGAGGAGAAAAAATAGGGGGGTAGAGAAAAGACATAGCAGAAAGACAGACCAGTGCACAGGAATTACAGAGGAGAAAGCAGAAGCCACTTGGGATATTTCCTGTCTCAACTCTCACCTCCAGTAAGGTTGGGCAGTACCTGGAGCTGTTCCTAAGTTACAAGAAGGAAGCAACAGCAGAAGACTTGAATGAAAGTACAAGACAAAAACCCTAAGACTCAAACTGTTATCTTAGGGTGAATTTTAGCAACTTGCTTTGCTCACAGGCAGATGCCCAAGGAAGGAGCACTTACATTGGTGGGACAGGACAGGCAGCTGCTTCTCTTTTATCAGACCTATGTGACTGCAATGTGGGTAGGTCTGAGGGTCTTAACTTCTGCCATCCACCCATCTTGCATTCTTTCACGCTAACATAAAGCCGAATGGACTTTAAGTGGCAGAAATTCCTCCTACTTTAACGAACATCTTTGAATCCCACATTTCAGTTCTACACATAGTTTGCACAATAGACACCCTCTCTATTCCCAGCCCCACTGTGCCTCTCCTCACACACCTCTGTGCCCCTCCAAGCCCTCTCTGCCCCAGCCAGGCTATGCAGTGCACAGTGAGTCTCTCTGGATCCATCCCAATGCCTGCACCAAGCAAGCTTACTTCTTAAATAGCATAAATATCAGGGGCTTGACTATTAATTTCCCCAAGCAGCAAGATACTTAAGAATGTAAAGATAACTGTAAGCCTTGATTATAAAAGATTTACTGCTGTTATTAAGGATAAGCATGCCTTTAAAGATCTTGTTGGATCAAGGATGGAGCTCCTCATACACAGTACCATTAACCCTGCTGGCTCAGGTGCATGCCCTGATCCCACACATTGCTGAACACAAGCTCAGGTATTTTCACTGTTTTCTGCACAGCAAAATAATAAGATGCTTTTCAAAGTGAAGGAGTCACCACAGATCACTTTGCTTTTCTACACAAGCACTATTTGAAGGCCGATAAATGTACAGGCAGCCAAGTAAAACACTATGAGTGCATCCATAGTTATGGGGAAAAGCCTTCACTCGGTGGTATCCCTCCTGGTGGGGGGATGTCTGCTTCATGGTCATGGAATGGCATGTGCAAGAAGGTGGGAATTCAGTTTGCTGAGGTATCTTCCACCTCCTATTCCCAAAAACCATGAGCAATGGCACAACAGGCACCTTTCCCTTTAATTACTCCAGTTCTTTATGAGGTTTATTTTCACCAGAACAACATGGCTCACTCTGGGTGAGCAGGAAACCCTCCTGATCTCAGGGCCCCAGTTTAGCCTTATTCACTGCTGTGCCTCCCAAATGCAAACAAGTTGGGTGCTCTTGACTCTCACACCTTCTCAAAATACCTGTCATAGAAACCCCAACTGCAGAGACTGGGCTCTGCTCAGGGCCTGCATTGTATGTGTGTGCAGAAATTTGCAGTCATCTCCCAGCTTCCCAAAGTGCCAATACAAGTAAAGATGATGGGTGGGGGGAAAAGAGGCAAAACAACTGCTCACAGCTCTGGCGCAATGTTTTCACCTACACACCTGAAGTGTTTTCCAAAAGCTGGCAGGTTACTGAAGGGAAAACTGATGTCTGTAGTGATTTATAGTGCAGCTGAGCCTTGAACAGGGTTCTCCTCCCAGCATTACTGGCCCTGACACAGAGGCTGTGCCTTCATCCCTGTTGCCTTCTAACAAAGTAAGAAGATGACATCCAGAGAACAGAGCCAGGTGGGGATACCTGCTGACAGCACTAGCTTCTCTCATCCTCTGTTAAGGGAGCTAAGTAAAGCACTTCTCTATTTCTAGAACGTCTGCTAAATGCAATCAGGACCTAGTACTACAATTAATTGTGTGCAAAGCCAAAAGTACACAGCACCTGCAACTGACTGCTGAAGGGAGAAGTCACTTCTGTGACGCCAAAGGACAAACCCTTGGGAAGGTGCAGAGAGGCCACTCAGCACTTTCTTCTGCCTCCTCCAGCATCAGTAAGGTGTAATCTACTGCAACCCTCTGCAGCAGTCCCTGGGATCTTTTCACAGTTGGAGCACATCCCATTTTAGCCTTTCAAGTGCAGCTTGTATCGATTTCCCCTGGCCTGCGTGCCTGAGCTCCCACAATGCAGCCCTATTGGGTTTGACTTAATTTAGACCCTGCAAAACTCCAGCCAAAATTCAGGGACTGAAGGGAAAGAGAAGCTGCCCAAAAATCTGGGGACACAGGGTAATAGTTTGTAGGGCAGGCAGTTGTGCTGTCCTTCCACCTTTTATTCAGTTATTATTTCAAAAAACAAAAAATCTTTGCTTCCTCAGGAGTACAGGTATTCCTCCAACACCCCCTCCACCCTCATCTTTACTCTGACCATAGACAGATTCCTCCAGTCTCAGCCACTGATCCTAGAGGTTTATTTTGTTCTGGAAATGCCAGGTCATGCTGACCAGCTTGTGTGCAGCTGTGTTTCCTTCTGAGCTTAAAGCAGAGTGCAGAATGAAATCTCACAGGAGCATTGCACTGATACAGAAAAGCACATCAAACGGTGCTGAGTGTTACAGGGGACTCAACACCACACTTGGCTGCTTCACAGAAACAATCACAATAGGGTGTCAGAGTTAAAATTCCTGAATTTAAAAAACCCAAACAAACTACAAAACCTAAAGAAATCCCAACACCCTACAGAGTGAAGCAAGAAAACCACTATTGCCATTAAAAGCATGGAGCGGACTACGTACCAATGCCAACTCTTCCACATTGTCTTGTTCAAGACACTCTTGATTTCTCTTTCCCACAGAGCAAGCCCAGGCAGCTGATGAGACTTGACACAGTCACAAAGCACAGGTGGAGGCTACTGACCAGCAGTGCCCACACTGCAGGAGCCAATCCTCCAGGAAGAGCCTCATGGTGCATTGCCTGACCCAGCTGTGCACAGAACCTGCTGAAGCACCTGGAGCACAAAGGAATCCAATTTCTTTGGAGGAGTGGACACAGCTCCCCGTGCAGACAGCTCAGTCCTCAGGGCTGCCCCACAGGGAGGGCTGATACTCCTGCAAGCAGAAAAGAGGGAATCTCCCTAATGTTCTCCCTAGCAAGGCAGTGAGACTGCCTTACAAAAACATGTGCTATCATACCTTTTCTTCTCTCTACCATCTGCTGCAGTGGTCCCTGCCTGCATGTCTCTGTAGGACACTCTCCCTTTTTCCAACTGCCCCAAAGACATCATGGGGTTCACCAACCTCCTCCTCAGGACACAACAGGCCTTAGTAAGAGAAACCCCCTTGCTCTACCTCTACCACAGGTGATCTGACTTCCCTGCTGCCCTCTCACTTCTGGGGGGAGTACAGTCTACAAGAAGTTGGGAGATCCCTGTTGCCAGAGCACAGTGGGGCTGTGTATGGCCACCAAGGGACAGTTTAATAAACAAGGAGGGTGTTTATGGTCATTGATACAGAGAAAGATGAAGAATAGCAATTCTTAATGGTGCTGGTTGGCTAGTACCTGAATATTGGACAAATGTTTCCAGACTGTAGTGCTGCCTTTGGAAAATAAGGTAAGAGGAGAGGAGTAAACTGTAGTGGTTTCCACAGAAATGTCCTTGTGGGTTGTGAGTGCTCAGCTTACCAAAGGTGGGTGTGCTGTGATCACCCCTTCCCTGCTTCAGACTGCAGGAGTGCCCTCACTGAAGCTACCAAATCTAAACCCAGTACCCCAAGTGTAACTAATAATGAGTGTAACACTGCCAAGTACATGCTTTAAAAAAAATCTAAATGAAAAAACACTCTTGGAGCCTGTGAAGCTATTGTGAACTTTTCTCCTGCTGCTTGTTGTGACACCTGTGCACTCAGTGGTACAGCGACTTAAATGTGATGTTGTACCAGGTGATAATCTAAAGAAACTATGGGAATTCCTGGAATAAGGCAAAAGTGGTTTGATTTATATAGTTCTGTCTCCATCAGCTGTTTACTGTGCTTTCAAACAGCTTAAAGGTTTTATATGAGAACTCATTTCTGGTGTGGCTGCCCTGGCTTGTGCCTCCATCCTTGTCATTATCTGCTCCTTCTTTCAGCTGTGAGTCGTTCCTCAACTACCTTGAAGACTTATTTTGTACAATTTTTTTGTTTGTTTGCATGTTGTTATGTTGCCCCCGCCAGTACTTTGTCCTGTGATCTGTAAACTTTTTGTTCTTTGATGACAGTAGTTGAGAACCTTGTGTAAGAACAGACAAGTCAGAGTGAAGGAAGGTGAGAGAAGTGACTCTGGGCACTTGAACAGCTATAGGAAAGCTGTGGCTCTAATGCAGGCTGATGCAGCCTTCCTCTCGAGTCAGGCTGAAAAGGCAGGGGAGGCTTCAACAATGAGGTGGAGATAGATGTGTTTCTGAAAGATGAGTCTTGCTAGTCTTGTTCTACACAGGTTTCTCTGAAGTAATTCCTTGCTGGTTTGAAATTGAGAAGTGCTTTACCTCAAAACCAGTAATTACTCTGTGATTGTCCTGTGAGATGTGGCAAAGGAGAAAACAGCACATAAATTCAAGCACTGCAGTTATGCTTTCAGAGTCTGCATGCTAACTGCACATAGCTGCCTGTGCAGGAGGAGTGGGATAAGCAATACTGCTGTGCAGGCTGGTAATCCTCCCTGAGGCCCCCAGTTTGTCTTAAAAGCACTGTGATAAATAATCTAATGAATTGTAGTGATGAAGAGAAATATCTCCTAGGCAGATAATAACAGGTAATAAGTGCTTAAATACTTGCGAATCAGTTAGAATAAAAATAATTACTCTATTAGTATACCTCATAGGTATATTAAAACCTGCCAAACATCATTATGAGGGAGCATGTGGTAACAACATGAAACTGATACAATATTCAACAGCAGCTCTGTAGGAGCTGAAATCCCTCTCCTCCCATGGAGGATGTCAATAAGAACGAAAGTTGGATTTAGGTGTATCCCACCTGACTGTTCCAGAAAATATGCATCTGTAATCGGTCATACTGTTCAGAGGGAAAGGAAGACATCAATAAGATAAGTTACTTAATTTTTAAAGGCTCTGAGACAAGTGGTTTGCGACAATTTTTTCCATTGCCCATTAGATGACATAGGGGATATACTGCAAATGTCTTCTTGTCTGACTAATCTTTTAAGGCTGTGATTTGGCTCGCCTTGAATGTCGCATTCCAGGAGTTTTAAAGGGAAAACGATGATGGCACTAAGGGATGCGGCTGTTGGGCACGGACGGGACTCGGGCAGCTCCGGCTGTCGGAGGTGCCGTGTCTCCCGGCAGCGGGTGGGTAAAGCGCTGCTGCGCCGGGGATGGCATCATGGATCCCAGCCCGGCGTGCTCCCTGCTCTCCCCGGGCGCGGGGCGGGCAGCGGCGCGCACTGAGGCCGGCTCCGCTGCCCCGGCACGTAGAGGGGCCGCCGGGGCCAGGCGCCTGCCCGGGGTTATAAAGGACGCTTTTAAGGACCGCACTTCCAAAAGCAAAGGCGGCTTCGCTGAGAGGCTGAGCCCGCCGGCGAGCCGGCAGCCCCCGTACCGCTCCTCTCGGTGGCGGCTC
>VXAX01001303.1:31611-87476 GCA_013399835.1 Leptocoma aspasia | reverse complement strand
TGGCCCTTCTGGCTGCCTGGGCATGTAAAAATGAAAGCTGCCTTCTCCTTTTTTACCTCAGTTTGCAATGCAGTAACTGCTCAGTGTTTCCCCTGAGTTACTCAAATGGAAATGGAAGTTGATCCCCATGGCATGTGGTCCCCTACACTTGTCTCTGCATACAGGAAAGCTGGACACATAGCCCAGGTAAGTGCCACAATGGTTTTACAAGACTCCTGGTATGAATTCCTACAGAACCAAGAGTGTATATGTGTTCAGTATCGAGCTGCAGGTGATTACATCCCAGCTGTTTACAGCCTCCTAAGTGCATCTATAGTCATTAATTCCAGAGAAATCTTTCAGTAGTTTCAAGTACTCAGTCTAACATTCAGTGAATCTAGTAAATAACTGGGTTTTTTTTTCCTTATGCTAAACTCTGATAACAATTTATTTTGTTCAATAACACATCAGCAAAATTGCTCACATATGACATTTCATACACAGTTCTGGATTCTTTCAATTTATAAACCTACTTCTTGTGAAACATGCTTTTAATCAAGGTAACCTATTTCGATAATCTCCTCTCAGGGAAGCATTAACATCAGCTTTAATAAGTATGTTGCTCAACTACTTGGTGTTGATTCTGCTGTGCTAGACTGGTGCATTGGTCCTCATCATGCCTTTGTGTTTCATTCCAGTGCTGAAAAGGAGGGACAGGCTCTTTACAATCAGAGCATTTACAGCAGAAGGCAAGTGATGGAGTGGAAATCCTTGTGGCAGCTAATGCAAGTGTTAAGTTTGGACCCTTAGAGCAGGCAGGTACTGTCAATCACAAACATACAAATGTCAAGAATTTGTTTCCTAGCTTTAGACTGTAATAATTTTCCTACTTTATTGTCTGACTGATTTCTTACCATGACATTAAGTTTGTCACCCTGACTGTGACCAAGTAGCAACAGTTTTATTACTTCCATAACAGATTCCCCTGTTCTAGTTTCACTTTCATACTTTTTGTGTCACAGGAGATTCTGCAGCTGGTACTGGGTTTAACCATTCTTTCACAAATCTATGCGTAAGTGGTTTCAGTTATCAGTCCTAACAGTGTTAGCTATGAAACAAATAGAAAATAAACCACCTGGTGTTAATTTTGGTCAAATTTTTGCTCTGTGCTTTGCAAAAAAATAATTCATTACAGGTGTTTGTATGGGCAGTAAGGAAATAAAGCAAATGAATCTGCAGTGGCCAGGTCTGGCATTTTCTGAGTCAAAAGGCACAAGCTGAGCACGGACCTGAGCACTAGACCATTTTCTACACATCACATTTTTATCACTTTCACACACTCAAACCAGCTCTCCTTTATGTCAGATGCACAGATACAATGCCAGTGAAATCACTGTATAAATACCAGGCTGGATCATGTATCTTGCTATGCTCTTACTACAAATCCTTTGGAAGGGCTCTGGAATAGCTGCACTAGTGCTGCTGAGGCCATGGCTTATGGAGCTGGACACAGATCATGGGAGAGGGGCTCATGAAGTCCTCCTAAGCAGGTCTGTAATGCACACGTTTTCATGTCTTGTCTCTCGTTATACCTCCTTGCAAGGGATGTAAGCAGATACAGATCTAAATCTGTCTGTCTGTCTATCTATCTATCTATCTATCTATCTATCTATCTATCTATCTATCTATCGATCTATCTATCCTCAGGGGTGGCAGGTCAGTTATGCCTCAACACAGAAAGACCTTAAGTTCTAGATATTGGAAGAGTAAAAAGTAAAAAGCTTTGTCCTCTGGACATTGAGCCATTCATTCACAGATTTAGCTAGTTAAGTGTGTGACAAGAAGTGGTATGAAGCTTAAACTCACTATCTTTTCACAGCCCATCCCCTAGATTCAAGCTGCCAACTCTCCTTCTCCAAATGCTTACCCAAGCTGCCCCCCATGCTGGCACTCTGCCTATGCACAGCAGTCTCCCACAGGAAGGGATGGGTCCTGGTTTTCTCTTTTGACCCATACCATCCACCTACTTGGTGTTTTATCTCTATACCATCTGGAGAACATAAAATAAATGTCAATTCCTTTCAAAACCATGGGAAGTATAATTTTCCCTCGTTGACATACAGTTCAAAACATAGCAGACATCCAGCCTTCAACATTGCCTTTTTTAAGGTGTGCCTGGGTATGATCCAGCTCCCTCTCCATCCTCCACAAGGGAGGCCATTTGTCCTGTCCCACTAGCCTTAGATCTGGGAAATTCACTCTTTGCTCCTCTGTGGCATCTTTTTGTTACATCAATTGATCTCAATACCCAAAGAGTTGGTGGCAGCTCTGTACAGATGGGCTTTTTGTGAATCTGTGCCTTAATGCTTTATTCCTTCTTCAGACAGTAGTTGGGGACCAGCTGAGGCCATGGCTTAGCAGGAATTCCTCCTACCAACATGGTTACAACAGCATGTGCCAGAGGAGAAGACAGCACCCATGTACAGAAACACATTTGGAGTACAAGGCTAGTGGAAACAACAGTTGTAACCTGAGAAACACTTGACTTCCTGGAGAGAGTGGTAAGTAAGAAGTGATTGATCCACATTAAAAAAAGAACCAAACACCAAAAGCCAAAAGACAGCAACAAAAAACAGTAAGGACACTAGCTGAAAGCTAAGGAAAAGAAGATGGAATAAAAAAAATCCATGAAGGAAATCCTTTAAACAATCTCAAACAGAACAAAATATACTGAAATACAGAAAATAAAATAATTTGATGTATGTGGCAGAGATGTGTTGGCTTTGTTTGGGAAGAGGACAGAAGTCATCACGTACTAAGCTTGGTTAGCACTTGTCAGTAGAAAGAGCTACATTTCCATTTCATTTTCAGCTGAAGCTGTCATTTCCATAGTAGTGGCATCTGTGGAATCCAAGGATATATGGTGTGATAAGAGGTCCTGACTTTTTGGAGGCAGTCAATGCCTTAACTCTTGAGAGCCTGAAGTACTGTTCTACTTTTGGCCACTAACTACCAAAGTAGAGAAAAACAGTAGAGGCAGAACACTTGGTGCTTTCAAGATGTTTTTATATTTGATTTCTTTTTTCCTGATTGATGCAGTTGTATGCCAGGAACAATTTGTCGCTGAGACTGTGGTAACTTAGGATAGAAAGGAAAGATAGTGCAAGGTGAAAGGGGGGATTGCATTGCATTTTGCAGCCACAACATTTGGAAAGATAGCAACATTGGAAAGATAGCAATGGAGTTCATGGCTAAATGCCGAACATGTTTTGACTCCTGAGGATTTGCTGGAACATGAAGAGTTCAGAGAAGTAGCTCTGCAATTTACCTCAGTCTTAAAAGACGTAGACATTTTAGGAGTTTGTTAGACTGGAGGTTTCAACAGGAACATAGGAGTTTCTCTTTAGCTGAGGCCTACAGCAGTCAAAAGATTTATTCTTAGGATTTAGGAAGATTGAGGGATCCACACCTGTCAGAAAATATTTTGTTATGCCTGGAAGAAAATATTTCAGCCCTGAGTTTTCTTAGTCAAGCTGCCTTTATGCTATTGACAATTACCTGAGCAATTTTTGAAACTTACTTCAGTGCCTATTGGTGCTTACATATTTTGTAACTCTATCTTCAAAACATTTAAATATTCCTAAATCTCTTTCTGCTGTCTTTTCCTTTTTGATATCTTAAATATGTGTGATTCTGTGATTCTCTCCTACTGGATTGCTTTGTGTCAGCAGTGCACTGTATACAGCCTGTTTGGCTTGGAGATGCTTTCAGAGAAAGGGTGAAGAAGGTAGAAAGTGTCATATTATCTATGTTACTGCAACAGCTTCTACCTTTGTAAAAGCTGCATCTTCACCTTGGTTAGACCAAATGCATGTGAAGATAGATGTGTCTCATGATGCCTTTTCTCTTGGAAGCTGATTGCAAACAGAGGCATTGCTAACACTGTGTTTACCTTTTGAGTAGCATCTCTTTTTCCTGTTGGTTTTTTTTCCCCACCCTGTGTATTTTTGTGGGTTTTTTGTTGTTTTTGTTTGGTTGGTTGGTTTTTGTTGTTGTTGTTTGGTGGGGTTTTTTTGTTGTTTTTTGTTTTGTTTTGTTTTTTAAATTACATTTTCAGCATCAGTATAGGTCTCTTTCAGGCACCTGCTTGTTTTCTCCTGTGGCATCCTTTACAGCTGGGATGACTTACACAAAACGGTTCATTATTGCCAGATTGAAAATCTTTTGCAAAACATCTTTTGCACCAATTCTCCAAGTGAGGAGCATGTTGGAAGGCACCAGTTATGCATGCCTAAATAAAAAGCTGAAATCTCTTTTATCTGCTGGGGTCCTGCTACTTATATTTATTTTAAATCCCTTAATATGTTTGCTGTTACTAAAATTCCAACAGGAATTATAACAGTAGCAATAACAATAATATTTGAAGAACGAAAAAGGAGCACAGGTTCTGCTAGTGATGAGTTCTGCTAGTGAGGAGTTCTGCTAGTGTGGAAATTGCTACCTGCATTTATGTGCAAATTCCATGTTGGCTGAACCACTTTCTTCTTTCTTGGTGTATATTGAATGCACAAAATTAATATAATAGAATAAATGGCATTAATAGAGTAAATAGAATTAATATTTACCCTAAGTAAAAAATCGACTTTAAATCCCATAATCAAATTATAACCACCACTTTCCAATGCTCTCTAAAAATCCTTTGCCTTCTTTAAATATTTTAAAGAAACATTAGTGAAAGCTTGACATAATTTCAAACACAGAGCTTTTATTTGGTCACATGGTAGGGCATGCTTTTAAATTCCGTAATGGCACAGCTCTTCACAGAAGGCAATGAAAAAATAAACCATCCCTCGTGGGTTTGTGAGTTGATGCAGGGAGTACAGCCACCTGCTGGGTAACCCACCGAGGTGCTGCTGGCTGCGCAGCTCACAAAGCAGCATCACCAATGTGGCCAAAAGGAGACGGCAGAGAAGGAGATGGCAATTGCTGCCAACTCATATCCTTCCCATCACTCTGTTCAGGACCAAATGTGATCCATCAGTCTTTTCCTGGAGTAGGGTCTTACAAGGACCTTGCTCCTGACCTTGTTTTCCTCCCCCTGTGGTGTCAGATGCTGACCTGCCTGATGAATGAGTTCATTTAATAATGATTCTTTCTTCTGTGCCATACCTGCTCCTTGAGCTGCTCAGATGATACCAGTATATACATTTGAAGTTAAACATTTTTATGTATTACTTAAAATAATAATAAGGAATGAGATACTGTCTCCTTAAATCACAGTCCCGGGTAATTACAGCTAGGTTAAGCACTGGAGACCAGAAATCAAACCCAAACTACTAAATTGCTGTAGCAGAAAACAGTTCCCTAAGATTCTGTAGTAAGGTGCTCTGCCTAAGCAGGGATACAGCAGCTTGAACTTTGTCACATTTACAGCTTATCAGTGATGGATTGAGCAAGGAGGGTCTGCTGATCCCTGATAAGGTGGAGCAAAGGGTCTGCTGTTTTTAAAGGATACGAAAGTCAGGTGCTTCCTGACTGAGGCTGGGATCAGCAAGGCTGTGCAGGCCCTGCTGCGGAAGTGAGAGTCAGAAGTGTCAAGCAGAAGAAACCAAAGAGCTCATAGCACCTTTCCAGCAACAAAGCCTGTTTTGCTGAGTAAACCTGACAACACATAATCTAATAATGCATATGACTGACAGTCAAACACTTTATTCTATAAGAGGCGAGTCCCACATTTTCATGGCGAGGACATCTGGCATGCCTTGCTAAGGCGTGTGAAGATCCTTCCCTGGAGTGTTGCCCTGAAGGTTACTCCTCAAGGCTGAGCTTGGCACTGACATAGCTGTTATTTGTCTTTTATATTCATCATGAAATATCTTTCATGACATCATTCACTAGAGTGATACAGAGATGTTGGCTAAAGTATGCATTCACACTCAGGCTTAACAGAAAAAAAAAAACGAGATTAGGCGTGTAGCCAAGTGTTTCTGGAATAGTCCTAGTAGCTTCAATGCTTCAACAAGTTATTTTTTTTCCAAAACATATGCATCTTTCACATATCAGCTCTGTTTGCCATCTCACACTACCTATTGATTTTTGCAAACTTCTCCAAATATTTTAAGACTAGAGTTCAAGCAGTGACATGAACCAAAATTTGGACTTCCTGTGCCAAGAGTGAAAAGCGAAAGCTTGAGTTTAGTTATAACAGGACATAATACCAACCACCAGATTCGTGGTTCCCTGCAACAGACACCACAGGACTTGGTTTCATTGATGGAGGGCAAGTCTGCCTTCTCTTACTCATGCTGGGTGTCTAGTTTCTAAGAAAACCCCCTAGAAGGATATTGTAGGAGACCAAACGTGCTGCAGATTATGGTGTATATTCTCTGAACCCCTGAGGGGAGGGGAGTCTGTGTGCCAAGTCTTGTGATCAAATAGGCACCAAAGCACTCCAGAGGGCGTCAGGTTCATTACTTGCATTTACTTTTGTCTTTAGACTTTTGAATATGCTCCACAGCAATCTCCCTTGATTATCAACTACGGATTCTGGTTTTGACTTGACTACAAAGGTCTGTAACTTCTTGATTCTTTTTATAGTAGTATTCTCATTTGGCAAACTTGGAGAAGAAAGTTAGGAAAAGGTCACAAAGAAGTTGGACTGTGACTCAATGGAAGCAAGATGTCTGATTCTAGTAATCTGTTCTGACAAAGTAAAATTTATTTTAATAACAAAATTTTTCAGGATAGATAGGAACAAAGTTTTTCCCCTTGTATAGAACTCAGGCAACAGAGAAAATGCAACATACTGAAAAGCATGAGTTGTCAAGTTCAAAACAAAGCATTATTTTAAGCCTCAGTTTTTACATTTGAAATGTACTGGATATGCATTTTTAGCAAGAATTATTACGTTTAGATAATAGCTATTAGCAATGAGATCTCTAACTGAGGTGCAATTCAGAGGTCAGAAATCAAATGTGTGGCTTCCATGTAGGATGGCTAAGCATCTAAACAGATTGCATCTGTAATTTTGTGTCTGCAATTCCAAACAAGGAGCTTTCCATCCTCATTTCAATATTTGGTTCACAACACTCATTTAACAGAACCTTCTCTTTTGAGCTGCACATAATTGCACCAAAATACTAAGGCTAGACATTCATGACCAGTTGATGACACCAGAATAGTACATCAAAGAAAGTGTCTTGTAGATGACTGGTCAATAAATCTGCTTGACAATTTAATTGGTATAATTGATAAAATCCATATAACTACTAGGGAGGAAATTAAATTACTTTATACAAATCAGATTGGGATTTAGATTAAAATTTTCTGGGTCAATTCGCTCTCTGCAAATTATGTTATGGAAGACCCCCTGGTTTGAAACACACTTATTAAGCTTTCTCCTAAAAAGTGTCTTAATTCATACAGAATGGCATAGCCTAATATCTCTATACACAATGTATCCATTTTTCCCATGTAGTCTTCAATTCTCCACATGGACAAAATACGCAAACACACAAAAATGCCACAATAGCCACAGATTGTATTGCTCTTTTATTCTTGTGTGCAAAGATAGTGTATTAGGAGGCACAACAGGTTTTAGCAATGCTCAGACCTCACTGGTGTTATTCATGAAGGCCTTTTACTGCAGGAGTGGTGAGATTGAGGGCTTCTCCAAGTTCTCAGCTAAAAGGGAAGACAGCTGGAATTGCTGAATGGAGGTCCACGGCTTGCATTATATTGTGGTAGAAAGGCTAAATAATAACAACACCTTCTTTCACCCTTAAAACCCATGAAAGGAAATACATTTAGTTTTTTGCTTTTCAAGCTTGATGGAGAGCAAAGGAAGAGCTTTTTCTTTCTGTTAAGTAGTAGAAAAGTGATAGGATTTTTTCCAATCCTGCTGTTTCTGTGATGATGCATCTGGACCTTCTCAGGTTCTGACAGAGAGGCACAATTGCTTCTGCCAAGCCTCAGAAATCTCTACCTATTTCAGATACAGAGGAGTTTAATCAAGAATTTAATCGTGAGCTTGGCATGCAGCCTTGGGAGAGCTTATACACACAATTGTAGGAAAGCAGAGACACACAGGAAAATGGTGCTCTTAGATGGGAGGGGTAGACAAAGCCTGGAGGCAACTCCAGTCCCACAGCCTGCTTCCAGGAGATGGTACTGCAGTCTCTGAGAGGGGAAGATGCTTTTCATGGGAACATAACAACATCTACCAGTTGTCAAGGAAAAGTAATGGTCATAAGCCTGCTGCTTGTGTTTACATGACTGCATACCAGCTGTACAGTAATATTGTAATAAAAGCTGTTGGGGCAATCATTGTTATGCTGCTGCTGTTTAGCAGCTTGCTTCCAATATTGCATTACAAAAATTACATATTTCATGTAATCAGGTCTGTCTCTTACTTAATCATCCCACTCTGTGTATAAATCTTTAAAGTGGACAGGTCTATAAATCACATGCATTTTTCATTTACCGTTTATTCTAAGCCAGGCAGTTTCTTATTTAAATTGCCATATGAATAAATCTAATAATCCTTATTCACTTACATCATCTCAAACTTTAAATCTAGTTCTAACTGAGGTCATAAGTGAAATCAGTATTAAGGGCAAAACTAGCAGCTGTAACAACTGTAATAGCTCACCAAATTATGTTAACGGGCTGAAATAACATTAAAAATGAGGAAAAATTAAATTATATTATTAAAGCATGCTGTGCTGAATCAGGAAAACATTTAGCCTAACCAGAGATCCTGAATGTGCATGTACTGTGTTTATCATCACACTAGTCCATATGTTCTGGACAAATGAGGAGTAAAGACACTCACCCAAACATGTCTATTTATAAACTGCATTTGTATATGGTATTATGCAAATTTCTGTAATGAAATAAAAAAATTCTAAACAATCGTCCTCACAATTAGAGCCAGAAATGCACTCCTTGGCTTAGAAGCCATGGGTAGTTTTGCTGGTCTTTTATTGTGTGATTCTGAACCTTTAAATCAGCAACACAGAAGATCTTATGGAAGAGCTATCAACATTCTTCCTCCTTCCTGAAAAACCCAACAAATCCCATTTTCCTGTTAAGGAAAATGGAAGGACTGACTCAAGCATCCCATCTGTCTAAGAAGCAACTTACAATTCCTATGAAATTCACACACAAAAGGAAAAGAAAGAGTTCTTTGGTGGTAAAGGAAACATATGTCACAGAGGAGGGTCAGAAAATCTTCAGCATTACTCCCAAGGTCAATGGATTTCAGAGGCTTTGTTTATAGCTGTCACCAGGGTGTCACAGTGCTTGCCTTTACATGAAGCTTCTTGCAGCAGCTTTTGCAAGGAAGATTCATTCCAGAGCCTGGAGAGAAGAAAGACACTGTTCACATTTTCACTGCTATTTTTAATAGTAAGTGGACTTGTTATTTGTGCGGAATTGATATTTAGTGTTTGGATTGCTGCAGCCTATAAAGATCATTACTCATTACATCTACTTGTTCCCAGCACTGATGGAAAGAGTGTGAGGATCAGGGTAGGATCCCTCCTGTGCTGAGCACTTCCACCTTCTGGCAATGCACAGCGCAGGGTCTTCCTTAGCCAGAGGTTGCCTTTGGAACATCACATTTCTCAGCTGTCCCTGGCACTATTTCAGTTAATCCAATTGCCTTTGGAAATCGTTTGCACTTTAGGTTTCCACAATATCTTCACATGGAGGTCTCCACCATATCCTCATATGCTGCTTGGGGTAACCTGTTATCTGGTCATTTTATTAACTGTGCATTATATCATATAATCTGTCTTATGAGAAACAGTAACAAAACAAACATTCTTTGTTGTAGGAACGTTACAGACCTTTCTCAGTCAAAACCTTCAGCTGAGCTAGTCCATACTTCCAACCCACCTTCTTGCCTGTTTCCACACCTTTATTGGTGCTTTATGCAGTGGCATAAAGATGCCCTGTTTCCCATTTGATTTCCAAGACAGCAGAACATTTCATTTACTAATGGAGTGGTTAGGAGATCCCTGGGCTTAGCAGGTTCTGGGACAAGGAGAGAAGAAGCAAATCCCCAGCTCCCCAGCCTCTCTTGGCTACCAGCTTCATCAGCACTACTGAGCCTGAGCATCCTCAGGCAACCTTTGCTTCGATTCCTTCAATTCTGTGCACTTTGTTAGGATAAAGCCAGATTGTCTTTAAGCATCCTTTTTTTATTATCATGGATTTTCTAGAAACAGACTAATTGGCACAAGTAGGCAAAAATTACTGCAATTTTTTTTTAATCACTCTAATTCAGAAAATTCAGCAACCAAACACACAGACACAGACACAGACATGGACACACACACGTAAGGTCAGGATAATGCATTGGAAAACACTCCAAGCTTATTTATTTTGCCAGATATAATTATTTATTGTTTATAAAACCAAATAGAACAATAAAATTTCATAGTTGATGTGCAGTAATTGCCAGGGCACTATGGGGGCTGGATGCTCCCTGGGGTCCAGCAGCATGGGAGCATCCCAAAAGCAGCAAACCAGGACCTCACAGGTAGGACCTGTCTCACCACCCTGGCTGGGGAGCAGAAACGCCCTGGGCAGCCCCAACTCTTGGCATAGCCACACCCCTGAGGACAGCTGGGGGTCCCCAGGGCCATGGCAGAGTTCATCAGTGGCACAGCAATGTGGGGAATCCTGAAATGTGGCAGAACTCAAACCACGTTCAAACCAAGAGGACGCTTCTGTGCTGACCACTGTGGGTTCTGATGCCTTGTAATATATTTTGTAAAAGAATTAATTTTTAGCAATGTGGGCCCTTACATTATTAACCAATGTCATATTTTTATTGGGAGACAAGTCAGCTCTCATCTTTTAGTGACAGTGATTGAAGTTATGATTATTGGAGAATAGATTGGTGAGATCCAGTATTTCCATAGCAAAGACACGACACCTTCTAGTAGGTAGAAATGAGCAACTTTTCTGTTAGGCAAATAAAGATATTTGCTAAGCCTCTACTTTAATTCAGCTTTAAATAGTTTATCTTGTTTATTTTAGCCATATCATTGTAACTATATTCTCATACATTTAGAATACGTCTTCAAATTAGGAATGAAGGACTTGCAAATATTCTATACTCAGTCCCTGTGGACAGGGACAGGGTCCTTCTAGATTTTAAGCGTACCTGATAAGCAGAAGCACATCTGCATGTACCGACAAGATGTACTAAACATCTGCTGCTCTCTATCAAATGGGACAGTGCTGGCTTCATAAGCAACCTCAAAGGAAATCATATTAGGTCTTTGTGCCTTCATTACCTCTTCTGTGACTTTAACATTTTCTGTGACTTTGCAACTGCTAACAGCTGTCAAGAATAAATAGGGCATGTTTAGGGTTGCTGTTTTTCACTGCCAGAGATCTCCAAGTGATTAACTAACAAAAGTCTTCATGATTCTCTCATGTTACCTGCATATTATTTCAGTACATTCAATACTTACACATGGAAAGATGCTACTCTGGGGATGTCAGATCTTGTTTCTCTCTGCAGATAAGATTTTAAAAAAATCACATTGCCCCTGTTCTGGGCTGGTTCTGTCCTTTAAGGAATGTACTGGGTTTGGCTGGGATGGAGTTGATTTTCTCCATAGTACCCAGTATGGGGCTGGGGTTAAACCATGACAGAATGGAGGGAACTTTTGTGGACAAATGTGGGGTTTTTTTGTGGACAAACTTCTTTTTAGGGATGGAGTCAGAAAAAAAATTGTGGTTTTGGGGGGCGGGCATGGGGGAAGTTGCAGCAGGGAGAGGAAATTCCTGTTTTGCATCTAGATATGCTGGTAAGACCGATGGTGGCAGCACCTCGAGCAGAGTGCTTTAACCTCTCCTTTTCCTCTAGCTGCCAGAGGGGAAAAAGTAGCTCAGAGACTGGTGGGAATTGCAGTCCTAGACTATGCCAGCCTTTAGCACAGGAATCTGGCAAAAGTCCCTGCTGGAAAGAGCACAGTATACAGAACCTTCTCTGCACATGGGAGGAAATCAAAAATGCAAACCCCTGTCCCAAAATGCTGAGGAGCCTCCTCTCTTCTTCTCAAGCAGACTCTAAACTGCAGAGCTGCTCTTCTCCCCATGCCCCAGGGATGAAACCCTCTTTTTTCTTTCCTTTATTGCCCACTTAAACCATAACCTGAGGAGTAAGGTCAACTCCAGGTTAGGGATGTTGCCTATCCTCCCCTTCTCCAAGGAATCCTGCTGAACATGGGGATGTCACTTCTTAAGTGCCTATCTCAGAGCTATGTCATGCACTGCCACCCACTCAGCACTCTGAGCCTGATATCTCCTCCACAGAGGATATCCTTACAATTAATGCTTTTTAGGGAAACCGTAAGGATTGAGTTTTTCTTTCCCTTTTGCTCTTTTTTTCCCCCTTCTCTTTTAATAAAAGCACAGTGAAGCTGTTTATCTTTTGTTTAATAGTCTGCTTGGTTAAAACATTCCCTCTGAACAGCCATGAATTTCGGGCCTTTTTCCACATAAGAAAGAGGGTTTGTCTATTTTCTCTCAGAGAGAACCTACAAGTATATGAAGAACCCAGGTGCTGTCACCGGGTGGAAGGGTGCTCAACAGGAAGGGGGGATTTTTGTGTTTGGCTGTAGGTACTGGTCATATTCATGCTTTAATTCAATGGAAAATCCATGACCTCTGTTGTGCTGCCTGGTGGCACAGCTTCACTCAAAGAAAGGCTGAACAAACCCCTCAGCCCAGCCAGAAGCCTGATACCATAAAAGATGGGAATTTGAACCCCTATGGGCCAAGAAAGGGAATATCCAGGTTATTTAGGCTGCATGCAAAAGAGGGATGAGAGCTACAGTTCTAGCTCAGCCTTGTTGTTATGTATCTGTGTACATGGACAAGGCAGGTCAGGCTTGGGAGATTTTGGCTGCCTGTGGGACTGCAAGCTGATGCAGAGCTGGAGCTCCAGCTTGTGCTGCCTGGGCACCTCTGGAAGTAGGACCACAGGCACTGCCAGGGGTGGATGCGGGCAAGTCAGGCATCCCCACAGTTCAGCAGCAGCTGTATGGCTTTTTGGAACAGAGTTCCAGCCTCTGCTGTCCACAGTTTTCCTAAGCCATCTCTAGAATCTGGATGTTGAGGCTTAAATAAAGACACCAAGGAAGACACGTGATATTAGAAGAGAGTTGGAAATCTCATCCCTGTTGAGACTGTGCCATGAGTACAGGCACTTCTACAAGGACTTACCCTGGAGGGGTCTCAGGGTCTTGAGGAAAAATCCACACTTGCCTCCACACTCTGGCAAGTCCCATCCAGCATCTCTGCCCATCTGGCTTTTCTGTCTTTGGAGCTTGTAAAGGGTGAATGCAAATTCACACAAATGATAACACATTCAAATGATTTCATGCATTTTAGTTCAACTCAAACTGATGTACACCTGTGCTTGAAGGTATGAGAGATCTGGGGCATTATTCAAGTTTCTCCTAGCACAGTAATTCACATTCAGCACAAATAGGGAAATTATGCACTGCACTGTGTAACATCTATGTCTTAGTGTCAGTGATTAACTTTCTGTAAGCTCTGACATGCTTCTGCATTAATAGGAACAAATGGAACCATAGAGCAGTTGAGCCAAATTAATTACAGAACCATGTGATACAATTTCAAAATGAAATGTATCAGTTGCTCTGTTTTTACTTACAAATAGGTAAATGAATTCATGTCAAGGTAATGCCTCAATGGTCTGCCAGTAAAAAAAGGCTTTGGTAGACAGGTTTACAGGACAAGATCTATGAACATAATTTCTTAGCCTTTTTCTTTCATTAAAGAGAATGCTGTGGAGTTGAATGTCTCTCAAATAAAACACTCTGGAAGAAGTTCTTAATATGTTTGAATAGACATGATGTATCATGCTCTGTGGCTTTAACACAGGATCAAGCAGTACCTGCCAATCTTCATTGAAAAGAGATAAAACACAGTGTTCTGTGTTTTAAGAAATGCACAAAAAACCCATAAGAAACAAACACACACAAAAATAAAAATTAACAATTCATGTGCAAAGTCTTGATTCTGTCAGACTAAAAAATGTCTCTCTTCTGCCTCCTGCCTGTTTCTGCCCTCAAATATTTACCATACTTTTGGGAGCTGTATAAATAAATAAAGCTCTTATTTGATGACAGTGTTCCAAAAAGAGTGATTTGTGAAGAGAAGTGGCTTCACGAAGGTGAGTCATAATCTCCCATTTCACAATCTCTGTCATGGTATAATCTGTAGTACAAACTACTTGAGACAGGGATTAGCTCTTGAATTTAGGTCACTACAGTGTCTAGTCCAAAACATTAGGTCTGATTTCTAATTCTACAATACTCTTAATTCCACTTACGTTCTACTGCTGCAGTTCTTGATCAGTACTGATAGATAAAAGTGCAATACAAATCTATGCTACCCATTATCCAACAAAATCATTGGCTGCAATATTGGCCAGTATTATTAGTTAGTAAGTGGTGAGGTTTTTTGTTCAAATAAATAGCACTCTTCTAATTATCAGCAGAAGCTAAGTGAAGTAATTTACATTATTTTTACTGTAAAGAAGGTGAAGGAGGAGGAGATCTGAAAAACATTAATTCTGTAAGGACAGGGATGTAAGTATGAGTAATTAGGACATATCAAAAAATTAAACAAAGCACCAGACTCAGTATGAAAGTTAGCACACTTGTCTTGTGAACACCAGTGGGCTGAAGCCATCATACATTCTTCAAATGGAAGAGCTGATGGCCTTCTTTCAAGGTATACATCTCTTTATTTTTTTTTTCTTTTTTACCTGGAACTGTGCACTGATCAGAATCAGAATATTTTTTCAGCATAAATTAAATCATCAGAGCTCATATTCATCTCGTGACAGTTTGAACTTGATATATATGAGGGTTTGGATCACAGACTTCATACCTTACTTCCTTTTCTCTCTTGCCCCTCTGAGGACCATGTACTTCACTGCATCCGTGATTCCCTTTTCTTTTATATGTTGGATTCAAATAAATTCTGTGTCTTTTCAAGACAGCCTTATACTTTGCCTACATTTCTGCATGGAAGGAAAGGTCTTTCAGGTAGTTCGAGGTCTAACTGTCTCCTCACTGTCTCTGCTCCTCTCTACTGCCCTCTGGCATAATTTTGGCCAGGTCTGTGCAGGAAGTGTCTTTAGCTCTGCAGTAGGTTTCCATGTTGTCTTCATCATCATCTTTCTTTGACAGAAAGGTTCTGTAGATATCAGAGTGTATATGTACATATGTATAAAACTGCTTGTTCATCACTTGATGAACAGATGTATTCATGAAGAAAAAATTATTTTTTCCATCACATGCTTTTTATTGGTGTAAATTACACAAGCAAACCTCTGTTAACAGGCATGAGGCACTGCTCTCTCAGTCTTTCCTCCTCTCCTTGAGTCCTACATGCTCTCAAGCAACACTCTGCACTTGGATCAGCAATTCCTTCATTAAGATAATTCCTTCTTTGCTTTCAAAACTCAATTCAGATGTCTTCCTTCCACTTAGACTTCACTCAGTGTGCTCCCCAGCACTATCTGCCACCATCTCTTCACTTGATCTTTTTGTTCTTATCCTCTATATTTGGATTAAATTATCTTCTTCTTGGGGCAGAGACCTTGCTTTCCATGCTCTTATGAAGGGATATTTTCATGTCCAGGAATGCAGAACTAGGAGAATACAAGCCAAGAAGAAAATATTTTCAATATTTCTATTCTGAAATTTCAACTGTAATTTTGCTATTGGGTAGGCAGACTGAAACCAGCTCCTGGAGCTCAGCAATTAGAAAATGAAAGAAGATTGCTTTCGATAGATATGTTATGATTTGCAAAGATCTAGATACTGGAATGAATAAGTAATTCACACATATTATCATTTAAGAACCAAGTCTACTAAACACACCCCTGACTTGAAAGAAATCTAAGAATAGAAGGCATGTCAATTACTGTAATCCTTAAATTATGCATATCTTTCAAAATCTTCTATCAATGTCTTAGGTTTTTCTTCTTAGGTGGTTTCTGCACTTCTTCCACAAGGCAAAATGAAACAATGGTTTATTTCAATAAATGTTGTGCCTGAAGGGCTGTTATTTGTTACTAGGAATTAAATAATTTAAGGGATTATGCCTTGTCATACCAACCTAAAAGGAGTTTTGGTCCATCGGATCTTCCATCTTGCTTCAGAAGTGATCAGCAGGTAGAGGAAAATGCTCTGCTTCTGTTACCCAGAAGTGAATAAATTATTCAAAAAATGTTAATGTAGAAGGCAAGGAGAGAAAAACTTTCTCCATCAGTAACTTAAAAAAAAGTACCCTTTCACATCTCTCTGTATCAGAAAAATGGAGATACAAGATGATTTTGGGTTTCTGTTTAAGAACCTGAAAATAAGAGCATCTGTTAGCTGCAAAGGTAATCACTATACAAACATATGGGCATGCAATGAAAGAAAAAAATGTATATATCTTCATCTTTTTGTGGCTTATACAGTAAAAGGCGGGGGTAGCTCACTTGCATAACAAAGGCGGCGCAGCCTTAGGCTGCAGATTTTGAGGATCGTTCTCATTCTTGAGGAAAAACAAGTATATAGATTATTCTTAATGCAAGGTCTGAACGCACACAATTGGATCTGAGGGAAAATGGAACTGTGGAGCTGCTCTCCCCTGTTTACATGGAGAATTTCTATTTCTTTAACTCTTCTCATACCATGGCACAGCCTCCCCTCACCGGATTCAGCTCTGTAGGTGCAGAGATTCTCATGCTTGAAATCTTTGTCCTTGGTAATCTTTGGTAAAACCATATTTTAATTTTATTTTAAAATCATCTAAATCCTGAACACACAAGTCACGGGCTCAATGTCCCTTTCCAAAGCTTCTCAAAGCGTCATGTCACTCCTGCAGGAGGCTTTTCATTGGTATTTCCTTTAGTAATGCCATAAATCCTTTCTTTTCACCTGCAGCCTTACGGCTTGAACTGAATATGAAACTGGTCAAGCTCAAATGGTCTTTTGAGCTTACTAACTAAGACAATGAAAGCACAAGAATATCATTGCCACAACCAGGCCCAGCCACCTTTGGCTGTGTAGCTCCACCAACAAATAGCTCCTTGTGGATGGGTGAGGTTGAAGCCTGGGTCTCGAGCAAGCACTTCTCTGTCCTGCTCCACCCTGGGTCACAGCCACTGCACCTCCCACCCTGACAGAAATTAGGCTGTGACACACACTATGTTTTGGTTAAGCCATGGTTTTTATTTTTACTGTAAAGAAGGTGATGGAGGAGAAGGCCTAAAACCCATTAATTTTGGGGTTTTAAAAAAACATTTTTATTCATGAGTATCCACCATATCCATACTCCTGATCATGACACGACCATGACAGATGTTTAAGTCTCATAATCCCATTTTTTGTCTAGAATCAATTTTTTGTTGGTGGCTTTTTCTACAAGAATTTTGGCCACGTTTTTGAGAGCAAATAAGAGTCTGATTGCAGCTACTCTGCTTGCCTATAACTAATCAAGTAAATACAACTGCTTAACACATCTTTTTGGAATATTTGTGCATATTGGTGTCCATATGCAGGTATAATACTGAGAAATATCAGATTCCTGGTCTCAAAGACGTCCTCACTTCGTGGAAAAAGAAAAAAAATGAAGACCAGGCACCAACACAATAGAGGACCAAATCTCATGGCAATTTTTGGACTCCATATCTGTTTTAACTCTGTTATAACTCTGCCGCCAGATAGGACTATCAATTAATCTAGCAGTGTTTTTTTTGAATATGATCTTCAAATTGCTGGACTTGAATGATAAGTCTGCCTTATAGAGTGTATGGACAGATGGATTTTATGCACTGATACTGAATTAGTGCTGTCTGAATGCATCCCAAAGCATCCATTTCTTCTGTCAGGCTCTGAAGAACTGCAGTCTTTAAGTGTGGCTTTAAATTATTTTTCTTTTTTTAAAGGTGTGGATCTTTGATATCGGAATCAATCATCAAGAAATACATAGCTGCAATTAGCAATAGAATCTATGGGATGCCATATTCCTTTGTTAGGGAAACACTTCTCATTTGCACATTTTTTGACACATAGGGATACCCTAAAACTGTTTGTTGAGATAAACACCCTAAGAAAGTTCCAGTTCGAGACAAGTCTTGAGGCAATCCGCTACAGCACTTTAGGAGGCAGATCAAAACTGCTTATATTAGCTAAAAAAGCTTCTCTCAACCCTTGCACACATATGTGGGTGTGTTCTAATTAAAGCTTGGTGGATAATGAATCATTGATCCAAGGTCTTTCACCTTCTTTGTTTGTAAATTGTCAACAAGATCGCAGTTTTCTTGAATTTTTTACTGGAAATTACTCCTTGGGTCTCATTTATTCCCACTTTTTACCAGTTTCTACCTTTTTTTGTATCCTATTTTTCTTTTGTCTTTTTCTCTCTGGACTCTTACCACACATGATTTTTATGTGTCACTAACTACCTTTATACATCCTACCTATCACTGCATTGCATTCAGACTCTGCTCTAGCTATTTTTTGCTCCTAAAACTGCAGAGTCATCCAGACCCTGGTAAAATGAATATAAAATGGTGCCAGCTCGGAAGGGGAATTTTTTCTGCTTCTTTTGTACTCAGATTATACACTCATAAATATATATGTAGGTGTGAGGAAATAAAAAAACCTCTCAGTCCATTGTGGTTCATCTTATTCTTCCATGCTTAGCTACTAAGGTACTATAATGATTTTGCTAAAGTTGCTACATTTTGCTTAGTATTTTTTTCTTGTCTTGTCATATCAGTCTTTTTTCCCAGTTCCCTAATTTTTCCTTTGTTTTTAGTAAAACTACCATTTCTCTACAACCAAATATTTGCCCGAGAAGGAAGAGCACTGACAGCTCAGCAATAGTAGTAACTCATTTGTATTTCTTTCAGATGCAGAAATGGTAGTCTGTATATTACTGAGCACTGACATTCTGATAATCAAGCATTTTATAGTTTCCCACCCTTTCCACCTTTCTGAGACACATTTAGATGGTGTTACCCCCATGCATGGGGGATCTTTCACCTGTTCACAGAAATTCCAAGTCCAATGGTAATGCTGGCTATTGAATTTGGATATAATGATTCTTATCACTTGGTACCAACAACTCAGAAGATCCTCAGGTAGGCTGTATGCTTGGAAGCTTTGTTGTTCTCTGCCAGCCTGGAATAAATCCCTTAACTGCAGGTTCAGACTCTGCAGAATGCTAGATATGCCACCACAATCATGTGTTCATGGAGGGGAAAAAGGCATGCTGCTATCCCTAGCAGGAAATCACTGTGTCCAAAAAACACTTTTTAAACTTTGGACACATCACATCTTAGTCTATCAAAGAGATCATATCAGAAACCTCTCCTGTGACCTTACATTTTCTTAACATCACTGTGGCTTTGCAGAAAAAAATTATCCCTTGGGTTTTATGGCTGCTATGGATCCTACTAGGATCCTGCAATCTTTTACTTTTGCAAGAAATACATGGAAAACAGTACTGAACAGGAGAGACTGGGTAGTAAAACATGGTTACATTCAGTTGTTTCTTCAAATAAAAGGTGACTAAAATAAAGAAACAAAGTTAGAAGGAAACAGCGTGGCTAAACCAGTCCATAAAAAGAGGAAAGAGACAGATTTTAGGTTAATTTCAAAGTGTTGTTTATGGTTCAGAGCAGAACAGAGTAGTGTTCACAGCAGTGTCATTCCAGGGAGACCCAGAGAGCCTGCAAGTGGTGTGCACAAAACAAGGGAAGCAGTCCAGTGCTGCTGCAAGCTCCTCACTGGACCCATCACTCTTGTTTCTAATGCAATAGAAAAAACAAACAAACTTCAGGCAAAATTTCAAGTATTGTTAAACTCTAAAGGGCAAAACAGAAGTGGCGAACCTCTGACTCACTAAACTATAGCAATGATACCAATGCAACACTGAAGCCTCCCGTGTCCAGTAGTGAAAGGTTTTGTTCTTCCAGCTGGTGAATTTCTTTAAATTGTTTTGTAAGCAAAACTAAGACATATAAAGCAAACCCCTGAAAAGTCTGTCTGCTCCAAAAAGAAGTATTTTAAATTCTGACATCTTTATTGCTGCATAACAGGTGGGGAAACCCTAGGACAAATGACTTGCAAAAAAATAAGTATTTGTTCCATTTTCTGTTCCTTTATTATAATCCTCCTTGAAAAACTAAACAATTCTTAAAAATATGCTTCTCTGCTTTCCATATTAGCAACCACCTAATTTGTGACTTCTGCTACCTCACTTCCAGGTATCTGCATTAAAAGCTATGAGTGTACTCTTCCCCACTCCCCTGCCCCCATCCTGACAGTCAGGGCCATTTTAATGTTTTGTGAATTGCTGCATTATTTAGTAGCTGGTGTCACTAGAATGCTGGTAGGTTTTAATCAACCATTAAAATACACTTACATGCTTCAGAGCACGTCAGCTTCTTGTCTCAGGGTCTGACTCTGGAAACAAAAATAACCCTGAAACACTTGGGTTAAGTATAATTATGCAAAGCTTTGCTTCCTGTATGGCAGAGGCACCAAAAACATTGAAACCTCTTCTAGCTTCAGTGGCTGCAGGCTATGTTGCATACCTAGCTTCACTCAAAGCTGGTTTGTCTACTTTTCTGAGGGAGGTGAGAACTGCCTAAAGGGCATTGGTTTGTTTCTTGGCAGAGCCACAAGCTATTTTTTCCCGATAAGAAATGAGAGGTGCAAGTTAATACCCACTACCAAGGTGCATCTATTTATGTGGTTCTGACTTTTAATGTACCTTACAGTGACCAAAGTTCCACCAGGTAAAGTAGCTAAACAGTGGTTGGGTTGTTTTACCCTCTTGTATCATGAGGTAATTCTCCTGGATTTCCTCGAGTTTGCCCTTACAAAACCAGGTGTTTGCCTGGCAGCAGAAGAGGAGGTAAGCCAGCTGCCTGAGTAGAAATACTTCACTGTAAAAGGTTGCCAGTGGGAAAATCCTGCCTAAATCTGCTATGACACCTCCTATGTTGGTCAGAAAGACACCAAACAAAGTGTTCTACATCTCCATTCTGTCCCTGCAGTCCAGAGCCACCTCTGAGGTTCGCCTGCTGCTGTGCAAATGTGCGTCATCACTGCAGCCACTGTCCTCTAGGCCAGCACCTTGACCTTGTGATGAGCATAGCAGACTTGCTTAAAATGATGGGACTTCCAAAGGAGTCTGGAGGATTTTGCCCACAGGTTTTCTTTAGGAATGTGTTCTCTTGCTCTTCAGCTGGGGCACAGGAGCAGGAAACAGGTGGGTATGTGCCGTCTAGCAGGGACACACCTGCAGATGGTTTGCCTGTCTTTGAAACAATGAAACCGGAGTGTGACATCCACGTCCCATTTTCAGAATCATTGACACTTCCCTTCTCACCACACTGTTCCCTCTGGCACCTTCAGGGGAGCCCTGTAGCACCAAGAGGCAAGAGGCACAACCCAGCTCCTGGAAAACATTTGTCCTCAGCATGGCCATCACTGGCATGGGGTTGCTAAGGCTAAGTGGGTCCCATGGAAGAAGGGGATGGGGAAGGTGGGCTGAGGGAAGCAGCTGGCACAGCCCTGAGTCCGGGCATTGGTGCTTCCTCACTGCTGGTGTTTTATTACAGTGGGTTTCCTGTTGCCTTTTAGGCACAATTTCTATGTTTGGCAGAGCTGGGTACTGCAGGTACCTGGTCAACTTTAGTAGTGGCTGGCACTCATGGAGATGCTGGCTTGCTTTTCTTCTTAGTGTAAGAGTGATCAGACAAGGGCATCAGCTTTATAATGCCAATTACTGTACCAGTGGAGAGGAGCATCGTTAAGGCAGTGTCTAGATCACTCTTTTAAGTCTAAAATCCATCTTGGCAGAA
Organism: Leptocoma aspasia; assembly: GCA_013399835.1. Lineage (NCBI taxonomy): Eukaryota > Metazoa > Chordata > Aves > Passeriformes > Nectariniidae > Leptocoma > Leptocoma aspasia. The sequence continues at coordinate 65,563 of VXAX01001303.1, read as the reverse complement.
ATCAGCTCCCACTTTGATGTGAAACTCTATCCACACCCACTCTTGCTTTTGGACAGAGCTGTTCGGGATGTGCATGTGAGGGACCTTCCTCACTCAGAGTGGGCACTGATGTAAAAAGGTTAGTCACTGTTTATTTGATGGATTTAATTGTCCATCAAGATGAGCAAGGGCAAGACCCTAGCTTAAATGTGTTGTTTCACCTCCCGTTTCCACTGAACATCTCAGAAACCTTCACACTTGGTACTTATTTTAGGTACTTGAGGGAGGCAGCTCCATAGATTTTGCTTGCTGTTCTGCATCTGAGAGACACTCACAGAACTGTAACCTAGTGACAATAATCTAATGCTAGTAAGTGAACAATAATCTGGAATTGCTATAAAATGTGTATCAATGATAAACATCTATTTTGTTACAGACAGCATTTGTGACAGCAGCTCTATTCGTGCTGGAGTAGAGTTAAGTGGTCTGTGAAGATGTAGTCACAGTATAGGATGATTCCCATATTGCTTTAGGCTGGCAGGCTTTTAAAATTCTCTTGGGCCAAATTCTTTACTGCTTTGCATCTCGTATCATTAATTCCACCAGAGAAAAAATCAATCTGATGAGAGCAGTCACTGTGCAATGTACCTGACTTAGCATGGTGAGAAGTGATCAGGAGTCTGGATTGCACTGCCTTTAGTCCTCCCTCAACTTAATTCTTCACCAGCTTACATATTTCTTCACTGTCTGTTCAAGAATTACTGGTTAATAATATTATTAACAACTGAACAACTGACACACTCTGTCTTAATTGTAAGTGAGTAATTGTGGCAGACTGGCAAAAAGGAAAGGTCTTAGGCGCCCCTGAAAGTAACATTAAGCCTTTGATTTTGATTACAACTCTTATTATGAGTTTATTCTGCATTGTCACAGCACACAGTGATGTCACATCATCACTTTCCCAATTCAGATGAGCACAGATATTTGAAAAGTAATACAGACCACGATTGAAAACAATGGTTTGAAACATTGCAATAAATGAATAAGCAACAAATTGCACACCCTTTCATCTGTGTATTATTTGTTTAAAGCCAACAGGAAGGTGAACTTGCTTAAAATAAGCATTTTTTAGGGATTCTAAGGTTTCTGCACCAGTGAGTTGGATGCAGCAGGCTACTCCATAAAGATGGACCCTAGTCACTGGGATTTTACCACCTACTATAGCTCTTCAAGAAGTTATTTGCTTACTGTGACACAGCAAAGTACTTAAGTGCAAGCCTAACTAAAGGCTTGTGAGTATTCCCAATGAAATGAACGGGTCTTTAATACGTTATGAAGCGCCTACTGGGTGTGGAAAACATTGTTCCTAAAACTGAGCATTTTCATCACAGAATTTAAGCTTTAATCAATGTTTAATTATAAAGGCTTCTATTTCAGGCAGTTTATAGATAAAATGCCAGTATCTGTGTGACTGTTTCACAACAGACATTTAAGTGAATGTGCAGAGGGAACACATCATACCACATAAAGCAACCCACGTCTGTAATTAATAATGTGTTTGGTGGAGCCTGTACTTAACTGAAACATAAGAGAAAATTGCTTCAGGAAACTAAAACACGCAAAGATGCAGAGCAAGCACTTACGGTGGTCTCAGCCCTATGAAAAATAATAAGAATATGAAATGCATCCATATGGTTCAAATAAAGGGAAGCGTGTGTTCCGAGTTAATGACACGCTTAGCAGAGAGCCATTCCTCCTCCTGCAGGGGAGCTGGGAGGTAGCGTCACCTGGAGCTCCAGACAAGCCAGGAAGGCCCCTCCTCTGAGATCACACACCAGTGTTTCCAGATGTGGAGCTGTGTAGTCAAGGCTACCGTGTTTGATTTTTAACTCCAGCCCTTGGACACTGGGGAGGATTCCCTTGGCCTGGGCTGCCATTCCCCATAGGATTCTCATGCCTTAGTGAGGCGAGGTCAAGAAAAGGGGAGAAGGAGGACATGATGAATTACAACTGTTACTGCTACGGTCACAGAGTGCAATGTTTCTGTGGCAATAATTATTTGCTAAAAAATCCCAAATTTGTAGGTAGAGCTAACCCTGAAAGCAAGCCGTAAGCTCCGCACGGCTGGGCAGCTGCGGGATGGAGCCAGGCAGACGGCTGGGGTTTTCAACTCCTCCGTGGTGCCCCGCCGGGCTACTGCCACAGCCACAGCTGGAGACACTTTGGTAGGCTCTGCATTGCCCTTGCCTTTTAAAGAACAAAAGCAGCCAAATGCAAAGCAGCAGTTCTTTACATTCTGCTTTCTACTAAACATATGGTGGAGTCTCCCATATGCCACGTGATAATGCAGCTGATAAAAAACATTAATATTTGCAAATACATATGAAAAATCCACATGTTATTGACCTCAGCTTTTCAAGATCTTTTAAAGGTGCCCAAAGTATCACACTATGTATGCCATGAACAATCTTAGCTCTGCCTCTCTCAGTCCTTTGTCTGAGTGGAAAACTGCTTGGTGTGAGGTAGCAAAGAGGTTTTTGAAATTCATTGCCAAATCACTATCAAGGAGACCTTTAGGTGAATCAGATAAAGGCCTGACTTGATCCCTTAAAACCAGACTCTGCATGTGCATTCAATTATTTTGTGTGAATGCAATGAGTAAGAATTAAATTAAACTCCCTTCCTAGCATATATAACTTACCATTTTCTGGTCTAAGAGGGATGGTTTGTGAAAAGTCTGTGGGGTGCAGAGAAAGAGGAAAACAATATAATATTTTATGAAATCTCTGATCATGTATTATTTGTTTCTACTTCATAAACTACTGTATTGATAATATCTTCAGGCTATTCTCCTGATGGATGAGATAGGATCAGCCAAACAGGGAGCAGAGCCAATGTGACAAGACCCTTGTAATCACAGGCAAAATCAATTTTGAATGAATTGTGTGTGCGACACGCACACGCACAACAAAAAACTGAGCATTCTAATTGATTAAGAAGCAAAGATTCAAGTTGCTACCCTCATGAACAAAAAATGTTTACTATGTTTGGGTAATTAATATATCTGGTGAAATTTCAAACTAAGTGCAGCTGTTACACAACCATGAAAAGCAGAAGATTTGTGTATAATTGCTCACTCAGCTTTATTAATTGGCACTGAAAAACAAATACTGTTTACTGTGTTCATGGGAAATGGAAACTTCTACAATGATTTCAATTTCATCAACAAGATTTTTCTTATCAATTTTACTTATCAAACTGCAGCTTAGCAATTTTTGTCCATTTTTTCATTTGAAGAAAATGGGGAGTTTGAGTATGTAGCATAAAACAGGATCAGATTTAGGACATTACAGTAGATTCTGATATACGTTTGGTCACCTTAAGGGAAGTCAGAATTATTTAAAATATGAACTCCTGCATCGAACTGAGTTCTTAGTAGTCACAGCCAGAGGAATGCATTTTATTAACATCGAGTGGTATTTATTTCTGAAACAGTTTATGCTTTAAAGGTTTATTTTTGATAGTCATGGTTCCTGGTACATGAAAACTAGAGAAAGTGATCTTAATTTTTTTTTTTTTTTTTTTCCATAGCAGTGCAATATATGATCAAGTAAACAAAGATGTTTCTATAGGGATAGAAAATGTATCTCAACTCAGAACCACAAAAAATCTTGTAAAAAAATTTTTGGCCTAATAAAAACTACATGATGAATGTATGGAATTCAAAGAATGTGTTTATCTTGGGAGCTCTTGAGATCTTGTTCTTGTGTTTCTCTGGAAAGTATATAGCATAGTTCTTTTTTTTTTTTTTTTTTGGTGTTACAGGATAGAACAGGTACTGGGAAGCATTTATGAAAACAGAGGTGAGAGAGGACCTTGAGACACTGAGGATTGCAGTTTATTACAAGGACTACAGAAGTAAAAAAAAATGGCATGGTACATTTGAACCTCAAGAACTGCTCCAGTAGCAATTTTATGGCAAGCAACTCAGAGTGCACTACATATCACACTGTGTATATTTTGTTGTTGTAAATTTTGATGTTTCCCTTAAGGAGTCAAGGGAAAGAAGCGAGGGCAGGGATAGTCACAATCACCCTGCTCTGCATCAAGTGCTGCCTCACCTTCATGAGTTTCCAAAGCTTCACAAAGATGTTCCACATCCACCAGGCCTGAGGAGTCCCATGGAGATAAAGCAGTGAGCAGATCCTCCCCTACAACTCTCCATGGAAGAAAACCAAACACAGCACAAACAGTTACTGGCAGCCATTTCAGGAGGCCAAATTTCATATCCCATCACACTCCAGGGTCTAAGAAAAAATAAAAAAGCAGCATTCACCCTGAGCAATTTTATTGCTAGAGGTTTTATTGGCTGCCCTCTAGTGAATCCTCTCAGTGGCACAGTTCCTAACCTCAGTGTAGGAGTTGTCTGGGCAGGAGTCAAGGTGCTGTGTTTAACCTCCTTGTCTTGGTCTGTAGCATTTAGATCTGCAGCATTTCCTTCCTGAGCAGTAGTGATTAGGCACTGGGCACATGTCGGGGCAGGAAAGAGAGAGGTTTTATCCTGGGAATTTCTTAGCATTGTCACTATGACAATTAAAGGGCAATTTTCTCATTAAAAAGATGGGCAACAGTATGTAGTAGGTTTCTGCAGTTATTTTACATTCTAAGATTTAAGGATGGATGGTTTTTAATTGTTATCCATGAAAGACCATCTTATCCAAGTGTTATAAAATCTGGTTTAGCTAGCTATGTGTGATACTCAGGCCACCATTTCTTACAAAATCTGTCTTGAACATAAAGATGTCCTTTTTTCATTTCAGGAACCTCTAAACCCCTATGAAACTGTGATCTTCTCAGAGCCTTTGCATTCATACCTTGCAGCTTGCTCTGAATTTCTAGATAATCCTTATCTAGCAAAACTTGTGTTCAGCAGGAACTTTGGGGGGTCCTCTTGCTCAAACCTGGAGCTGGTCAGACTTAGCCAGCAGAGCAGCAGGTCTGTAAACTCCAGAGGGGCCAACTTTACTGCTTCCATGCCTGGACATGCTGCTGGCATGTTTGGTTTAGCTCACGTTTGACTTTGGAAATCGAGAGAAAAGGTCGGGCCACATGAAAGAGGCTTGGTAACTCTGGGAAATCAGACAAAGGCCCTTCTGAGTTGCTTTCAGTTCCTATGACCCACATTTTCATAAAAGAATGTAATTTCCCAACACACACCTGATGTGCAGAGGCTTTTCTTGAACACACATCTGAAAGGGTTACATCCCCTTTTGTTTTGTTTCCCTCCAGTACCACATTTTCCCCGCTCCTGACTCCTTGCTCAAGCTGTACTTACACAGAATGATCTGAGCATCCACCGGAGTTGTGTGTGGAGTGCACATACTTTAAGAAGGGTCTGCATCAGCACTGGCACATGTTCTATATTAGTCACTGTTGGAAAGGATGGGTGAAAACGGTGTGATCAGGAAGTTGGACAAAGACATTTGCTCACCACCTTTGGCACTGGATGCAAAATGAAAAAAAATATTATTTTATAGCACTTCCAATTCTGTTTGCAGTAATCATAGCTTGGCACAGACTCTCTACCACAGCAGGCAAACTGCTATTAAATTGTGTCAGATTTAAGGGAAAAATAACAGAATTTTTCTTCCATAAATCATAAAACTCTGAGTCTTTGCAATCTTGTAACGGTCTTGTAATCCAAGCCCCTGCTTACATTACTTTATCTTTATGAAGGTGATAAAGAAAACATAACATAGTGTACTTGATTATAAATTATAATTTTATAAGCATCAAAAAATGCAAACTTGCAAAGCTTTTGTTCATGCTTAGGTTTTCACATACTTAAGTGCCAGCAGATGTTCAATGATCAATAAAACTCAATTTATATACATTATTCTGAAGCATCCTTGATCATAAATACAGGCTGGGAATGTCTAACTTCACTCTGAGTAAGAAAGATGATAATAGACTACAAAGTTGCAGTATGGAATTCTATTGTGGTAAATTTTACTTCAACTCTAGAAATAAAACACTTCTTGATTTTCATTGAGACTGCTGAGACAGAGCCCATGATTTAGAACGTAAACTGTAGCTTTATGGAAACAGCAAGCGGCTAAAATTAACTTCAGCATAGTCAGGCAAAAATCTTACTTATTATGGTAAACTAGACATCCCCAGAGGCTATAGGCTTTATAACAAGGTGTCCCTGAATTGTGGTGTCTACATATGCAATGACAAACAAGCATACCTTTATTGGGGAGTGATCACTGATTCACACAGAGATCAGGAAAGCAGGTCCAAAGATGTTCTTCATTTCAGAGCTGACTCTCCAAAGCAAACACTGGGAGTGTAAGACAATGCATGTGAGCTCATACCCATCTCAAGAGTAGGGATGGAAGAACAAACTCTTCTGAAACCAGGTGCCTGTCAGATGAAATAGAAGATGGTTCAAAGTGGAGCAAGAAGGACCAGTTTTATGCACTTTGTGTGTTAAATAAGAAAAGATAAACAAACAACAGGAACAAAGAAGGTAAAGTGATATATTGGCTTCCTCTTTCCTGTCCTTTCACTGTACTTTGTCCACAGAAGTAGCAAACCCAGCAGAATTAGACAAGGGTGACAAGAGACCAGCCCATTTCCCCAGATGTAGAGTTACTTCAGTGCTGAAACTACAATTTCTGCTTTTCCTGATCTCTGCACTTTACTCCCTGCCTTGGATACGAAAGGGGCATTTGACCAGTCAGGGGTTTTATCTTTGCTTACACCATTGCCAGAGTCCTGTTCCTTCAGCGTGCAGAGCCAGCTCTGAGGTTGCTGCTGCCCATCCCCTTCCAGCGCGGACATCGTACAGCGCCATTCCACTGTGTCGGTGAAGAATTCGCATTCAGGAGAAACAGGTTAGGCCAGACACTTTCCAAATGTAAGCTCCTATAAGAACAATCGTGTATAGTTACAACCCCCAGGTCATTTTTCAAAGTTACTCCTCTCTGTAAACTCCAAATTGTTTTTTCAAATATAATCTCAAATTACTTTCTCTTTTGTTGAAACATTTCCTCTTCATTGGTAACTGTTGTTTAAATTAAAAAGAAACCAGCCTGCAGGATTGGTCTATAAATCTTTGCAACTGCCTTACATGGTGGAGAAACTAGCCTGATAATTATTTTACTTTGCTACTTAAAGCTGTTTTTAAGCTATAACACAGCTTATGTTACTCTTAGTTAAGACTAAGCCATTGAAAGCATAACCATGAAATTTTCAGCTGTAAATTTTCTTAGTTTAAGACTCCTTTGAAACATGATAAATTGTAAGGCTCAGAGACATTCTTACTGATATGTTTATTTTTGTCATATAATCTTCTGAAAGGGTGTATGTTGTAATTTTTGGTTAAATCGTTCATGTACAGGCAGTGCCTGTATCTGGTTCTACAAAATATCTGTCAACAAATTCATTACTGATGATGAAAAGAATTTTCTGCCAACACATTTTTTTTCTGGCTTATCCAGCTACGATTCCTCTTTCATTCCAAAAGTTGTCCTGATTCAGAATTTACAAACTCAGTTGGCACTTTACTGCTAACAACAGTGGGCTTTTAATTGAGTTCCTACTAATTTCATGCACTGATACAGCACTGCTAGGGTTTTCTTGATAATTTAGTGATGTACTGTTCAGATGTTTGCACCTAACCCACCTGTCAAAGATTTCCCTTCTTGAGAGGCTGTGGTATAAGTTCTTTCTATATAATTCTGCTGCCAAAGAGTCTCCTGAGCCTCCCCACATGCTAGCACATTGATAAGGGCTTTCACACTGAAATGAAAAACATATCCTTTCCCAAAAGCACCGACATATGTTCTTGCTGGAGCTGTCTGAAGTGCATACACACAAATGTCAGGACGCCCTTGAGACTGTGACCTTGTTTCTGAGAAATGCACTGAAGGAAGTTAACACAAAGAGGGAAGATCCCCAGTGAAACCCCAAGTTTCTGTGCAGAGAAGGTCTTGCTGCTGGTTCAGCAGGCACCCCACCTCCTGTTGCATTAGTACTGAAACATCATCCCAAAATGTGAAGAGGTACTTTTTAAGATATTCCATCTTCAACTTGCTGCTGTTAAATGTCTCCTTATGTTGCAGTCATTTACAGAACTCCTCCAAGCACTGCATGTGTATGTGTGTGCATTATTGGTATCCATTTAATAGACATGCACAAATAATAAAAAATTTTAGAGTGCCTTTTCCTGAGTCATTTTTTAAGGCAAATATACGTCTTTGAGACAACATTATTATTTAACAAGTCTTATTAAAATAAACGTAGTTTTACACTTGACAGGATTTGGTCATGGTTAACTTCAAGAATTATGTATCTCATATTTTCACACGTGTATCTTTCACTGGTTTAACTGAGCGGAAGTTATGGACATAATTCTTGGTGAGAACACAGCTGACAAAGACAGCACATGGAGCCAAGTGAAGAAATATGATTTTCACCACAGTAATAATTTCTAGGTGTTCTGGTAAACATCTGGAAGCTGTAGTTTGGATGTAAAGATTTTGCCTGTATTTTTTAAAGGCATGCTTCTTTGAATATTTTGGCAATTCTGCACATTTTGGTATTGACCTATATGGACCGGTGCACTTGAAAAAGACTTTCCCATTGAGCTGCATTCCCAGAACAACACCAAACCCATTCATGCAGGTTTGGTTCCAAAGGCTGGGCTCCTCTCCTTGCCCTCAGCTCCAGGTGCCTGTGGCTGTGCGTCACAGCTGGCACCGTGTGCCTCCCTGGGCTCTGCGGGACCTTCTTGTGCAAATAATTGCAGATAGCTGATAAACGAGTACTTTGTATTGTGCCAGTGCAAGGGTTTTGTTAGCATTTCCTTTGATCGCTTCATAAGGAAACTTCTGTTATTTACCTAGGAGGCACTCACAGTAATATGTTCATTTACTAAGTCGGCATATAAATGTTCGAGCTGCATTGCCTCCAAAGTGTGGATGTGCTAAATGCTCCATGTGTCTGGAAAAAGTCACACCGGGGAGAGATGTGCCATCTGCAAATCATTTTCTAAAAAACTCCAAAGAGTAAGGGACTCTCATTTGAAAATGCTTTTATTTGAGAAATCAATGTGTCCTTCTTTTGATCCTGAATTGCCTTGGGCAGAAACATTTGAGCTTCCTCTTTGGAAAAATACTTCTTATTTTTCACAGCTGTCTAATGTTTTGATGGTGAAATTCATTCTCTGCTCTGGTGAAACTTCTAGTGATAAGGGGAAGAACGAGTGTAAACTTCAAAGACAAAAAAGACAGAGGTCTTCCTTTCCAGGCCTTTTAGTGTATAGTCTATAAATCCTCCCAATTTCTCTAGATAAAGGTGGTTGAGACCCCAAAATGGTGCTGCTGTCACTCATGTAGTCTTTGAACACAATCCCATGAGCTGTGTTTGGAGGGAGGCAGAGGTGACCTGACCTCACTGTCAGTGCCCTTCATTGCTGAGATGCCTCTTCCCTCACCCTGCAGGTTGGGTTGTGGGGACTGCCCAGTCAGCAAAACATTTGCTGCTTCCTTGGCCCTTAACTGGACCTCTTAATTGATGAGTCAGTATTCTGGTAGCACCAGAAGTCCCTGCTTTGTGCTCCTCTTTGAACAAATTTAGCTCTTTTGGTCTCCGTGCCAGTGCAAGTCATGCATGCAGAGCCCTTCTACAAACCATGGCTTGGGAATTCAGCATCTTTCCTTGGCATCTTTACCCTGAGCAATTGGCTCCTTAGTACAAAAATTCTCTATTCGATTCTGGACAGCTACACATGATGGGGGGGAACTACATCCTGCTACTTTAAATTGTCTGAATGCCTCCAAAATTTTTCAAGCTTCCTATGACCTTACTGCTCTTATACACCTATATCATCTTGGTGTAATGCCACAGGACTTACTCTGCAACTCACTGGGCTGGACCAGTTCAGCTCACAAAGCTGGCAGGCACTTATGCACAGTTTTCTGATGGCTTTAATTCTCTCCTGGCCTCTTGAGTTGAGATCCTGCTGGCTGATCCTGCTGGGTTCCAGACCCGGCACAAAGGTAAGTGGGCAAAGAAGCTGGAGCCAGCAATAGAACTGAGAAGAGGGAAATGGATCTTCTTCCCATTTTGGCACCAGCAGCAATCATATTTGACCTAATCATGTTGTGTGTCTTCACACTAAGATCTGGGGCCTTCTGTAGTCAGTGGGGGAATATAAGTCCTTTGGACAGTGACTAGGAAGCACAAGTTGTCTATGCCAGCAGGCACCAATGCTCATCTTATGGAGATACTCTTCTTAGAACACCATCAAAATAAAGAGAGGATTTTTACTTTTGGACCTCCCTCATTGTCCAAAAGATTGGGGGACAGAGACCTGTTGTGCTAATGACACAAATAATATTTTAAAGGACTTCTTTAGCTGAAACTTTTCATTTGTGTGAGGTTAATGTCATTGCCAATAGAGCCAAACAAACAGTACATGCTTCTCTCAGTCTCCAGGATCTTTATTTGCAGTATTCCAATGCACAAGATTCAGAGGCAGAATAGCAAATTACAGCTTGCCAGTACAAAGTGTTACTCTGTCTCTTTCAGACAGCATTTGGATTTTTTGCAAACAGTTTACAAATCTGTAAAATCTGTAAAATCTGTAAAATCATACCTGTAAGTAGCAGTTTCTACGTTTGTCCCCTTGATAAGGCCTGGAAATTAAAAGAAGGTAATACTGATTGTGGTAGAAAATAGACTCTCCAAACCAATGGGGATTTATTTATAAAACAGATTTCAAGTTGTTCTGGATTCATACAGCCTCCTATAGCTTCACCTCAGGACATCAGATGGCTTCATTTCCTGGCATGGAGATTAGCTGGCTGACTCTCTCAGTAAGAACATTTGATCTGAACTCCCAAACATCCTGATTCAGAGCAAAAAACACTCCACAGAACACATGTATTCTGCAAAATGGGGAGATTAGCAATATGGTCCCCACTGTGCTGATCACAGTGTCCCGATATGCTGGAGTGGCTTCTGGAGCAAAAGAAGTCAGGAACACAGCTGACCTTGCTAAAGGTGCATTCTGGCGCCCTTGAGCAGTGACATTTTTAGACATGCTTAACCATGGACTTCTGAGACCTGTCTGAAGCACACCTTCATTGCATCTAAATCCTATTTAAGTCCTCAGATGGTTCTTCCTTATGAGCACCTGACAACACCATTTAAACTCCTAAAATTTTACATCAAAATTTGCGATCAATGAGAAATGCATCTCTTTACTGCGTCCTTGCTAGCCACCTTTCAGAAAGGTGGGGAGCTTACAAAATTTATTTTACAATACTGCCACAGAAACACTTCCAAGAAGACAAATTTCCAATATGACCTCATTTGAATACCATTCTGATTTCCATTTTCTGTTGAGATCACATATTTCAGCATTTGCTTATTGGAAGTTTGGGTATTTGCCTGCAGTTATGTTTGGTATTTCATTTTTCTGAAGTAGAAAGAAATGGGGTGGGGTAAAGGACATACTTGGCAGCAAGAACCTCTTTCCAAAACATAGCATGTGGTAGGAAGTGCCTGGCCCTGAACATGCCTTGAGAAGCAGTCCCCTTGGGGTGATGCTATCTCACTTTATATGACTCTGGTACTTCTGTTCAACACCTTTATTTTGTCTCATTTTACAACACCAAACAATGGCAGAAGGAAACGGTTTATTCCACAAGAATTACAGCAAGAGTTCTAGTTATGAGATCAGAAACAAAAGGCTGCAGGTAGGGCAGGTGTGAAATACGATTCCTGTCAAAGTGTAAAAACTGCATATCTTGGCAACAGCTTATCCCAGTTTACTTGGGAGACTTGAGGTCTTTTTTCTGTCAGAACTGGGGCTGCTATCTCCCAGCAGCGCCCTGACTTCTGTGGGTTTGTGGAAGGCTGGTCTGGGAATGGTAACTCGTGTTGCTGCTGTGCCTTGGACTCTCCCCTCCTGGGCAGTAATTTCCCTGCTGCTGTACCAGACCTGGACGGCCTGACTTACATCCACCAACTCCCACACGTGCACAAGCAGCTAGCTGATTTTTCTTTCTGTCTCCCTCATTTACTTTGCATGCTACTTCCTGGTTCATATTTACTACTGGCACAGTCTCAAAATATTCCACTTGCCACGTGGGCTAGTTCACATTCCCTGCTCTGGACTACCCATGGCAGCCTTGTTTCATCCTGAAAACTGGAGAGCAAACTCTCCTGTGCTCAGCTCATACCTAACCCATCTGTGGGGCAATTCCATTTTCACCTAATCTAAACTGTTACCTTTTACATTTAAACTTGAGTTGCAGCTTCTAACATGTGATATTTGATACTGTAGAGGATATTAGTTATACACATGCTCTGTAAAGTTCACAAAATCATACTGTAAACTGGCATAGGACCAGCTCTTTATGAAGCCCATGTGTACCACATGAGCAAAGCAGCTGATAAAGCTGGTGACAAAGGTACTTTACCCAAATTCCTGATGGCCTTAGAGGTCCTGCCATCCAGCTTTCCCAAACCACAACAGCAACACAAAATACTTCACCATGGATATTATCCAGGTGTCTTCATCATGCAGCACAAAGCCTTTCAGGCCTCATTCTCACTGGAGACCCTGGGTGAGGACTCGCAGTGTGCCTGCTCAAAAGCTCTGAAAAGGCTCTTAGTAGCTTCTCCTCACAATCAAACTCTCTCCTTCCCTCCTCTATCAAATTTTTTACACTCTGCAAATATGCTGGCAAATCTTGGCACAACTATTTGTGCAGCTACATGGTGACCCGGATCAGGGAACTGATCCGAGCTAAAAATAACTCTGCGAAAGAAAAGGTTATTTTTAACCCAGCTGAGTTCCCCAGTCTGGTTTTAGGGGCAGTTGTAGTGCCATGGGGAGGGTGCAGCACCCACAGAGAGTGGAAGTGGTGAAGGGAGAGGTAGGAGCTGACACTGCTGCTGGGCAACATGTGTGTTGTCCCACACTGCTGTCACAGCAGGAAGGGCCTGCAGCTCCTGGAGAAAATGCATCCGGTGAGCTGGTGACAAAGCCAAGGATGTAAGATGATGTTCAGCCAGCCTGGGCAGGGAAGGAAGGTGTACCTAGGGGTTTCACCACCCCTTGCTCCCTTAAACTCAGCTCCTGTGGCAGTGATGGTGACTGTGCTAGTAGCTGCAATGGTCTAAGATGGCTCAGTACCTGTGTATACAGACACATAGAGAAAAAAGTCTCTTGTGCTGTTAGAGTGCTCCTTTTCTTCCACTGCAGATTGTGAAACATTGAACAAATTAACTGTTTATACAACCCTACAGTCTCACATTTCTGAGTATCTCACATAATACTAGACATAATTATAGACAACCACTAGGTCTGCAAGACTTAGAAGGGAAGAATGTCCAGATTGTTCCTCTGGACATCAGGATTAGCTTTGGACACTGATTTACACCTGTTTGAAATGGATGTGGGTAACAGGAAAGACCAGGAGTGCTGGCAGAGGGGGTGCTCACTTCCACTTATGCTGGTGCATTTGTGTGTGTTGCTTTTCAAGAGTTCAGAGGTAGCTGGCTGCAAACATCCTTCCCCTTTAGCCTTTTTGAGTACACTGTTAATGAAGTGATTTTCATCTGATATATCTAACAGGCAGGTATTTCCTTCCTGCCATTCCCCTTGCTCTTTTGGAATGACTACATAGCTTCTTTTTGGCATATGTACTTTATATACTGTGTTCAAAGAACTGTGTAAGAGCAACAGCATGGCAGGCAACTCATAAAACATGAAAGGGCTGCTCACATCACCCTGTGTGCTGAGCTAATGTTACCCTTTAGCCATATGCAGCCATTCAGTATATGTAGCAATCATTAAAAACTGCTATAAAATGCTTTGTAAAAAATAGACTTGCCTTAGCAAGGGATGGCACAGATAATATAAAATATAAGGGTCCTTCTCTTCATTGCCTGCTGCAGTATTATTGCATATGTAAGCGCACAATACTACTGTAAATATTATATATATGTATTTATATATGTACAGTATTACACTATATTTATCCTCAGAAAACGAGCCACTTCCTTCTTAAAGTAGCAGGCAAAGACCTCTAGCTTTTTCTGTCATACTAAAACTAAATGGGTTTCAATGGGGTTTCTTCAAACCAGTTAGAAAAACAAAAAGCATCTGCAGGTTTTAGAAAGTGAGCTCCTTTCAGAAGATACAGCTGTAAATGAAGGCTTGGAAAATAATACTGAAAAAATGCTGCTTTGTATGGCAAAGGGAAATGTGCGTGATCACTTCACTAGTAGGTGAAATTTATTATGGCAGCTATTACAAAACCAGATGTTGGAACACACCATTTTCATATGAATATGAAATATTTGAATTTTTTTACAAGGTATTGATAATATCTATTACCTCAATATGTCAGGCATTTCCAAATGAACAGAGCCACAGACAATAAGGCTTGTAGGGACCTGTGAAAATCATCTAGCTCTTATACCTGTGCCTCAGTGGTTTGCATAAATGAGTCTTAAAAGCTTCCAGCTCAGTACTTAGCTACCCTTAGAGTTAGAAAAAGTTTTTTCTAATGTTTAGCTCAATTCTTTCTTCATTTTAAGCCCATTATTCCTTGTCCTGTCCTACATGGACACGGGAAACAGATCATCCCATTCCTTTTAGTAGTATTCTATAAAATACTTCATGACTGTTAATTTTGTTCCTCAGGTTTTTTTTCTTTAGGTGAAACATCCCCAATTTTAAGATCTCCAAACCTAACTCTTCTCCACTGGTCTATACCTTTCTTGAAATGCATTTCCTAAAACTGAACACAGACCTCCAGCTGAGGTTTTATTAATGCCGAGTAGTATGGAATATATGTCCTCCACAAAATAATTCCCATTATCCATCCCACTGTAATATTTTTTTTTTCATAACAATGGGTCCTTGTCGACTCCTATTCAACTTGTGATCTACAGTTCTGCAGAATTCTTCCCTACCCAGTTAATCTTTATCCTTTCTTTGTGCAGTTAATCACTATTGCCTTAATCATTTTGCACTTGCAAAATCTTGTTATTTTATTCCATTTTATTTCTAGGTAATTTATTTAGTTTGTTGAGATCCTTTACAGTTCTTCTTCTTCCTTCCAGCCTTCCTGGTGTGCATCTATAATATTAATGCATGCACAGTTTTCCACCTCACAAATAAAAATGATGAAAAGCACCTTAAGACCCTCTGAAGAACCAGTGAATACTTCCTGAGTAGTTTTCTGGCCAATTGTGTCTCCACTCTTTGGCAAGGTATTTTTGGTTGTCTTTTTTTTTTAGTTGGTGGTTTTTATTTCTCTGTTTTGTTTTGTTTGGTTGGTTGGTTTTGTTTGTGTTTTTGGTTTGTTTTTTTTCTTAACTGGCCCCTTTAGGGAGTTTTTACTAAAGCCATGGGATATTCCTTCTCCCTATTCACATGACTTACTCCTCACCAAAAATTTAGTTGCTTTGGTCCTATTTGACTTTAACAAATCATTGTCAGCTATTATTTATCTCACTTTTTTATTGTAGCTGCTTGTAAATAACTCCAGTATTTTTCTGGGAATTGAATTTTGGCTGACCCCATTATCCCTTTTAGACTCCTTTTTAGACAGTCATGTCTCTCCTTTCATGGTGCCCAGGGAAAAAAACCACACATAGCTATGTGGTGTCAGGGAACATCTCTGTTACACAATGCAAATTATGTCTTCCTCTGATGATGACACATCATATAAACTTTTTCATCCTTCTGTGATCAGATTACACTGCACAGTCAGTAAAGACCTTGGAAAATGATATATTTTTTCCAGTGTTGGTTCGTTTTTTGACCACAGGTTTGCAGACACTAGGCTTCTGGTGTCATTCAATTGAAGTGAAATTTTATCAGACCCTGCTAAGTACATTTTACTTCTGAGTATAGAGATAATAGTGACCAGTGTACCATGACCCACTGCAGAACTTGAAGCAGATATGACTTGGGCACCTTTGCTCTTTTTCTGCTCCATCTTCTGTTGAAACAAAGCTGCACAGGCATTAACAATACCTCCACATTCAGTAAGATTATTTCACTGCCACAAAACTGACTTTTATTATGTCTAATTTGAAGTCAAGTTTTCCTCTTCTTTTCATTCTCTGGCTACAAGTTGCAGTCTCTGACATCCCTATGTTAAGAATATACATTAAATGAATAAAGTCCCTTTGTCTTGGAAGTTTGCAGGAAACAACAGACTGAGAAGTAATTCACTCTTGTGATAAGCCCCTGCAGGTGAAATTCTGATCCAAATAGAGCTTAGAGAAATTTCGTCACTGGCATGACAAGAATCAGAATTTAACCCTCAGCTTTTTTCTTTTTTTTTTTTTTTTAACTAATGGCAAAATAAAAATACTGGATTGAATCATTATTCACCAGTTGTCCATAGTGCAAAGACAGATGTGCACTCCACCCCTCAAAGATTGTCTACAAATTTCTTCCTTCCCAGAGCATGGTGCTTGCAAGTACCCAGTTATCAACATTTTCCCTTTGAAAATTATTGATTATATGGTTCTAAAAATTGATAAATCCTCCATTGTTCAAGTCAAATTTTGTCTTTGTTTAGGGGCCAAAAGAAAGATTAGGAAACATTCTTGTCTTGGGGTAAAGAAAAACTGTAATGTTTAGGTGGAGGGAAGCAGATAACAGTCGGAGGAATATGTAAGGCATCTGGCTTTCATATTCTACAATTTGTTATAGCACATGACTATTTTCTGATGAAAAAGGCCCTCACAGATAAGCAAAAGAGAAATAGTCAAGAGCCTTTACATATAGCAAAGTTTAAAATAAATTAGCTGAGTATAATAAACACCTCTATAAGAACAAGTAATTTTCTCTTTGTTTTTTATTTTATAAATTGAGTACAAGGTTATTTTCTTATTTCTCTTTTTTGTTTTCTTTTTTTCTTTCTTTTTACACCACAGTAGAGTTACAGTATTCTCAAGGACTCTATAAAGAAAAATTTATAGCTTCTGTTTTGCTTTGATTTCTTTACCCTGCTCACCTCATTGTGGATGGGAGCACAATGGCAGCTGTGTTGGGATGTATCAGCCCTGAGACTGGATGTTTCCCAGCACCATGTGTACAATCCCAGCTGTGGAGTACATTAACAGGCAGCCCAGTTCACTGTCCTAGTTTTAGAGGTCTGCTCTGAAGTTTTGAGCACACAATCCCTTTTGTGATTTTGCACTGTTTTGTTAATGTCTGCAAAGTAGAAATGCAGCTTTTTGAGCAGGGAGTACCTTAACTTCTGTGTGCACTAGCTAAACAACTTCACAATGAGACTACTGACTTTAATGGCATCTTTCTTCTGATGCTGCCATCATTCACCTTGACTGTGCTGCAGACAAATGAGTAATGATAACCTAGATGATTATATGGTTGCTCATAGTTATGCTGAAGTGGCAAACAGAAATTTAGTTTCTAAAACCTGATGTGGGCAGGATAAGATTATTTTTTCCTTGCAATTTGCTTTTTCTTTGACGTCTATCTGGATAGCTTCCATTCATTTCAGGTCTTTTCTTGATATCTTTCTTGCACTCAGAGTTATTTGGTCCTGTATTAAAAAAACTTGCATTTAAAGTAGGGGTGGTGGAGCTGCCAATGCTCAATCTTTATTAACATGCTGCCATATGAAATCATAGAAAACTTCAGGGACAGCACAACACAGATGACTCTTGGAAAAGTCTGTAGAGTCTACTTTCAGTGTCTCACTCAAGATACAGTGTCAAACAGCAAATATGAAATCTCTGAAATATGGCAGGATTCATGTCTGAAATGTGTGTCTTTTTCCATCAAATTTTGGTCCCTCTGTTTTGGCTTTATCCACAGAAAAGAGGAATTGTCTTGATATTTTGGGCAACCATGCTTGTGACTAGACATTCATACAATAAATTAAAATTTACCCACATATTAGTAGTGTTGGTTCTCAACACATATTTTCAAACCATCTATAATAAAGGTATATTTAAGGAACTTCTGTAGGCAGAAATTAGCTCTCTCTGTAAGCTAGGAAATGTGTGCATAAATGTTACATATTCCCTTTTAGAGAAGCAGCAGTCAGTGGTTCCTTGGCATACCCATCTGACACGCTCACCCAACAGCAGCTCTCACTCACGTGGGCTTCCAGGAGCCATGAGCCTCTAGCCAGGCAGGATTTGGTTCTGGAGATCCTTTACTAGCCACAATTAGTTAATTTTGTGATGACTCTGTGTGCCAGTCCCTTCACTTATGGCCATCAGTGAAGGTCCTGAATTGGTCTAGTTGTGCCGGGGAGAAGTTACAGGGAAGCAAATCTGATTTTGAAGTAACATAACCTTTCATAGGCAATGATAAAGTAGAGGTTGCTTAAAGGAGTGTAGAAACAAACAGAACCTGCAGGTGAAGCTGAGGGTCCTTAGTCCACTAATGATGACAGGAGAGGCATTTCACTCCTTTTTCAAGATGTTTACACTCAAGAACCAGACTGTGGGCATCACTGTTTAATTTCCTTAGCCATGCAGAAATGTTACAAATCAGATAAAAATGGGAGTATGGTGTGGCAGGGTGTTTTGGGGTGAAAAAACCCATGGCCACCCAAAAGGGAAAGTAAAAGCTGGAAAACACAGCCAAGCTAAGAGCTTGAGCAGTTCCACTCATCTTGCACCTTGATTTATTTGGTAGATTTTGGCCATCACCTTACATTGCTCTAATTCCTGCACTCCTGCAGATTCCTTCATCCAGGGAGAGATGCCAAACAACCTTAATCTCATGCAGACAACAATAAAGGTACCAATCCCCACCATGAAGTGATAATGGTAGCTGATTTAATCACTGGCCATCATCATAAAAGGACATGAGACAGTCCTAGAGACAGGTCCCAAAGCCAAAGGCCCTGGCAGCAAATTCTTATAAAAACTGCTAGAGACTGGTATCCAGAGGGATCTGGGACACTGCAGAACTAGTGCTCCTCTTTCCCTAAGACAAAAGTGGATTTAGGGAGTCATCAACCTTGGGAGTGGTGGCTTTTATATATATATATATCATGGTGGATGTGTATGTGGGAAGAAATCACCATGTTCTTGGACTAATGATAATTTTCTAATTAAGACTCAAATTGTTTGGCCTCACTGTATTGAGTACCTGGGGAGGGAGCAAGATTGGTTTGGAGTGGAAGCAAAATTGAGTTGAAGCAATCTTTCCTGTTCTCTGATTTCTACATTCATTAAGAACATACTGTGAAGGCAACAGTTGCTGTGGAGAGGGAAAGTTGGGGTGAAATGACTGCTCTGAACTGGAATAACAAGTTGTGTGATCCAAGATCTCCTGAAGAGCATAACAAAGACTATCTGTCTTGGTAAAACATAGACTTTACACAGCATGAAAGGTCCTCAGTCTTTGCTTTGACAAATCATGCAAAGATAAAAATAACTGATATTAAAAAAAAAAAAAAGAAAAAAGTGTTACTAGGATACCAATCGTTCAGTGGAGGGCAAATCAGAACTCAGTGAGTCTGTAGGTAATGATAATTATAGTGTTGAGTAAACATGTGAGACAGGCTGCCAGTAATCCTTCCATTAGCTGGTGAAGTCAGGGTGGGATGCCTGGTTCCAAAAGAAAATTTGGTTTATATTAGCTTGTTTCATTGTAGACTTCTTGCTGCTATACATATTCAAAACACAATCCTTTTCCTGGGAGGGAGAACTCTTCAGCCTTTATTAATGTGTTTGCTCAAATGGATTCACAGCTAGGATTTTGTCCTCACTGGAAGACCCAAATCTGCTTTGCTGCCAACAAAACTCACTTCTTTTTGTCCTACCAACTTCCAATGGACCACCACCCTCCCTGCAACAAGCTTGGAAGTCTGATGTAATGCCCTTCATCATTCCCCTCAAGAAGGAGGCATCCCAGTCTCTTCCACCATTCTTTGTATGTTCTCTTCATTTTTGTTGATTCTGTCTACTTCTCTCAAATTCACCTGTGTTTTTAAGTATGCCTGGACCTGTAAATGGGACTTCTGCTGAAACTTCCCAATCCCCATTTCTCACACACAGTCTAGCTTCTAATACCTGTACCATGTTATTAACTCACTGAGTTTCAAATCTATCACAATTTTGACNCCAATCCCCATTTCTCACACACAGTCTAGCTTCTAATACCTGTACCATGTTATTAACTCACTGAGTTTCAAATCTATCACAATTTTGACTTTTTTTTTTCTTCAGCAGCTCTGAAAATATTGCATTTGTTTCCTATTATTTAAGTTTTAATTTGTTTTGCCCTTCCCAAGAATAATGCTTTAGATATGTTTTTACTGAACTCCATTTGTTTAATTTGGAGTGAAGACTATTTTGAATTCAGATCCTGGTCTCCCAAGCACCTGAAAGCTCTCCCATCTCTATTCCTCACTGTCACCTGTAAATCTTCAGTCTTCTTTGTTCCAATACCCATTTCATCCATAAGTAGAAAGCAGATATCCAAGATCTTCTGGTGAGATCGCATTTAAGCACTCACCCATGTGTGTCACAGAACCCATGCCTGTCTGCAATTTTTTGTGTACACTGTTAGACAGTGATTTTACTTGCACTCAACCAGTTAAGATTTGGATGTCACAAAGGCTCGTGCCAGAGCCCTTGCTAAAACAAATATTGAATATTGTTCACATATTGTTCACATATTGTGAACAATATGCTGTGAATATAATATTCACAATAATATTGTGAATATTATATTCTCAGCATATTGAATGCTATGAATGTGAGTTATTTGGGAAATGAAGGAAATCAATTTGACTTGGTTTGTGACTTGATTTTAATTTTTAACACCTTTTTCTCAAAGTGTTTGTAAGTATATTGTAGAGGGAGTTGTTGGAGTCTTTTTCTGGGTGTCAGAGGTAGGCTGATTGTCCTACAATTCCTTTTTCCCTTTCAACGCAAAGGTATTGTACTATATATTTATACCTATATTTATACTTATAATTATATTTATATCTTTGCTATCCTATCCTAAATGGCCCTGTTGTTCCTCAGGCCAACACACTTTGAGGCAAGTTCTAATGGCTCAGATATTACTGTGACTTGTTCCTCCAGTACACTTCTTGGTGAATGGGGTCAGGCCTTGAATATTGCTGTAGATAAGCATTTCTAACTGTTCCCTCTCTGCCCCGGCCTGACCCCATATTCTTTTGTTTAAACTAATTTTATTAGGCATTGTGCATAACAAGCTTTAGTGAAGACTGAAACAATGGATGCTTTGGCCTCTGTTGTGCAGTCTGTTATATTTGCTCTCTCTTCTATATTGCTGTACTTCTTTCCTCATCTTATGTTCTGGTAACATTTTATGGTTGCCTTTTATGCCTCCTACTATTTGTAACTCTTTGTATGCCCCAACATTTTGCTTTGTCCTTACATATTATATAGACAGACACAGAGAGGTGTCCTGGTTTTCCAGGATTTCTATGGGACTTTTATTTCCAGGTGCCTAAAGGATGCCTTAGTATACCATATCAACCTGCAATTGTGCTTTCTTTTTCCTTTGTATCTGAACAGCTTATTGAAGAACCTTTAATATGTTTTTTTTTTTTCAGTATCTGCCAGTGGCCTGGCTCCCTACCCTTTTATCCTTTCAATTATCTTCTCAAGAGCCTCCACACCAGCTTATGAATTTTTAGAAATCTGGTCTTATGCAGTTGATCCCTAATAGTAAGGCTATTCCTAAAATAGTGGTCTGTCATTTCATATTTGCCTTCTTTCACTCAGACTACCTTCCACGCTTTTAAGCAACCCCTCATTATTTTCTGAATCAAATTCAGTTTAGCTGTGTCCCCAAACACAGTCTCTGCACACCACACCTTCTGAGGAAAAACCTGCCCTCAGTGTATTCCAAGACCCTGACAACTGTCTGTGTCCTCCTCTATTGCTTTTCAGAGGATATGATGCTATTTGAAGTGCCTTGTAGAGACAAGGTTGACTCTTGAACATCTCTATGAATTGCTCAAGCAAAAAGACCCTCATGTATTACTTCTTCTCCATTATTTAGTTTTCTCCAAAACACATCCAACAAGACATACACCTTTTTCTTTTCCCTCCTCATTTTAACTCAAAGGCAGTCAAGAAGCCAGCTTCTTAGCTCTCACTGAAATGGAAAGCAAGTATTCATGTCTAAATGCCTTGTCCTGTCTTTTTTCTTGAAAAAAAAAAAGCTCTATCTGTGTCCCTATTCCAGCTCCTTGATTTGTTCCATCAGGACTTCATGGCCCCTATGATGTCACAGATTTGTGCATATGAAGACTGGGAGTGTTCCTGTTTATTCAACATTTTCTTTGCATTGCATATAGCTATTTTGGATATTCAGCTGTTTGGCCCATCACTCACTCTCTGGTCTTTCTTGTGCTTTTTGCTAACCATTTCCCTATGGGGATTGTTAACAAAGTACTAATTACGGCCAAGTGAAGGGTATAGTGGTGGCTTTGTGATGCAGATACTGGTCAGCCAGGAACTTGACTGAGACTACAAAACTACTGTAATTCCCATCTATCTCTGGACAGACTCCAGAAAGTAGTAGCTTTCAGTCTCTGCCAACCTGGTTTGGGAGCAGTTTCCCTGTGTGTGATTTCGCATGTCTGTCAGCCAAATCAGAAAGCCAGTCCAAAAATCTAGTACTTAGAGGGTGTTTGATACCCGTGGGAGCTGTCTGGGTCAGGAAACCAATGACTGGTTTATAACAGATTGGGGGAAAAAAAAGAAAAAAGAAAAGGGTAGAAATGGCATGGCTAGCATTTTAGTTACAAATGTACAAATACAACTGTAATTACATGAAAATTACCAATGTAAAGCAGAAAGTTGTTTGGTTTTTTGTTTTGTTTTGTTTTGGAGTTTTTTTGCAAGTGTTGCCTGACAGTCTTAATAAAGATTAAAGCTGAGCTGGAATTTTTCATTCTAAATGTGAGGAGTTGCAGCCGCCCTTGATGTGTGACATGGCTGTCAATGAAGTGTCATGCTGTTGGTTTTACAGTGCCCACAATGTGCAGCCTAGGTGGAAGTCACAGCTGGAGAAGCTGCCACTGAGAGGTCCTTCACTCCCTTGATCAGAGGGAGTCCTTGCAAGTCCTTGATCAAAAAATAACACCAAAACCATTGAAAAAATGGTGGTCCTTTACAGAGCATTAAGGGCAGATCTCTTAGAACCTAGCCCTGTACACATCTATATATACACATAGCTTTCCTTTGTATACCCTAGACATACTTTTCTTTGTTATTTAATTCAACATAATGAATAATTAATACACTATAATTAATGACATATTGATATACTCCATACAGTATAAGGAGAAAAATGCTAAAGTTCATTGGAACATTGTCAGTTGTTACAAATGACAAATAGGCAACAAAACTGAAAATCCTATTTGCTGTTCATGTGAGTTACTTTCTAACTGGGTTTTGTATGTGCATCAACCTCTCTATTCCTGATTAATGGGAAGGTTTGTGCATTTTCGGATAGAGACAGACCTGTGCTCATCTATTGCTTTATAGATGTTGCAAGAAGATGAGCAGGAAACCCATCCTGCACCAGACAGCTAGAATGTTCTGAATGTCATTTTCAGAAGACAAATGAGTGACAAGTCCCATTTGTTTTCATTTAACACAGCAGGTCAGTCAAAATCACACATAAAATACCACTATGAACTATGACAAGTAATTATCCATATTTGCCAAGTGTAAGAGAAAAACCAGTTTAAGCATTACCTGTTCAACTAATCCCTCCCTTCTCAAAAATCTCAAGTCTATAAAAAATGCTTGCAAAAATGTTGGAATTTAGTGCACCAAAGCAAAACCATACTCATGAGCTCTTTACTTAAGAATGACCTGTCCTAAGCCTATAGCTAAGCATATCCAGGAAGCATTTGCTTCTGAATGCCAGTTTATCTCAGCTGCTGGGTAAAACCACAGGGACTAGTTTTTGAGATACTTGTGGCAAGGCCAAAATTATAAAATAACTCACATCCAAGCCTTGAACTACACCTGGATAGAAGTGGGAACTAGCAGTGTTTACAGAGCTGTGTGTTCCTTGAACACACAAGTGCAGAGTGCTAAAACTTGATAATTTAGGCTTTAAATGGACAGAGGGACTTCTTTAACACCTGAGATGCCCTCCAAACCAGCTCATCTACCCCAGAGCCTGAGCAGTTCAGACCAAGATGCAAGATACATGTCTTTAGTGAATACACAGAATAAGCCTCTTTTTTTTGTCCTCTCCAGTATTTTATTCAAGTTAGTGTCTAATTAGAACTGTGATTTTGGAGTGCTCTTTGCTGCTGCTATGACAATTCCTAAAAGCATTTTGTGAACAGCAATTGTGTGTGATAGCTCTGCAATGAGCTCCCCAGCTACCGAAGGAGAACACAGGGACAACATGAGCTCTGTTTTATTATTGCACAGTACAGATAATGATACACTAGCCATATCAAAAGGAGCTTTGTAATTATTGGCTCAGGAGCTCTTGTGGTTATTTTACATTTAACCCACATACCAATTTGGTGTCTGCTGGCACATGGTGGCCATATGGAGGGCAGAAAGCATTACTGCCTACCACAGGAGAACATAATCTGGAGAGCGGAGGCATTTCCATGTGCTGAACAAAGTTCCACCCACATCATAAATTGGTCATTCTGCCACATCATAAGCTGCAGGAAAAAAAAATCACATAAATCTTCACAGAGACTCTACAGGACTTCAGTCAGAGACTGTCTTCTGTGCAGCTCATGAATGCACAGCTGATGCTTTATAATAACAAGCAATAGCCATATATCTGCTACCAATGCATTCTGTCACGTAATACTGCTTTATATTTTTGGAGCAGTGTTGAAAAGCACACAGACCATTTCCCTCCTATGAAAAATATTAATTAGACAAATTATTGCCTGATTAAGATGGGCAAAGAAAACCATGGAAATTTATGCAAGATGAAGATCCATAGTGACTATTTGTAATCACATCTTTTCACCTGTGGTTTTTGGGAATCAAAGTTTAAAAATGGCTGAAGAAATTTTATATACATCTATTTGATATAAATTGTGTTGATTTTTCCATATTATCGCACACAAAAATATTTCTCCCGACAAAACACACTTGCCTGTCCACCTCCATAAATGTGTTTTTATTTATGTACGTGTGTATGCTCCTCTGCTGGTGTGTTTGTTGGGAAGGGATGCTGTAGAACTTTCGTCCAAGTCCTACATGTTTACTAACATTTTGGGCAAGTTTCATTATTCCTTTTCTGAGGGGAGATTGAAAAGAAGACAAAAAAAATTAATTTGAAACTAGATTATAATCTGTATTTCTGGTCCTGTTCTACAGTATAGGATAAACAGCAAGGGAACTTAAACATATGGAAGGGGGGATTTTGTTTGCATTGCCTAAACAAATATTTTTTAGTAGTATAAAAATAGGTGGAACAGGAAGATAGGCAGGACCAATGTAAAAGAAAAGCATGTTTGTGCCCAATTCACTGGAGAGATTGTCAAAGAACATTTTATCATAATGAAAATATTACCCTTGGAATGCCAGCAAGAGCACTGTCAATTCAAGTTGCCTGCTCTTTTTGCTTCTAGTCACTAAAGTTAGACTTGTCCTAGAGTTATTGTGACTAGATTATTTTTTTTAATTTTGGAAAATGTTCTCTTTCATTCACGAATCAATAGCTCTTTGCTAGTCCTGGCTTTGCTGCTTGTACTTCCCTGTCGGCCCTTGCTAAGGGCTGTTGCTAAGGGCCAGAGGAAGTGTCTTGTTGCATTCTGCTGAGAAATTGGGGAGGAAAAGCACATTTCTGGGAGGTGCAAATGAAGCACTTTGCCCACTGCTGTCCTGTAACATAGGAAATATGATTCTAGCTGGAACAAGCTGCTCATGATTAGGATCCCCCTGTGTTTCAGAATTTTGACGGGCTACTCCTAATCTCATAAAATTAGGAGTGTGCCATGGTGGGATCTAAAGAGCAATATTTTTCGTACAGTAAAGGACTCCAATAAATCTGTTTCAAAAAGAAACTTTTATAAAGATTGCCTTCTTCACTTGATGAAACTAACAAAAATTTTTCTGTGGATTTCAATGAGAAAAAAACCCCCTTTAGTCAAACAGCTTCTAGTGCCTTTATTTGAAAGCAGCTGCATGGGGCATATATAAATTTCCTAAAAGTTTTATAGACAACAAACTAATAAGCCTAGTGAAATTCTTCATTTAATGATATGGAATTTAGCTAGAGGGAACAGAAACATCCAGACCCATGAGTACGCCTCGTTTTACTTTCTGATGAATTTGATTTTACATGCACTTTTCAGTTATTCAGATTATTTTTTAATACACTTCATGGTGTGTTGTACAGCAAGCTTTGACAAAATCACATAGTTTTCAAAAAGTGATATACTCACATTGTGACTTACTGTGCCTAGGAAGTCCTGCACAGCAACTACACCACTCTTTCAAGTGACTATTAATATCTGATGACTGCATCAATTAGTAGTTTTACTGCAGTTACCCTCCAGCATGGAAGAAATACAGTTCTTTGGGAAACTGCATGCAAGGGAACATGCACTATCCAGGTTTCTCAGGCACGTGAGCTTGGGATCTAAGAGCCTGCTCTATCGAGGTCACGTGTGCATTGATAAAGAGCCACAGTCGGGGTTGTACGATCAACACAAATATGAGTACATGATCCAGTTGCATCAGGCAAGCCCGTGTGGTTGCATCTGTTCTACCCTATCCAAAGGCTGAAGGCTTTTTTGTGTCTGCCTACTGCCTGCAGGTTACAGTGCTAATGAGCCTGTCTTGTGTCCTCTGAACAATCTGTGCTGGAGTTGGAATATGTTTCCTGTCGTTCATCAGAAGAACTGGCAAGCAAGCAAGGCTGACAGATGTAGTTCAGACTTGTGAGGATTTCCTGGTAAGATTGTTTTTTCCCTGTTCAACTAATTATGAAAGTAATGGTAGAGATGATGTCCTAGGGTGACTCCCTAAACCAGGACAGATGAATATCCATTTCCCTTTGTTTGCAGTTGCAAAATTTTGGCATTCACTGACATTTCCTGGTGGTGTAGAAAAGCCAGAAGAGTAATGGGTTGTTGTAATGGTTTGGCCTGAAGATTCTTCCTGTGGACCTAAGTGGATGGTGATTTGAATTATATGTCCTGCAAGGTGAGAGCCATAAATCAGGTCTGAGCAGAAGTGAAAGTCTAAGCGATTGTTAATGTTTTGAAATTAAGGTGCCAAACTTCATTTCACCTCTTTAAGATCTGGACAGGACAAAGATACTTCTCTTCCTTTAGAATAAAGAAATTGTGAAAGAGGGAACTTTTGAACTGTATTCTTCAGAAATTCCCAGGAGGTGTGATGAGTGCACTTCTTCTTCCAAGACTGCTAATGAAAAGCCACAGTGTTCTGGAGGAGGTACAGATGGCTTCTGAAGGACGGTTGTATGATGCTTCATTCAGTGGGATTCCGACTCATCATACCCAGCCTGCTACCTCAGAGGCAGAAGCTGATGTTTTAAATGTGATCGTGGAGCTGAGTACCTTCTGGAGCAGTCACGCTGCATCTTGGATGAATACCAAAGCTGCTGAGCGTTCAGCACTGCGACAGTCTCCAAGGGAGCTAGAAATGTATGACCCAGGAAGACCCACAGCTCTAGAATTCACCAGGAAGCATAGCATCTCTTTAATCCCAAGCTAGCTAAAACCTTTCCATTACAGCAGGTTTTTCCTAATCAAATACCTCTGTGTCAAAAGATTTTTTGAGAATTCATGATTTTTGTGTTTAAGGAGATTGAGGAAAGGAGCCTTATGCTAAACATTCTGTTTCTTTACCCTGGATAACCATACCTTCCCAAATTCATGCTTTGATGTAGATAATAGAAATGAAATAAATTTGGTAGAGATATTATGATTTTTAATGTTCACTGGATGTTACTTTTTATGCTTGTTCCTTGAGGGGTAAGCTGTGCTCAAGACCCTAAAAGTTAAGGAAAAACTAAAAAAAAAGAAGGGATTTGCCAGGCAAATGGTTTGAAGGAGGATAAGAAAAACACACAACTGCCACATATGTTTTTTCCACCACCCTCTATCTTTGGTTGTTCAGTATGGAAGAATAGTTTTCATTTCCCAAATGCTTACAGAACTTCCCTACAAGACTAGTATCTACAAATGACATTACTTTTACCCAGAGAAAATGTGTGTGCAGGCTGGACAGGGTTATGTTTTTTAATGTTCTTTGCACTCTCAACTAATCTGCAGTTGCAAATTGCATTACCAGCATTTATTAATTAAATTTTGACACATGAGTTCTTTTCCTCAGCCTTGCTCACCAGTTGAGATTTGCTAGGCTTGAGGAGCCTGAGGTTGGATACTAGGACAAGGTTCTTCAGAGGGTGGTTGGGCACTGGAACAGGCTCTCCAGGGAAATGGTCACCAGCCAGTCAACCCAGCCTGACAAAGTTCAAGAAGCATTTGGAAAATGCTCTCAGGCACATGGTGTGACTCATGGGGTGTCCTGTCCAGGACCAGGAGTTGGACTCCACGATATTTGTGGGTCCCTTCCAACTCAGGCTGTTCTGTGATTCTGTGAGAAAATGTAGCACTCAAACACTGAGGCTACAGGCAGGGGAAATGGCAGTGATGGTCCATGCCTTTACAGCTTTCACCACAGGAATACCCTATGCAAGTGCTTTTCCATCACTGTGAAAGCAACTGGTTTATACTGAACTGCCAGTGTAGGGCAGATGGAAGTAGCAGGTAACTTCATGACCATCCCAGCCATTTCTGCAAGAAACACTTGACTACAGCCTGCCTGCATAGTTCTTATTCCAGTTATTTACCTTCCTCTCACATTGTTGCAGCCAGAAGATTGTTAAGTGCCTTTTTAGGGCAGGTTTGAATTCAGTGAGACTACTTACATAAGTAGCTGTCGGCCAGTTTGAGCTGTATGACCCTTGGTTCCCATTTCTGGGACACACCGCTCAAGACACGGTGCCTGTTACGTCAATAACCTCTTGGTCGCTCCTTCTCAGTCCTGGTCCTGCAGACTCTGCTGACAAGCTTCAGCACAATCCCCACTGAAGCTTTTATAAACTGAATAAATTGTGGCTTGTGAATGGATGGTACAGAATCCGGTTGTTTATTTATCTCTGGCTGATTATCCCGTATCAGAGATTTCTGCTGCTCTAAAAATGAAAGGTTAAATGCCTTCAAGTCTTTGTCCTAGCTATTACCATGTCACTGTGTTTGAACTCAACAGAGAACCATATGTGTATGCCTTTGTAAATGCCATTCCTATAATTCTCCCTTGCATGATTTTTTCTGAAAGACTCCAAAGTAAAGCTTGGTGGGAATTTTCCCACAGTCTATTTGTTTGTATGCAAAAATGCTGACTTGATGAAATGGAACCTTTTTGTGGAAAATATTTGTTCCAGTAAGAAGGCTTCTCAGATTCAGAAGTGAATTTCTGGAAGGGAAAAAAAAAGAAAAAGAGAGAGAGAAGGAAGAACTTTCCATTCTTTTCCTCAAAGTAGATGGCTGCTTAGTGCCCAGGCATTCCCTGGAGGAAATGGGCAAGAGAGGTTCAAACCCCACTGATTCAGTCTGTTAATCTCTTTCTGGGCCAGCTGTGCAAAGTTGAACATCATTAAACAGGGTAAAAGGGAGTATTCTTACTGACTTCCATCTTTTTATGCCTGTTTGGCATTTTTTTTCAGAAATGTTCTAATTTCATTTTAATGCTCAACAAAAGCGCATTTTGGAATGACCATTGCTTTCCAAAATACTAATGTCTTACAGATAGTGTTACACTAACCCAGCAGTGATCGCCTTGCAAATCCATTCATAACTTCTTTAAAATGCAGATGACAGAGTCACTCCATTTGGGATCTGTAATGTAAATGGAACCCTTCTGACTCTTTGCAGGTTTTTTAGGAGACATCCAGGGTTTGATTCTGCAAATTTCTAACATGTAAGCTGCTATGAGCTTTAGCTACTTAACTAATGGAGCTAGTCATACACTTGATGCCAGCACATTATAAATTGATAACACTTTTATTAAAGATTTCTACTAGCCTCGAATGAAAGTTCATTACATTATGTCCTTGTATCTTCAAGTTTTGATTTGATGCTTGATCTTGTCTTATTTTAGTAATGTTCAGGTTTGCTAAAATTATATTTATATCAGTCATGCATCTCTACAATTTCAGAAAGAAGTATCTACTTTGTTTGTTCTGTAGGGAGAGAACAGGAATTCAGGAAACCTGGATTCTTCTCTGACTAACCACTGACTTAGACTATCTATCATTATTTATTAACTTTAACAATTAATTTTATGATTCCAATATGCAAGGAAATTTAAGCACTAGGAAATAAAACATTCAGTAAAATGTTGCATTATAATACGCATAATTTAGTCAATGGCAATTTCACAATTAGGACATTATAATGCAGTTTTAATGCACATTTATTATAGTAATGAAGACCAGAATTACACAGATATAACACAAATCATATTTAATCAAGAGCAATCTCAGATAATAACCAACTAAGAATTAGAATTATATGGCACTGAGTTTCTATGTATAATTTTTCTTCTATCAATAAGTAATGCTACAAATTGTCATAATATAAATTGTTTACATTTGTTTTAAAACATTCTATAATATTGATTGATACTTTAGGCTGAGTACATATTGTACGAATATCATAAAAGTTCTCCAACTAATGAGAAAATTAATTTTCCATCCAGTATAACTCCAGTTTTCAATTAGATTTAAATACTAATTCTTATAATGTACTAATTTCTTCAAAATGAAAAAAACTAACAAAAAAATCAACCAACCAAAACAAAAACCACAAAAAACCACCCCTAATTTACTTTTTCACAAAGCTGGCAGACGAAAACCCTTGAAAAACAGAGCATTCAGTTCATGAAAGTAAATTCTATCATAAACCTCTCTCACCTTTTAAACTAACTTTCTGTGAAATATTGTTCAGCTTTACTTTACAAAATGTCACAGATTGGTCCTCTATATCACATACTTTTGTCTGTCTCACATAGTAACCACCTCCTTGAATTTTCTTAGTTGGAATCACGCTGCCAAAACAGATGGACTCTTAAAGTAAAGTGCAAGACTAATTATTATTTCTTAATCTTCAGCTATGAGATTTAACTTCTAATTTGAATTGGAATAATACTTCCGTTGCAGTTTATCAGACTTGTACTGCAAAAGCATTCTAGGATCAAGTAAAATATTATGTCATAGTGGTTTTAATATATTTTTACATTTTATGTTATTATTTTTTAAACTATAGCCAAAATATTTTAGGACATATTGCATGTCTTGAGATATGTTTTTAAGAGTGGTGAGTGCACAGGTTTCCAGCAGCTGTTAATACTAAAACAAACACTTCTTCAGAACAGTGAAACGTAGATGAGAAATCTCTGTTCAGTGACTGAAGCATATCAACTAACTTCTGAGAAATCCCAGTGTCGTGTGCATTTGTAGGTAGCAGCATTTTTTTACATTTGGAAGCTTTCTCCATGAGTCATGTCCTAAACCAGAGTTGTAACTGAAAGATGTTACTGCTCCAGCCCTTCGTGCCTCCCCGGCCACGACTGCCAAATCAGTCTCCAATTAAGAATGTGAATGACAAAAGAATAAATAGCTTTGCCTTTTTTACCGAACATGAGGGCCCCCGTACCATCTTGAAATGTATGCTATATTCAGCACAGAGCATTGTAACATTCACAAACATAAAACTCTGCTGCCTGTTGTATAGATCTGTGCTCACTGCTGCAGTGAGAGATTTTGGTGGACGAGAAATAGCCTCCGACAAAACCAGCAGATAAAATTATTAAGTAAAGATAAAACCATATCAAGTGTCCCCAGAGCTGTGAGACAATAGTTAGCTTACACTAATCTTGACTCTGAGCCTGAGAATGCCGTGGTTTCTCATGTCATTTCAGGAACTGCTTTTCCTACATTTTAAGGCATGATGCAACGGTTTAAAAAGTGGAAAATGTATCACAGAGACCATTCTGGCTGAAATCCCAGGTCCACTAAAATCAATGGGAGCTTTTGCTCTGGTTTTGTGTCATACATTGGTTATTTCTCCTCCCTCGTTCTTTTCACTTATGCCCATTTTATGATATTCTTCGATACATGTTGCTATATTGGAGTTTGTTAAAGTACTGCATGTTTCATCACATAATCAGAAGCCAAGTTTGCACCAAACAACAGAACATTATTTTTATTTGCAGGAACAATAATTATGCATTTTCCCTCACAACTGTTTGATAGATACATGATGGATAAAGGTAAGAGGGGATTTACTGAGCTTTAAAAAAGTGGATTGTATATCTGTGGCATGCTTTTTTGTGAATGTCACGTGCAATATGTGACCTTCTGTTGGATATGACTTCAAAGTAACTGCGTGCTGTAAGTTAAACACTAGAACATAAACACCTACATTATACCTGAAGCACACAATAAAATAAGAAAACACACTTCCATTTTCTGACTGACCTCAATCTCTGAATGAGAACCTCTGCACATTACATTAGCAGGCTGGGCTCCATTACACTGCCGCACACTCTGCTCAATCTACTGAAATATTGATTTTTTTTACAGAGCATACACACTGTCAAATCAATATTCCTGTACACACAGCCGAGTAGCAGAGGCATAGCTGGGGCCTGCTCCATGGCCTGGCAGAGAGGGTGTGTGTGGAGAGAGCAGGGACAGATGGGCAGCAGGAAGATGAAAAGTACTACTACCCATGGCAAGCTGCAGCAAGACAGAAAAAGGGCTGCTGACGGCACAGCACAGTGAAGGTGCAGACAAGAACATGTTTCTCAAACAGAACAGAAAGGCTCAAGAAAGGCTTGCCTTTCCTGTTTCTGCAGACAAAGGAGCTAAAGGAGGCAAAACCTAATTTCAAAGCATTTTTCAGTTTATTTCTCTGTTTCAGATACTGAAATGACAGCCATAGGTTTGGGTTAACAGGTATTGCTGTGATCCTGCAATGACAAGGACCACGTACACACAGGAGTTCACTGAAGTGATGCTGCTGCAGGACAGGGCTGGCACGTCTCCTCCCAGGAACACCTGCATGCACACACAGCTCCCATCGGCGAACGGTTCTCTTGGAACTACTCCAGTGCCTCAGGTACAGAAAGAGCACTTTTACTGTCGAGGCTTCCATGGCTTAAGGAGTCCCGGATCAGTGTTTCAAACTGTTACTGGTGTTAACAGTTCCACCTGAGCCTAGTGAACAAGCTGGATAGTAAGCCCATTTTGAGTTCTATGATTTTAATGCAATGTAAGAGACAAAAACGATTGCAGGAATTATTTTCAAAGCTTTGTTTAGGTAATTTTGTACTATTAGTGAACTATGAGTTCCACAGCGAACTAATGAAGTCCTGACAACCTTCGAGAGAGAGCAGAAAACATTGTTTTCGGACAACAGATGCCCTCAGCTATTCCTTCGGGGAGAGGGAACACACTCTTCAGTAAAAGTTGTTACATTCTTTCCAAAGTCCTTCAAATGCCAAGCGGGAACTGGAGACAGCCGAGGATTCTCCCGCTCACACCCACCACGCACAGCCCCGGCTGCTGCCTCGGGGGGAAACCAGGACACCTGGAGCGCCCGCGGATCCCGAGCACCGCGGCGCTCAGCGCTCGGGGGCAGCACCTCCGCCCGGGCCAACACCGAGCCCTCCCCGCGGGGCTGCGGCAGGCGGCACGGGGGTGGCTGCCGAGGCCGGGGCCGGGCACGGCCGGGACCCGCACGGGGCAGTAACGCTGCGGGGCCGCAGGCGGCGGAGGGGGGGGCGCACCGAGAACCGGCACCGCGTCCCCGCCCCCAGCGGGCCCGCGGCAGCCCCTGGAGCCCGCCCCACACCCCCA
>VXAX01001303.1:8705-31475 GCA_013399835.1 Leptocoma aspasia | reverse complement strand
TTCGCAGGGCGGCCCGTTAGCTCCGGGTTGGGGGAGGTGTGTGGGAGAGGATGCATTTTGGGTATTTATTAAAAAAGAAAAGAAAAAAAAATGTCTTCGCCTCCTTCTCCCTCTTCCTCGGGCAGCGGGTCTCCCGCCGAGCCGCGGAGGAGGAGGGGGCTCCCTTCCCCACCTCTAACCGTGTGCGCCTTCCCTTCCCAGGCGGGGAAACTTATGCTGGCGGGCGGCCCCGGCGCCGGTACCGGCGGAGGACTGGAGCCTCCGGAAGCAAAGTTCTGTGACACTCCGACTCTGGGTACGATAGCAGTCAGTGCACTACAGAACTTTGTCTCCGGCGGCGGCGGCGGCCCCGGAGCCTCAGGTGGACACGTCACTGCGGGGATGGCGAGCCCGGGCGCTGCCGAGCGCCGAAACCTGCGCTGCAGCCTCGGAATAAAAGTCTGTGCTGTCGTGGCCTCCCGCTCTGAAGTTTTGTTGGGTGTCCTTTTTTTTCTTTTCCAGGGTAAAAATAGCGCAACATCTGGGTACTGAGGGTTATTTCAGTGCAGTCAGGCCGGCCTGGCTGCCGGCATAAATGTGAGACTAACTGGTGCTCGGTGCAGCTGAGCCGGTGGTGGGTATGCGGACGTGCTCGATGCTGTGCCTAATTGTGCTTGCTTTTAAGTGTGTAACAGAATCTGATAGCTTAACTGGGGGCCTGAGTTTGATAAAAGGCTCCGTGCTTCTAGCAAAAATCTATGCCACCGAGCCCTGCTGTAACACAATGCAGTAAGTGTGCTAATTCAGGGTTTAGGCCTTGCCTCTGGTACTGGCCTGTTTTCCTCTTTAGGAACCTCAGGCTGCCAACCTCAGCTGAGAAATAGTTACAACTTCAAGCCTCTGCATATTCAAAGATCATGAGGTTTGTTGTGAGTGAGTACTGCAAGGCTTCATCCTCACTGATAGTGGGGGGAAGGCTTTGGAAGGAAAAGTGACAGTTGTATTTATTAGTGCAGCTGCAAGGTTTTATAATGTAAACTTATTTAACACCTGCACAATACTTAACTTGGACAGTGGCTTTAAGGGCCAACCTCAACTTTCTTCAGTTCAAGTTGACACCTGGCAACGGTACAGTAGCTGGCCTGCCTTTCTTCAGAAATGTTGCAGAGTTTCTTGATGGGTAAACTAAGCTGTGGAGTTCTTGTGAGGTGGATGTAATCAACTGATCCGCTTTCATCACAATGAGAGTAATATGAAAAAACATATTGCTAGAGGCCAGAGGGAGTAAGGTATGACAATTTATTTAAAGATCAGTATGTGCCATATGTTAATAATGAAGCATTTTACAGCAGCTGCATTGTATGGCAGATACGTTGCTTTTATTTTCATATTTTTATATGTATACATACACATAAATATGTGTGTATACTCATATATGTTCGAGGTCTCTTATTCTGTTAGCTTCTTCTAGCTTATCATCCCCCTTGGGCTCACTAAAAACCTGAATCAACTTTTCCTTTCTGCCAGTCTGAATGTGGAAGGTACAGCAAGATTATACGGTTCATGGAATTGGGCTGGAAACTGAAATGCTATTCTAAGTACATGCTTTTTAGCTCAAAACGTTTAATCAAAGGGTAGGTAAAGTGAGGAGCACTTACTGTATGGCAGCCCATGTGACCAGCTAGGGCTATATTTGGATGCTGGAGGTTTAAGGAATCCTTTTTGCCAACCATTTTTGGCCAATTGCCTGCTGCTTTATGTTGTGCAGTGTGACGTCTGCTGAAAAGGGCTTGGAGGTCTGGTGCCTGCAAACTGTTTAATCAGTGCGGTTATAGGGAAACACCTTGTACTGTCAGGGCTGAAGTCCCACTGTATTTAATTTAGGGGTGGTTCCTGCCTAGCAGGATATGTAATGCAAATTGCAGTTTCCAATTTTTGTGCTAAATAGCCTTTTGGAGTGTCCGGGGGTGGGGGTGGTTGGTACTTTATAAGTAGGTCTTATAAAGGCTTCTTAGATACTCAGATTTGGTGGTTAAAACTCTATATAGATTCTTCACGTTCTGGAAACCCACAGATGAGCATAGGCTTACTGTTTTGGGGTAAGTGCAACATGTTTGCATCTCAGCTTATTGCAGTATAAATTCAGCCCAGAACGGATTGGGGGCGGGGGGCGCAGGGTCCTGAAACCTCTTGTAGTTGACTGGGTGTGATGGCAGATAGCAAAGCTGCAGAGGGAATGAAGAATTGTCTGCCTTCTCTATAAAACATTACAGCTAGAGCCAATTTTTTGTCTGCTCTACTTCCCTGGTGGTCAAGCTGACCAGTTCTCAAGGTAAGGTGAGTATTTCTTGGCCTCTTGGTAGCCCTCACTTGTCCTTGCCACATGTCTGCAGCATGTTGTACCTCCTGTCCTACAGGTAATACTTGAATAGTGACCTTTTGGTGACACTTCTGCTTTGATACAGGAAATCATGTGGCCTTCAGATAGGACTAGAAAAGAGCTTAGTGCTTCCGATTTTGTGCTTTATTCTTGCACTGAAATGTATGTGATCTGACAGTTCCTGGCATTTGAACTTTCTCACTTCTTTGCAGTGTAAGACTTTAGAGGCAAGCTTGAGGTGTGCAGCAGTGCTTGGGGCCTTGAATGGGAGATGAAGCTTTGGCTAACCTATTTACAGTAGTGTTTGATGAAGATGATGCAGGAAATGGAAACAGAAAAATAGCTGGTGATGCTATTTAATATAGAGTCTGAATGCCAAACCGTGTAAATGCATTCATATATGTTATTTTCCAATGACTGCTTGGTATTGTCTGCTTCACTTCCAGTGCATCACTGGAGACGTACTCTAAACTGCTGCATTATTTTTTAGTGCT
The DNA here is from genome assembly GCA_013399835.1 of Leptocoma aspasia. Taxonomy (NCBI): domain Eukaryota; kingdom Metazoa; phylum Chordata; class Aves; order Passeriformes; family Nectariniidae; genus Leptocoma; species Leptocoma aspasia. The sequence goes on along the minus strand of VXAX01001303.1, from coordinate 28,622 downwards.
TTTTGACACTTCAGAGTGTCTATTCCAATTACAGTCCTTGCCTCATTGGAAGCGTGGCAAATGAGCATGCTGTGTAAATTACACAAATTTCCAAAATAGTACAAGTCTGTTATTTGAAGGGGCAGAGGCAAAGGAAATGATACCAGCCTATTTGTTGTTTTGCAAAGTGGAGAACAGGAAAGGAGTTCGCTGTCAAGTGCTCTGAAGGTTGAAGCTGAATGGATCTGAGCATGGCCCAGACTCCCTGTATGTATTGATTCAGCTGTATGTACGTGCTTGAAATCTGTACAGAGGTGCTGAAGTTTGAATTCAAAATTTTAAAAGAGACATCTTAGAATTTTAGAACATAAAAGGTGCTATCTCATGGCTTCTTTTCTCTTCCAGATTGGGATCTCCTTAAATGCCAGGATTTTGGCATGTCTTGCACTGCTGGGAGTGATGATGAGCCAGTGTGCAAGTTCGAGTGTTGGGGGTTTTTTGTGATGGGAGAATAATTAAGAGCATGGGGAATATAGAGTAAAGGCAAGCTGCACAGCCTGTAGCTGGTTAGTCTCAGGATGCCACGGGACCTGATGGAGTTGAGGAATGTGCTTACTCGAGTAGCTTCCAGAGACTGGATTTTGAGCTGAAATCCAACTTTAAGCAAAAATCTAACTTGTACCAGAAAATGCTGTTAGTAGAGATAAAAAGGACAAGCCTTTCATGTGTGTATTTTCGTGGAACTAAGTTGTTCTGTTTTATTAGAAACAGAAGTAGATTTACTGACTTCTAGCAACTGTATGATAAACAATTTATAAATAGACTGTAGAGTTCAATGAAATACAAATAAAGTATTGGAAGTCATGAGCTGACTACCAAAAACCCTGGTATATTTTATATTTATATTTATCTGCTGCCTGGGCAGCTATATTCAGGAAACTTCTCCAGATCCACTTGAAGTGTCCTGAAAGCCCACCTAGAGCAGCAGCTGCTTGATTATTTTGCTTCTGGTGGTAGCAATGGTCTTTTCCCAAAATCTTGGGACAGCAGGATAGAAATGTTTTGCAGGATACTTAAGTTACCAACACAAGGCCGTGTGCATCTGTCAGCTGCAGAATGGGAAGCAGAGTTAAAGTATTTGAGGTGAGTTAATGGCACCGTGAGATCAAGGATTTGCCTTGCAGCTGGAGCCAGAGAAGGTGAACCTGGTCCTGGACATTGAGCTATAAATAAGTGGATTCTTAGAAGTGGAAACTGGAACTTCAGAGCAATCCAAGGTGCATTTTTAATTTTATTTTGTGAGGGAAGTAAAAGTTAAAAAGATTTGACAAATGCCAATCATTTCTTACATTGTGTAACTGACAAAGTAGAAGTGAGCCAGGTGCCCATTGTGCTGACGGTACTCTGCAAATAATCTTTACTATGACCAGGATTTATTTTTTGGAATACTGGTGCCAATACTGCTGAAGATAGCTTGGAGTGGTTGAGCCTGTATTTAAAATATTAGAGGTGGTGTGCTTAAACCTCATCCTAATTAGCTGCAGAGTGAGGGAGCTGAAACTTGGCTTTGTATAGCCAACTCAAAGTAATTACTTGCTTATATATATGTATATATATGTATGTATATAATAACTTGCTGAAATGAGCACATAGAATCCTGGGCCTTGTGAAAAAATAGCATGGGACTATTGGTGAGTGATTGCCACTCTATTTTGAGTCCAGTTGGGCTGTGAGGCAATACTGCCTGTTTGTGCAATGACAGTTTTTACCTGTCTGATAGCTGTTACCTTTCAAGTTTTGAAAGACGTGCACCAATACTTGATCTGTTGCAGAGTTCTTATGAATGTGTTCTCCAGCTGTAGTCAAAGGATTAATTTCTCTTTTTAATGAAAGTAAGTCTCAGTGCTGAATATTGATCCATTTGGACAGTAAAACCCAGCAGCACTAGTTTTGGAAACGTCATTAACAGTATGGGAGACTCAGTAATGGCAGTAGCATATTTAAGTTGTGCAGGTAGTTCCATTTAGGCAGACAGAAGCTGTTTAATACTCTGCATTTTGGCAGCTGGGTGACTTGGAGCTGTCTAAATTCATAAAGGCAAGTAAGTTCAATTGCAGTGAGTGCTATCACTTCTGCTGTACTGATTTCCAGCTCCCAATAGGACATCCCAAAATTGTGACTATCTGTAACAGTTCCTTCAGGTGCTGTTTCCTTGGAAGAGGCAGAGAAAGGATGGTTGTAGTTTGTGGAAATGTACAACTGAAACACAGGAGGCCTGCCTGAACATCAGGAAGTACCTTTTCATTGTGGTGGTCACCAAGCACTTTTACAGCTTAACCAGGGAGGTTGCAAAGTCTCTATACTTGAAGCCAAAAGCTTTCTGGCTACAGTTCTGGGCAGTCTGCTCTTGGTGGCTCTTTTTGAGCATGGGTTTGGACCAGATAACCCCTGGAGTTTCTTTCCAATCTGAACCACTCTATGGTTCTGTAATTATTTTCCTCACTTCATATGCAGAAAACTGTTCTACCTTTCCTTCTGTGTTCTCCCTGTTCTCAGTTTCTTCTTGCTACTTACTGTCACATGAATTATCCTTTCATTAATAAAGCAGAGGGGGAGAAGGGTTACAGAAGATCAATATTAATCTGAATAAAAGTAATGTAAAGCACATAGTGATCACCTTTGACCCTAGTGTTTCTTAGCTTGAGTGTTGAAAAAAATGGATCCCATCAGAAGCATGTTCTTGCTTTAACCTACATAAGTAAAGTACAGTATTAAATATGTGTGTAATGCAGAGGGGTTCTCATTTTCCTAGTGACTCTTATTTTCCTAAAAGTGTGGTTTTCCTCTTAAGTTATGGTTGGGCCTGAGGAAGCAACTGAAGCTCAGAGATTTCTTTTTTGTAAGGCCTTCCCAGTGCAGTGATGTTAATAGACTGACAAAATATTCCTAGTATGATAGCAGCTCTCAACCAAATGGCACCAATGCCAGAGAGACGTGCTCTTTGCCCATTCACCAAGGAAAACGAGCTGTGCTGAGGTGCTGGAAAATGAGGCAAACCACAATTCCATTCAGAGGGAAGGACCTTGCCAGGGCAGAAATGTAGCTGAGGTGAGCACTTCTTGCAGTGGAAGATGTCGGGTAGATATGAAGCCTTCAAATAGTAAAGAATATCTGCTTGGCTGCCCTGACTCCTTTTCAAGGTCACTCATGTTTAGTCTTCAGGGAGTTGCATCACTGTAACCCCCCCACGTAGCCGTCAAGGCAAGAAGCTGATAGTGTAGAGCAAGGCTTGGAGAAAAGGTGCATTTCACACTAGTTGTGAAACTCTTGTAGTCCTTGCCTTGAAGAGCAAGTGTGCTGGGGAATATTTGCTTTGCTGCTGCTGTGTCACATACTGTGCTCTCCTGTAGGTATGGCTTGAGGGATCAGGAGGGGGAAGGAGATGTAAGATACATCTGGGAAGAGAAGAAAAAAAGGGGAGAGCACAAGGCAGAGGGTAGGGTGGTGGGTGGAAGAGGCTGTGGAAATTGCCAAAGGAGCAAGATTTGAGCTCTGCTGGAAAGTTTAATGTCCATGTGACCATGGCTTGTTAAGTACTTTTCTAGATGTTAAACTGCTGGACTCTGCATTGACCAAAGTAATTTGGGAGCCTAATGTACACTCTCACTATGTGAGAGGAGCTCGTGCCTTTTGAGATACTTTAATAAGTACCTGAAACATAATATTCATAAGGTACTATAATTATGTAATATGGGACTTAAATTTGTTGTGCATTAGTTTGAAAATAAAAGTGGACTTCAAATTCTGGATTCTTGTGGCTTATATCATATAAATTCATTAGTTCAAATATGTTAGCTAACCCAGTGAGGACCTGCAGTACTCATAAACAATTGCTGGCAAACTGCAATTAACTCTCTCTAGAGAGAAAGAGGGCATGCTACCAAGAAAGAGGAACTGTGCTTAACCATTGCACAGTAAAGAATCAATACTAGTGGAGTCCTAAACAAGGAGGGGAGGCTCACAACTAAAAGTTTCAGACAACAGCATTGTGAGGAAATAAATGGATGACAACAGCTTTGATTTCCAACCTCATGTGTTCTCAGCCAGTCAAATCCAAACCAGAACTGAAAAGCAAGGAATAGTGCATGGAGACAAAGCTCAGTGTTCAAGGAGAGATCACTCCTGAAAGAGAAGAGAAAGCAGGCCCAAGCCTGCAGGAGGGTGCTTCTCTCATAAAAGTCTTTTTAAAAAATGTTTTAAAATAACCTCTGCAACTTATGCTCAGTTGTGGGCTTATGTACTGGCTGGTTTGTTGAAATATTAATCTTGTAGTTTCATTAAATACAATGCATTCCATGTGGGTTTGATGAAGAAGCAAGAATAAAAATACAATGTAAATTGAATTCTGTCTTTAAAATACTTCATTACTTATATTGTATGTTCTTGGCTTAATGTTAAACATCCAGTTCTGGATTGGTTCACTTGTCTGAACCATATTGTTTAAATTTTGGTGTTAACTATAATCATAATTTAAATGAAGCAAACAAAAAGGGAAGATGTAAAGGCAACTTTTAGTGGTAGGATATAAATGAAGAAAGGGCATGGGCAGTATAGCTGCCTATGCTCCCAGCATTAAGTGCTGAGATACTTTCTTCAGCATTATGTGGACCACTTGCCACATACAGTAAGCAGCATCAAGGCTGGTGAAAGCAGGGAAAGCTTGTATTGCAGGTCCACGTCGATCTTTGTCTCACTGCTTTGAAATATTTGTGTTTAAATTGTGCTAAATTAGCATCTTGTTTTAAGGATAAGGTCAAAATGCTGAGTTTTGTATAATCACATTTTCTCTCTGACAGAAAGGAGGCTGTAGCAAGGTGGGGGTCAGTCTCCTCTCCAAAGTGACAGGACAAAAGGAAATGGCCTCAAGTTGTGCCAGGGGAGGTTTAGATTTGATATTAGGAAAAAATTCTTCATAGAAAGTGCTGTCAGGCATTGGAACAGGCTGCCCAGGGATGTGCTAGAGTGGCCAAGGTGTGTAGATGTGGTGCTTGGGGACATGGTTTAGTGGTGGACTTGGCAGTGCTGGATTAACAGCTGGACTCTATGATCTTAAATGTCTTTTCTAACTTAAATGATTCTATTCTATTATGCTGACTTCTGATACACAAAAGCAGATATATTGGTGGCAGTCACTGTTTCAGTGTGACAGTAAGTAGAAGTACTGCTAGCTGTGTGAAACTTCCAAGGAAATGTCATTTTGTCACTTTCAAAGTTATTGAATGAGAAAAGAAACCTAATAAAATACTTTGAACTACAAATGGATTTTACAGTCTCCAGACTGAAATTATTTCCCTGCACTAAGAATAAAAAACATTTGTGAGAGGACTTGCTGTTGGATCATGCTTTGCCAAATTGATGCTATTTATTCTGCTTCATAAACTGTTATTTTGGGGTGGGAAAAAGTTGAATGATATATGATTATCTAAATATATGCATATAAGCACATATATATGGATGTAAAATGTATGGGTTTCAATTTTGATGTTTATGAATTTTTTTCAAGTGCATGGTATACAGAAGGGATCTTTTGAACATAGATTTTGCATAGTCTAAAGGTACTTCACTGCAGACATTAATATGTCTGCTTTTTTGAAATAAGATTTTATTATACCACAGGTAACAAGAGTGGTTGCATGCAGGGGAGGAGGGATATGAGGAATATATGTGTAGCACTGGGCAAAGGATGGCAGTGCTGCCAGCTTGGGGAGTTTTTTGAGCAGTGAGCACTTGCAGCAAAATAGCCATCTAGTCCAAGGCACTGTATTCCCTTCGGGGAATAATGGGGAAAAAATGGGAAAGTATTAAAGGATGTATTCACAAGCATGGGGAAACTTCTCATTACTTAATGCTGTATAGAATTTGGGAGGTAAGTAAGGTTAATACTGTGAACCACTGCAATAATGAAGAAACCCAGGAGTGGATTTTCCATCTAGTTGATGGAGGGTTTTTTTTTAATTGCACAAAAATTTTCATCAAATGGGGAGTAGAAGTTAAATATAGAAGAACAAACATATAAAGGACATTTTGGGAGAAAGGCACGCAGCTAAATTTTTTGAGTGCTTGGAGTATCAGAGTTTGGGAGATGCAGTTTGGCTGTGATGTCTCCAACAGAAGTTGGAGTTGGTTTTGGAGAGAGTATTTGTGTTTCCGTTTGGCCCAATCTAGTAGGGTTTTGCAGGGAAGGGCTATACCAGTGTTGCATGAATATCCTAGATGATAGAACGGGGGGACAACAGGAGATGAGTAGAGACTCTGAGCAGGTTTGGATATAACAGCTAGATATGAATTAAAGGATGATAGGGTCTTGTTCAACCAAAACAAGTGAGTTAGAAGCTGGGTGGCATGGGGGCAGGGAGGAAGTGTGATGGTTGGAGATCTGGCACTCAGGGAGGTGATACAAAGCCACTGAGAACAGAAGAGTATGTAAGGAGGTTCATGTCTCATGTGGCTGTTTGAATCATCAATTGCCAAGCAAGGCTGTGAAGATGCCAAGTATTTGTGGGAGCCAGATCTTAATAAAAGAGTGAGGAGCTGAAGGCATTTGTTAATAAAGACACAGTTATGGTACATGATGGTGAAAAGCACAAAACACATCCCAGCCAGAAGGACCGGGGAGTTCTTTGTGATAAAACTGTCAAACTTGGAGCTTGGTGCTTTAGGTGGTAACAGGAACAAAGTGCTGATACATTCAAACAGAAAAGTGACTTTGGCTTTAATCCATAAGTGTGAAAATTTAATGCCTATCATGAACCAATGTTATCTGTAGTTCAGTGTAACTCATTCCTCATTCCAGTGTAACTCATGCCCACTTAAATGAACTGGAAAATACTAATTCTTAACTTGACAAGTACATGATGTGCAGGTTGAATATAACTGGAGAGATATTTACTGTTGCAAATGTACTCTCTAGAATATTTAACACAAGAGCTGTGGAGCAAAATCTGGACCTAAATTACATGCTTTCCATTCTGTCTCAGACCACATAACCTGTATTTTAGGAGGGACACAGCACAGGCAGCAAGCTGGGCTGCAGCTCTGGAGCAGATCTTTCAGGTGACAAATTAGGCTGCCACCAGTAGGATGCTTTGGTAGTGTATTGCTCACAGCACTTCAAGTGGAGTTGTCTTTGTTGGGATTTCTTTCAAAGCCATTACAATGGCCATCCCCATAGTATTTTAGAGGAATGCTTGAAGAGTGAGGAAAGTTATTTAGGGGGTGACAAGCCTAAGAAAGGCTGGAGGCAGTTTATATTGACTTAAAATGAAGAAATAACTGATTGCATAAGCTGAAAACACAAGTGAGTTTCTATGCTTGATCTGTGTCCAAGCCTTCTGCTGAAGATGTGGACAGTCCATTGTGTATTAACAGTCATGCATAGTCTTAAGTGTTTGTGTAGGCTCATAATTAACATCATCCAGCCTTCTCCTGATAGAACTTGTTTTTATTCCTGCTTTGTACTGAAGTGCCAGACCTACTGCTGCAGTAGCCCTCTTTTTTAAAGGCACTGCTCCTCTCACTTTGCTGAAGCACCAAAGTGCAACACACCAACAGGAGCTACTTATTGGGCCTTGGAGCTGGTGACTGGGCAAAGTTGGTGCCTAGGAAAAAGGCACCTTTGAAGGCATTTGAATTATGAACTTCAAAACAAGTGATATGCATCTTGTTAAATCTACATAATGTGTTGTAGCCTATTTGAAGTAGTTACAGTTTTTGCTTTTCAGCAGTCAATAGCCCCTATTCAAAAGTGCAGAAAGTTAAACACCATTTATTTTAATGTGAACACCAGAGGAAAAAGTAGAGAAGGCACCACAGGGGTTAAGCTGCTCACTAGCTGGAAAAGAAAGGAATGGTAACAGGTAACAGCCAAATACAAAATGACTTGTTTTGGCCTGCAGTGTTTTAGCAGAGAAAAATTTAAAAGGCGGGTGAGAAAGGCTCCCTGCTAAATAATTGCAGTAACAAGACAGTCCTGCACATGGCCATGGGCAAGATCAGCACCAATAATCTTATCAGTCTTGAATTTGTGTGTCATACTGTCCCTAATGAATAAATCCCTTGATATGCCAGAGATATTTATTGCTAATACGTCTCATAATTTTCCTAGCATTGCTTCTCAAAATTGTTTTATTGGAGAACAAAGCAAAAATTTATCTTTTTACTTTAGCACTTTCAAAACAAAGAGGTGTCTGCATTGTATTGCAAGTGTTCAGTTACTCAAAACCGATCCTCCCTGTGTTTACTTAATTTCTTATTCTTGCATTTAAATCATACAGCTCTGCCAAGAAGAGAGGAATTGAGGAGTTATTTTGTGTAAGAAAGGGTCAAACTTGTATTTTTCAAGAAGATAGATATTAGACTACAAATGGGTTATGAAACATTGCTTAAGCCACTACTAACCACAGCCTAGCTAAAGGGGAACAATAAAATCTCAGATTCCCTGTCTAGATTTGAACTGTGCAATCAGAAAAGTTTCTTGATGGTAGAATTGCACAGAAGACAAAAGAAACCTCAGCACAGATGTGTTTGCTGGAAAACAGAATGATAAGTTAGAAGGTTTTGCTGACATAATTCTGAGTTACAGGGTTCATTGCTCCCCCCCTCTTTTTTTTTAAATAAGATTATCTTAAAACTTAAACTGGATATAAATCCATACCTTAGTTTCTAGGTTTGAAATTAAAACCACAACCCCATAATCTTAATTCCTTCATAGAAGGTTTTGTTCCCATTGGAAAGCTGCTAAACAAAACAAAAAAACCACACTTTATGTTCCAAAAGAAATGATTCTTCACCTTTAAAGATCCTTATCTTTAGTTATTTGTAGTATGAGCATTATTCATCTGAGCTCATGCACCAGAATATTTATAACTCAGAACAGGAGAAGTGAAAGACATCAGATGTAGAGAAATGTTCCTCAGTGTTAGGAGGAATTTGGCTGCTTCTGTTCATTAGTGAAAGTTGTGCAGCAATGCTCTACAATAAGTGATGTCGTGGCAGCTTGATGGTTGGTTTTGGATGATGTAATAAGAGCCACCCTGCAAAACCAGCCTTTGTTTAAATGCTAGTCAGACTGGAGAGGAAGCTGATCCCAGCACAGAAGCAAACTGCTTTTTGAATCACTTTTGCTTCTGATGCAGCTCAAATCAGAAAAAAATATACATTGTGAGTGAATGACACTAATTTATCAGGGCCCTTGCTCATATATCCAAACACTGTGCACACCTTTGAAAATTCATCCACATCTGTCGATGTGCAGCACCCCCTTTGGAGCTTACAGTCATGCTAATGGAAGCAGGGTAGGAACAAAAGCAAACAGTGGACAATGTATTTTCAAAATTGAACCAGAAAACAAGATAAATGTGCTCATCCTCAAGAACTCGATATACATATGTAATAGTATGATACTACTTCGGGGAGGGTTTGTTTATTTTTTCACCTTAAAGTGATGAGCACAATAAACTCTTTGAAACACAGAGGACAGCTGAAACTCAAAGCTCCAAAGACAATTCCCTGGACTGAGTGTCCATTACCATTAGTTTTGTTAATCTGCTCTGTAACTTCTTGCTTCATTTGTCTTTTAGTCCTTTCATTGATGGATGTCTGTTGAACTGAGAAAAATCCAGTCCATATTGGTGGTAATAATAATAATAATAATAACAATAACAATAATAATAATTTTTTAAAAAATCTACAAGACTCATAAGTAGTACCCCACTCCCTCAGCAGTGGTACCATCAGGCCAGTAGGGTTTGTTCCCCCCACAGTGACAAACTGACAAATTCCCAACTGGCAATGGTCACAATTTTGTCATGTACTTATGCAGTGGTAAGTAACAAAGGCTTCCTAGTGCTGCTATAGAAATAACACTACCAGATCCTAGCAATAATAATGAACTCTGAAAATTAAAGTGGCCATCTTCAAACCCAGCTATCCTTGGCATTAAGCCACTAATCCTAATCAACCTGGCTTTATCTCGTGGTCAACCACCAGTAAGAGTATTAAGTGAACATTAGATGTTATTAAGCTCATTACACAAGTGACGAAATCCCACCTCTCCTCACATTAATTGGGAAGGGACTGATTTTTTTGTTGCAGAGAATGAACTCAATTAGAAGTGTTACTTTATTACCAATGGCAAAATGCTGTAGGTGCTTTTCTTTCTCTGAGAAACCCCAGCAGAGTTTCTCAGGGAGGAATGATGTTAAGCCAGGGTCGCCTTTGTCAGTTTTCATACTGACTCCTTCACCAGCTCTTGCAGAAGCTGATCAAGATCCTTCAGCAAGTGATAATGAAATTCATGAAGCTTGTGGGTTTGGCATTAATTCTGTGCATCCACTTACTCCCCGGAGCAGGAGCTGGGATGTATGGACCAGGCAGGATCAGTGCCCCGGTTCAACTGGGCTGGAACATCAGTGGGACAAAGACCAGGCCTGACCTTCAGGCATTGACCTTCAAAGGCCATGATAGCCATCAGGATCCATCAGCAAATGGGGGTACTGGCCTCCAGCTGCTCAGCCATGCCCACTTTACGTAGCTGAGAATACCATTACACCTCTCCCTCCCACTCAGCCACTAGAAAAACCCCCTCTTTGTATAACCTGACTGGCAAGACATTCTTGAATTAATTTCCTTCTTTCAACAGCCTCTTGAGTATTTCAGATCCCTGAGGGGACTTTGCCCCATTAAATACTCCTTGTAACACTCGCTATTCCTCACCTCAAGGCCTATAAAAGTTACACTTTTTCAATTCTTCTACTGAACTGCTTCTGTCTCATAAAAACCCATGTTCTTCCCTACAATGTAGAAATTCTCCCAGTAATTCTAGCCACTTGGCACTCAGAACAAAAGCTTGTGTAAATGTGCAGTGATATTGGTAAGCAGAGGGCTAAGAACCAGCCTGCTGAAGCTGCAGAGAAAGACAATATAGGAGTTAATGTTCTCCTTATCTGGAAATGTCAGCACTGGATAGGAATCATTTGAGGCACTTGAAACTGGTTCCATTTTGCAGCAACTCAAATTAGCAACTCACAGAGCACAACACTAAAGCAAATGGCTGCTTTCCTTCCAAGCTCTCCAACATAATTTGTGGAGAAGATGCTTTGCTCCCTCAGGAGGTCAGACAGCATATTTTCCAGTGAAACTCTAGAAATAATGAAAAAAGTATCTGAGAAATCCTTTGCTAGTGCCAGTATTTTAACTGCATTCTTGCATATACAGGCTACTGGTTTTTCTTCATTAAGGAAAGCATTTAATTTAAAGATCAGCCCTTATACTTTTCTATGGTATAGAAGAACTGAATTTGAATGAACTTCAAATTTAGTTTCAAGTAATTTACTTTGAATGTACTGCTAATCTAGGAATTCCCTAGATATGATTAACAAATGGAAAGGAAGAATTTCTTGGGAGAAACATTAACTAACTACGCACCTTTCTTTTCCTTACAATTTCTTAGCTCAAAACACTTAGTGGTGTCTTTACTACCTAAGACACTTTGTATTTAAGATCTTAATACTCTTCTAAAGAAGAGCTAATACAGTGCATTAATTTTTGACCATTTACTGCTAACCTTCGGTCTGGGGGGAAGAAAAAAGTTAAACAACCTTTTGCATACTGTAAATGATATAATTCATCATCCCACTCATCCATGGTTTATGTGATTGCTGTCATGCATGCTGATTTGGGACACTGATCCATCATTTCCTGTGTTCCAGGTTGGCAAGTGGCTCTGTGTTAACTTGTTCCTCATATGGCCTGGGAATGCACCTAGCAGGAAAAATTCCCTGACACTCACTGAAGAGCTCAGAACACATCTGTTCTTGAGCAAAAATTGATGGAGGGATCTATGGGTTGTGTGAACAAAGATTGCATGAACACATGAAAACCAACTCTATCTTTAATAATGCAAAAAAAGTTTAAAAATTATGAATTCTGTAAAGAGTGAAACAAATATGCCCAGAATATCCAGAAACTTCAGTCAATGATCAGTTAACTGGAAAGAATGGCTAAATTTCAGGAAATGTGAAATATGATTCAATTTGTTTATGCCTCAGGTGTGGCACTTACATCTTTTAACCATTACCTGGAAGCTTTGTAAATATTTTAAGACTCAACCTGTCCTTTCTGCATGTGAAGCGCCAGAACCTCAGCTGCCACAAGATTTGTAACTGAAGAATGTCTGTAATTAAGCAACTTGCATACAACATATAGTTTTATTTTCATGTCCGCTTTTAAGTACCACATTTGGTATTTTGAGACACTAACCGGTCTGAAAGCCTACCCAGGCACCAGTCATCTCCAACTGGTGGCAGAGCAGTTTCAATGCTTGGCCACAAGCTGGGGACGTGGACAGCTTGGGCCATAGGTCCCTGGAGGCTGGGGCAGCATCTGACAGAGTTGTTACTGCGTATGTCCCTCTCTGGATACTCTGGAGAGATGGCACACAGCATTTATGCACATAGCCAAAGTCAGCCCCAGAGAGTTATCGCTGCTATCAGATTCCCTGAGGCTGCCACTGCTTCCTTTCCCTGTCAGGGACTTTCCTCCCACAAAGTGATGAGGCTAATTGCTTTGCATGTCTCCAAAAAAATGATAGCAGTGAAGACCCTGCCTTCAACTCACGGCACCATCTTTGTTTGGAGAGCTCCCGGGTGCTCCTTCCCACTAGAATTCCGACCTGCTGCTTCTTTTTGAGACTAGGTGTAAAAAAATCAGTTTTCACAGAGCTTTGGTAGAATGTCCCTGTCCCCCTATCTCCTCAGAGGGAGAAGTGAAGAAGCTGTAATGATATCACACACTGGTGTGGCCTGGTGTAGCAGGTGCCATACCCCAGCCCATGGGGCTGGGACTGTCAAGGATATGGCAGGGTTTGGGACTGGAGTTGGGTAAAATATATAGCCATAAAGAGTTGGATGGGAAAGAAAAATTATTTTGGGAGGGGGTACCCCCCACCTAGGTTATCAGTCTGCATGGAGATGAGAGCTCCCACCAGAGATCATGGGTGCCTGGAGCCAGTCTGGATTACTTCAACTAAAAAATACAGATATTCTGTAAAGTCTTATTTTTTCCCAAAATTCAATTCAGGGAAACTTCATGGCTATTGAGAGTAGTTACTGCCTTCATATGAAGAGCTTTGCTTTTTTATGTATCTAATAGGAGCTAGGTTTTTGAGATAAGTCCAACTTGATTAATTTCTTTCATCTGTGGGAAATGTAATTTCTAAGTCACCCTTATTTTGATAATTTATCAGATCTCAGCATCCTTACTATCTTGTAGTGTTGCTTTTATGGAAATACTGCCTAGAAAACGTTAGGCAAAATTAGTTAATCTCATCTAAATGCGTTTGGTATAGGACTTTGGTTTGAAGCAATTCTTTAAAAACTGCATTTTTATAATGTAAGTGGCCAATTTTTCATCTAGCTCTGCTAACTGACTTGGTTATAAAATGAAGAGGTTGTCATGACCCCCTAAAACAAATCAGTAATGCAAAGTAATGAGTGCAAGCATAAAGCAGAACAGTTTTCTTTTCTGTTGGGGAAGAGAACCTCATGGGGGCCGTCAGTCTGAGGCATTCATGGGGAGTCATTGGAGCAGGGGCTGGAACAGGACTGTGGGTGTCACAGCAGCAGTGCTGGGACCAGCAGATGTGATTCATGGCCCTCAGGCACCACCATGCTTGGGGGAAAGGCTTGCTGTCCTGGCTTCCTGCTAGACTGAAGACTGCTGAACCCCCTCAATACTGCTCTCAGCGTTTAAAGAGCAGGGGATGAACCATCAAAGGGGAACACTACACACTTACCAGGATGAAAATATTCTTGTCTCTTGAGTCTTGGTGTATCTGTCGGAATATTTTGTAATCAATGCCCTGTATCTTTTACCTCTCTTTCCTGTTGTATTGATAAGAAATATCTTGGTGTACATGTGAGAATGGAAGGTGAGCACTTCAGGAGATTTTAAAGGAGGCATCCCTAAAAACACTTAGCAAGTCAGCTAGCTAGGGAAGAGAACCCCAGTGCTGGGAGCTAGCTTTCCTTGACCCACCTCTTTGCATTTGGAGAGAAGCTGGTGAAGGCAGATGACCATTCTTGCTGTGGGAATGGAAAGGGGTGTGTGAGAACATAGCTGTGCTAGTGATGCATCCCAGTGAGGCATCCTTCACACCATCTGCACTGTGGATGGGAATAAATTGTCTGGTTCGTGTGCTGGCTTTTTCAGTGATGTGTTGAGTATGACAGGCATAGATGCTTGTTTCCTTTTAGTAAAATTGATATCCTGAAGGCTTCTCTTCCCAAAATACAACACTGGCAATTACGCTCTAAACTTTGAGACTCGATGTGTTATCACTATCTTTTCAGCAGTTTTGAGAAATTGTTATTCCACATCAGCAAGAATTGCTGTTCTGGTTCTTTGGAAGGAATTTGTCACTGGTAACTATAAAAAGTGGCATTTAACAAGGCATTTAAGACAGAGAGGCTATTGCTTGGACCATTTGCATTTGTCTCAGGGAAGTTACATGAGGCACTGTGATGCTTCATCTGAAAAGCTTTGCATATAGTAGTTGGAACCATGTGGGTCAGAGGACAAAAGTGTTAATGTTTGCTAGCTAAGGAATAGTCTCATTTTACCAAACTCTCCACCTGGTGACCTTTCAACCCACACTTGTTAGCAAAGAGGATAGATACCTATTGGGACACCGTTTTCTGCAAGCACAAAGCAAACTGTCAGATAACTGCTATACTCCTGTTCTGCCCTGGTCAGGCAATTCAAACCTTGCTATCAAGTGTATTTGGGGCACTTGGGCACATGGTTTAGTGGTGGATTTGGCAGTCCTGAGTTAATGGTTGGACTCAATCTCAAAGGCATTTTCCATCCCAAATTACTCTATGATTCTATGGCACAGAAATCCTGAATTACCTGGTATTGAGATCAGCAGGCTTACATATTGTTCTCCACTTATTCAACAATTAAATATCCCATCATCCATTCAGAGAACAAAAACAGTGCACCTTGCTTAGTGATACATTATAAAATAATGAATTAGTGCCATGAGGAGTTTGTTAGCCTCACAGGTGGGGTTGCTGAATGATGTGAATCTCAACCAGAGCCATCAACATGTATTTGCAGCCGAGAAATCCACCTGTACCCTGGGCTGCATCAAAAGCAGCATGGCCAGCAGGTCAAGGAATGTGATTCTCCTCCTCTTTTTTACTGTCATGAGACCACACCTGGAGTACTACATCCAGGTCTGGGGTCCTCAACACAGAAAATATATGAACTTGCTGGAGCAAGTCCAGAGGAGGGCCACAAACATGATCAGAGGGCTGGAGCACCTCTCCTATGAGGACAGGCTGACAGATGGGGCTCTTCAGTATGGGAAAGTCTCTGGGGACACCTTACGGCACCTACCAGTGCCTAAAGGAGGCCTACAAGAAAGTTGGAGGTGGAGTTTTCTATAAAAGTATGTGGTGACAGGACAGGGGGTAATGGCTTCAAACTGAAAGAGGGAGTTTGGAACTAGGTGGTCTTTAAGGTCTCTTCCAATCCAAACCGTTCTGTGGTTCTATGGTTCTGTGATTCTGTGATTTTGGATTGTCGATTTGTAAATAACTTATAACAATATAAGTTACTTCATAGGCTTTAAAAGGATTTGCCAAACATGAGAGGCAGCTCTTGGTTCAACAGGAGCTTCCTTGACTAACTCTGAAGAAAATGCTGAAAGATGTGTGCTTTTTGCTCTACATTTAATTTTTGAAGAAGCTACCTGTGGGTAAGTCAGAAGGGCTAAGTCCTAAGATCAGAATCACAAGAATACTGTTTTCTCTGTGTATCCTGGCTATTTTGTCTCAGCTCTTGGTCTCTCAATATGTGGTCCCCTCAGCACTGGTTGCTGCTGGTTTGATACTCTGCACCACTTCATCTTTAGCTGAATTCAAATGAACACATCTCTTGGGACAGTCTCAAACAGCCGTTCTAGAGTAGCACAGTTCTGTCCCAGACAGAATATACATCTGTGCTAGCCAGAGATCAAAAACTCTGCATTTCTTTTCCACCTGAGCCACCTTGTGGGCCCTTTTCCTATAGCAAAAATGCTACTTTTAAGAGAAAAGATACCAGTCACAGTGTACAGTTCAGAGCATTATAGTGGAAATTGATGGAGAAAAACTGATGGAGCAGTACTTTAGGACTTGACTCATCACTGCTTAATCACCAGGCTCTTCAAGGACTGCTGAAATTAATTAACTTGTTTTGATGTAGTTCCTAACATACCAAACAAGCATACCAAAGCTCCACACACACACAAAAAAATCAAGATTGAGCACCTGGAGAGTCATGTCCAGACATGGATATGTACATGGATATGGACATGAACCAAACACAGGTTATGGTCACAGAATTTATCCCTTGATTATTATCCCTGATACTGTCAGGACTCTGAAATACATTCAGCTAAGTTCACCAACAGATTTTTTGACACTGCTCTCACAGGGGAGAGACATCTGGGAATTCCTTAAGTTAGGTTTAACGTTACCTCCCAGCACCTAACAGAGAAGCCTCTCTATCCCTGGAGGTGGGAACCATCTGTTAGGGTGCTCTCCTCCTTATTATGCAAAGTACCTTGAATGGTGCCCCAGGGGCAATAGTGCTGGGGAAATTCAAGCCAGTGAAAATGCAGTGAGTCCATGTGAAATGGTTTTCACAGAATCAGAGAATCATGGTTTGCTTCAGAAGGGACCTTTGAAGATCACCTAGTCCAACTCCCCTGCTGTGGGCAGGGACATCTGTCACTTTCAGCAGCTTGCTGAAAGACCTGTCCAACCTGACCTTGAGCACTCCCACGGATGGTACTCCACAATTTCTTTTGCAACTGTAAGGAAGCCTTTAACAGAGAGAGATTTCTGTGCCCTTCACAGCCAGCCAGCTGAGGCTTTGTCATACCTTTTTTCACAAGCAAAGAAAATTCAGATGCTTCTAGGCTCCATCCTTACTTTTTTGAATCACTTATGGCAAAAAAATAGGAACAACAATGCCAACCTCCAGAGGCCAACATGGTGTGCCCCTGTTTGGGCATGGGAGCCTCTGATCTGCTGCTACCACATCTCTGGCTCCTCTGAACGGGAAAATGCAGCAACAAAGGTATCCTTGATGATGTTCTCCCACATGTAGTGGGACTGTTGTTCCCAGGGCTCCTTCTGAGGGACAAAGGTCTTGGCAGCAGCCATGCTGCTCCAGAGGTGAGGGAGATGCTCTGAACACACAAATATGTGAGCAGGGTGCGTTTGACTGCACAGTCAAAGGTGAGGCCCCATAAAAATACTCCTGCTGTGCTGCATCTGCCAAACCCAGCCAGTGAGGGGTGGGATCTCCAAAGATGTATTTATTAAGTTTCTAGATGGGCTGTTGAGCAGGTGGGTGGGGAGGTCTGAGCGTCGCTGGCCATGCCAGTGACATGATGGCAACATTTCTGATCAGTATTTTCCGTGATGAGGAGCAAAGTGCTCACTATAACCCATGTCAAGGAGCACGGGGTTAACGCTCAGCTTGCTGTGCTTTGGTGGTAAATCCAGCAGTTGGCAGTTTCCAGCCTTTGCTTGAATTTATCAACAGAAAAATGAACAACAATGAGCAATGCTTTCTGTTTCTTTTGCAGGGTCGCTGGGCAGATTTCTCAATTCTTCCAGCTCTGTGGCAGAGCTAACTGTTCAGTGGGATTGTCCTTTTCCTCCTTTCCGTCCAACCATTCATTTTTCCACTCCAGACCAGAACACCTGGAGGCAGCATCTTCCTGATGGCCACAAAGAAACCTGCCAGCCTCAAAAGCTATTTCCATGAACATCCACCATCACGTGAAAGTTTCTTTCTCTATCAGAATGATAAGTTGTTTACCCCCTCCCCCCTCTCAGATTAACGGTAATATAAAAAGTGTTTTATCTGCTCTGCGCTCTGCTTTGAGTTTCTAGGTTGTTCCATCAGCATCTGCTGATAGTGCTAAGCCCTGAAATGTGAAAACAGCTACTTCAGCTGTCACATTACCAATGTGACTACTAAAATGACTACTTTTGTGATGCCTGCACAACATGCACAGCAAACACATACATCATTTTAAAAGGCTTCTTTATGAGGCCAAAGCTTTGGTTTGTATTGAAGCAATTCTGAAATAGCATCTTTGTCTGCCTGGTACTGGTTGTCTGCCCATAGCTAAGATCAGGCTTTGCTCCATACCCTGAAAAAATTTGGATTTCAAATTAATTTGTGCCTTTTAAAAAACACAAAGGCCCACAAATATTCCAGGCAAAACTTCAGATTATTGCCCAGTGAGAGAATAAGCTGTAAGTGCTCTGACCTCACAGTATCGCTAAATTATTATGTTCCTGAACAATACTGTATTGTGGGAACAAAAAGCACTAGCTGCAGCCTTCTGTTATCAATCACCAGCAGCACAGCAATAAAGTTATTTAACTCTCACTTTCAGAAGCACACAAATCAGTACCAGTGGCTGTGGAGCAGAAATGGACAGACAGACCTTGATGTTTAATTAATTCAAAATTACTCTTAGTTCATAAATGGCTGACTTTAGCAACGTGAATGACAGCACATGACAATTGTATCTGTACTTCCCAAAACCTAAAAGAGACATCTTAAACCACAGCTAGTCAGGGAAAGCACTACAGTTTGGCAATTGCAACTGCTTGGCATTTTTAAAAGTAGTTTTCAATTTCTAGCTGATGTCCCTTGCTAAAATGAATAGGCTCTGTGCAATTGTGGCGCATAGACTGTGTTCCTAAGGCTTGGGCCTCAGCCTTTTAAATTCATTCAGTTATGTCTTAAGTCCTATTGCATCAAGCTGGGGTTGGTTTTTAGATATGCTTATTTAATTTGTACTTCTTTTTTTATTTTTGCACAGATGCTTCTTGACCTCCAATCCTCCCTACCTGCTTTAGGGAAAGGTATTTATGGCTTGTTTGCCATTTTTTTCTGTTAGTTCTTTGGGGCGGGTGTTTTTGCTTTTTGGTGGTTTTTTTTTTTTTTTTTGGTTTTTTGGTGGTGGGTTTGGTTTTTTTTTTGGTTCAGTTTTGTTGGTTTGTTTGGCTTTGTTTGGGTTTTTGATGCTTTTTGCATCATCGGGCTTTGCACTTTTAATTTTGCAATGGGAAGGAGTGGGAATACCGCGTCTGTGGAGACGTACAGGTACTCGCAGGAACAGGCGCAGGCGCGCATTTACTCCCAGTCACGGACATCAGGAGGATGGGGAAATGGGGAACTCCACGGGAAACCGGGAGCAGCCACCGGCGCTGCGCCAGCGGCTGCGCGGTCGCGGAGCGCCCCCTGCTGCCCATCCGCCGCCACGCCGCCGTGCTGGAGGGACAGCTGGGATCCCTCAGGACACGGACGCCTGGGATCCTCGGGACACGGATACCTGGGATCCTCGGGACACGGATACCTGGGATCCTTGGGATACAAACACTAAGATCTTTGGAACACGGACACCTGGGATCCTCGGGACACGGATACCTGAGATTCTCGGGATACGGACACCTAGGATCCTTGGGACACGGACACCTGGGATCCTCGGGATACAGACACTAGGATCCTTGGAACACAGACACCTGGGATCCTCGGGATACAGACACTAGGATCCTCGGGACACGGATAACTGGGATCCTCGGGACACGGACACCTGGGATCCTCGGGACATGGACACCTGGGATCCTTGGGACACGGACATCTGGGATCCTCGGGACATGGACACTTGGGATCCTTGGGACACGGATACCTGGGATCCTTGTGACACAGACACCTAGGATCCTTGGGACACAGACACCTGGGATCCTCGGGACATGGACACTTGGGATCCTTGGGACACAGACACCTGGGATCCTCGGGACA
>VXAX01001299.1:72640-92705 GCA_013399835.1 Leptocoma aspasia | reverse complement strand
CGGCGACTCCCCCCCGCCGCACCGGCTGCCACACGGCTCGCCCGAGGGATGCTCCGGGCAGCGGGCGTCGCTGCTGGGCGCTGGCGAGGAGGTGCCTGAGTGGTTCCGACCACAAGGTTTGGCTCGGAGCTGGGAGCCCGAGCCCGGGCTGCGGGGATCCCGACGGGCACAAGCTGCCCCGTCCCCACAGAAAGCCCCAGGCACTCCCCAGGAAGCGCTGCCGCCCGCTGAGGGTGAGCCACGGCCCCCTGCGCCCCCTGACAGTGGCACTTGTGAGGAGCCCTGTGAGCTCCCATCTCACCTCTCGAGAGATTCGGCAAAGAGAAGCTCGAGCTGTCACAGAGAACTAGCTAAGGACTACCAGCTTGTGCCAGTGGTGGTCCTGGACCCCCTGGAAGTGCCAATGAGATTGAAGAGCATGAAACTCAACAAGCAAACTGATGTTCAACCTGCCTGCCTGCAGCCAGGATCTCCCGTGGGCCGCCAAGGAATCTTGGAGAACAAGCACAAAAGGACCAAGGGTGTCCCTGTGGACGGCAGCACCTGCAGGAAAGCTTGTATCAGTGGCTTCAGTGCCAGCCGCTGGGGCAGGCACAGCAGGCTCAGGCCAAAAAGGCACAAGAACAAGAGACAGAAGCAGCCCAATAACTCCTTTTTCAGACTCCAGACGAGGCAAAAACGAGCTCGGAAGGGAGCTCTGGAGACACCTGTAGGAGTCAGAGGCAATGACTCTTCACTCCTCAATAGCTCTTTTTCCTGGGCTAGAGTTCGAGCATCTCTGTCCTTCCATAAAAAGAAGAAAGTGACCACAGATGAGAGTTTCTGCAGCAGCATGCTCTGCACCCCTTCAGGGAAGTCCCAGCTTTCGGGGTACCAAGCCAGCCTGTCTGCTGGTAAAGCTCAGGGCTGCTCCTTGTTTGCTTCCTCCATGGTCCTGCTGGCTCCCAGGGAATCCTCCTCTGTCCTGGAGCTGCTCCTTACAGATGCAGAGAAAGTGTTTGGAGAATGCAACCAGGAGGGGCCTATTGCTTTTGAGGAATGCATTCCTTTAAATAAGATGAAAGATTGCAAGAAAATTGGAGAAGGGGTGTTTGGAGAGGTGTTCCAGATTGACAGCGAGAGAGGACCTGTGGCCTTAAAAATAATTCCTATTGAGGGGACTGAAAAAATAAATGGTGAAGCTCAGAAGAGCTTTGGGGAGATCCTGCCTGAGGTAATAATTTCAAAAGAACTCAGTCTTCTGTCTGAGGGCTCTGTGAACAGAACTGTGGGCTTCATCAGCCTGTACTCTGTGCACTGTGTCCAGGGGGCCTATCCCAGGTACCTCCTGGAAGCCTGGGACAAATTCCACAAAGAAACAGGCTCAGAAAACGACCGGCCAGACTTTTTTGGGGCCCAGCAGCTCTTCATGGTGCTGGAGTTTGAGTTTGGAGGCCAGGACTTGGAGCGCATGAGGAGCAGCTTCTTCTCGCTGGCATCAGCCAGGAGCGTTCTGCACCAGGTCACGGCGTCCCTGGCAGTGGCAGAGCAGGAGCTGCACTTCGAGCACAGGGACCTGCACTGGGGCAACGTGCTGGTCAAGAGCACAGAGCTGAAAGAGCTTCAGTACGTGCTGGATGGAGAAACACACTCCATCCCCACAGCTGGGATCCACGTCAACATCATCGACTACACGCTGTCCCGGCTGGAGAAGGACGGGCTCACCGTCTTCTGTGACCTCTCCACGGATGAGGAGCTCTTCCAAGGCACTGGGGACCTCCAGTTTGACATCTACAGGCAGATGAGAGAGGAGAACTCCAACAGCTGGACTGACTATCACCCACACAGCAACATCCTCTGGCTGCACTACCTGGCTGATAAACTTTTGAAGGCCATGAGCTACAAGAGGAAGGCATCAACTCCTGCCCTGAAGAAGATCAAGATGCAGCTCAGCAAGTTCCACAAGGAAGTGCTGACCTTTGGGTCTGCCCATGATGTTCTGCACCACAGCAGCCTCTTCCAGTGAGCAGGGATCCAAGGACTGAGCCACTGGTGCTGCCTTTCTCCTCTGCTTTTCCTGTGTGGTGGCACAATGAAGTGTTTGAGTTGGTTCCCAATGTGTTTAATACATTATCAAAAATGTCCTAAAAAATGCCCCTCGATGTCTTCTGCTCTGTTTCCATACCTGCTGGTTTTGAGGGGTGCTGGAGGGGAGACAACAGAGCTGACTTTGGAGAAAGGAGGGGAAAAAAGACTTCTTCAGGCTCAGTTAATGCTCTGAATTTTACATAAATTTTCTTACCATTTTAGCCTTAGATTATTAAAAGTTCTTTTCTTATTGTATTGTCCTTTTTACAGATTCTTTTTTTGAAGGTAACAACTCTTCACTTCTGGACAGTGAGGACAAGGGTTAAACATTGTTGGCTCATTGGAGACAGAAGGGAAAACCCATCCTTTGGTTTAATTTTTAAGTTAAAGTTTAAGATTTTAATTAGGCAAAATTTATACCTGGAATGAAGGTACAAAATGTAAATATGTGAAGTTTCTGTAAAAGGTTTTAAACCCACTAATCTGTTTTTTTTTTCCCCCTCTCTTAAGGACCAAGGAAGAGGTACCTGATTGTGTAAAAAATAAGACAAAGTACCTGTGTTCCTGATTTTTGATGGTTATAATGTTGTGGCCTTGTACACTGATAGGAACTCAAATCTGTAACCTGGTGGTAGCACTGAAGCAATTTCTTCATTTATCTACAGAAGAAAATGCCCAAGGTAATAAATGTTCTTTAGCCCTGACTGCAGATGGACTAGGTGCCCCTAAACTGGAAGCTCTTACATTAAATCCCAATTCCCTGTTTTCAAGAAGTCCTGTGATAACATTCCTGCTTATTAAAGAAGCTGGGCTAAAGAGAACAATAAATCAAACTAAAGTGAAAAGTGAATTAAATTATGATCCAATGACACAGATGCATTAGGAAATTAAGAGGCAGAATCATCAAATTCATTATAACTGGAATGCTCTCCGTGCAGTCTAACGAATAAATGTTGTATATGTGCATCTCACAGATTCACCTTGGGCCCTCCATTGAAGTCTCCTTTTTACAAACCCAGCAAGGAGACCCTGGGGTGCTTTTATGGTTCTGCCTTCCAGACACTGCAGAAAGTGACCTGACAATCTGCAGTGCTTCAAAATATTAAGATGGAAATTGTGCTGGAATGTTCCCAGGCATCCTCTCAACCTTTTTTTTTTCCCCTCTGATTGAATAAAGTCATGCATTGTAATTGAATAATCTTAAAACTCACTTGGTAAAGCCTGCAGTGAATGCTTATCTGACATCAAGGAGTGTTCCTCAGTCACAATGGTGCTAATTTCATTTATGCTTTAAAAGAAGAAAAAAAAAAAAAAAGATGGATGAAACCACATTATATTTGGCCTGCCTTGGTGCTTTGTTTCTGTGATTGGAGAACTGATTTTGGCTGTACAGGAGGGATGGGGCACTGGCAGGAATTAATGCCAGGAGAGGTGACAGCCCCCAGGGGGACCTGGTGCAGTAATATTGGAGATTCTGAGAGCTGAAACCTCAGAATGTTTCCCTGCAAACCAATTTGCTGATTTGTGAACAGGTAGTAATTTTCATTAATCAAAATGTAAAGCTTCTACCTCTCCCCAAAACTGGACATTAAATTTATATAGAAACCTTTGCTTTAAACTGTGCTTGCAAGGAAGTGCAGCTGCCAGAGCTGAGCCTCATTTCCTTTTTAAAAGATGCTCTCTGATTAAAAAAAAAAACACAGAAAAAATATCGTGTACTAATCAGCCCTCATAAATTTTAATGGGAGGATGGTGACAAAAAAGGAATTGGAATAGTAAATTTCCCCTAATCAAGTTAAATGCCCTGAACATGTTTTCATCTGAGTGAAAGCTTTACTTGGAACAGAGCTGCATTAGATATTTTAAAGATCTGCTCTGCCTGCTAAGGAAAGAGGATGCCAGAACCCAGTTTGCCCCTTCAGAAAACACAAGTTTTTTAATATACACCACCCCAAAATTAGGGCCTTAAAGGGAGCTCCATCTTTTACTGAAATAAGGAAGTTTGAGCAAAGCTAAAATTATCCTAAGGGAGGAAAAGATTTTTCACTTAGATCCAAAGGCTTAGGGAGAGTGAAAAGAGCAAGCCTAGTTTTGTGTAGTTGGTAAATCAGATGGATTCCAAGTAGCAGTTCTGGTGTTTCCAGGTCAAAGTGGATTTTGTGGGGAAGCCAGCAACCCTCACTTGGAATATGCTTTCACCCAAGTGCCAAATCTCTGAAAATTTTGCCTCTTTTGATGGAGAAGACAGATAAAATATGGATTGCCCTGTGAATACTCTGTAACTCACCAGGGTGCTGTTAAAACATGTATTTTTTGCTCATTCCCTTCTGGAAAAGTGAGTGCAGGAATATGAAAATGATCTCTTGCCTTGAGAAGCTGAATGAGAAGGAAGAGCAGCTCTGGCCTCAGTGTAGACAGAGAGAATGAAGAGCAGCTGCTCAGAGTATCATTCAGAGGCAGGGAAAAAAGGGAAAATAGTAATTTCTGCCCAATTCTGCAGTTCCAGACTGCAGCAGTTAGTGGTGCTGCTGGTGCCCAGCAGGAGAGGAGGCTGCCAAGGGAGAAGGAATTCTCTTTAGAGCTGAGTAAAAACAGACTGGGAAATTCAACTCGGCCTGGGACTGCTCCCATAAAACAAATTAGGTACAAATAGCCCAATAAAAGCTTGGGACTCTTGAATCAGATAAAACCAGTATTTAGGCTCTCCTCCTAACAAGTGAAATGCTCCTTCCCTTCCCTGGAACTGATTGCAAGTTTTTTTTTAGGTAGTAAATCACTTGGTGGCTGTGCTGGGTTTCCTCTCCGTTTGCTGAGAGCTTGTGGGGCTGTTCTACAACCTCACCTCCACTGGCACCTTCCTAAAATACAGATTTTTGGGGTAGTTCAGGAGCAGAGCTGTCACACAGAGTCATCTCCACTGTCAGTGACACATTCATGGTCACTTCAGTGATTCCTTCCTAGGAGCAGACAGAAAAAAGGATTTTATTTAATGAGAGGCCTGGAGCATCCTGGGTCTTGGGATCTGGGGGAATTACTCCCTCCAAATGCTTTCACACCCAGGACACTGCAACAGCCCAATTAATTATTCAATATTATTTAGAATGTGTAGGAAAAAGATTCCTTTTCAGTCTCAAAGGCAGACCCCTCCATGCTTTATGTAACATTTTATCATTCAAGTTTGACTTTAAGCACTGTTCCACTTGTTCAGCTCCTCAGCCAATCTGCAGGGTGGATTTTCACAATGAACTGTTGGCTTCTGTTAAATGCAAACTGAGCAGCTCTTTGCTGCAGTGCTCTGCTGCTCATCTGTTCCCAATGAAATGCCAGGATTGGGATTTTTGGGATGGTTATTGTTGTTTAAACCTCGGTCTGTGCTCTGGGATTTCCTAGGACAGCCACAGAGATGAAGCACTGTATGAATGGGATGTTATTGAAGGATGAATTGCAGAGGAAGTCAAAAAAACACCACTGAGGGTTTGAAGAAAACACCTTTTGCACAAAGATGATGTCGTAGATGAGCTCTAAATGCAAAATCCTCTGACTCACTGAATGTGATTGTCAAAGGCAGTGCAGATGGTCTTGTGAGGGCACTGAAAGCAAACACAGATCAGGTCACATTAAACAATCCTCGTTTTCCTAAAGTAGCAGATTCAGAATATCTTTACATACACACATATACAAGTAGCAGATTCAGAATATCTTTACATACACAAAAATTTCCAAGACCTCAATGGAGAATTAAAACTAAAAGACCCTCCAGTGATGAGTTCAGCTCCCAGGAAAAGGTTTATAAGCAACAACATAAAAAATTCTTCACTGTGGACAAGGTTTTGGTAAAGAAACTCCAGTTCTTTACCCTGTATTGCCACAGGACAATAATATTATTTTTTTCCTAGTGATGAGAAGTTTTTCTTGAATAAATATTCAAGCTGAGAGGCACAGCTTTGCAGAGATGAGATTTATTCCTTTTTCTACTCACCAATAAATATCTCCTGCCTGTGGCTGATGTTCCTGGAGAAGTTCAATGATAATTAACAATTAGATGTTGTGTGCAGAGGTACTCAGCAATGCTGACCAACACTCCAGAATCTCATGAATTATTCTTAGGAAATAAATGTACAACAACATCAGAATCCCTGAGGGCACTGCAGCTACAGTCATTAGTGCTCGTTGCTGCTCAGGGCTGAGTGTTGTCCCCACTTCTGTGTCCTCTGCTTTATGAACACCTAATTAAATATTTAATTGTGGTAAAGGCTCCTAATTGCTACTAAAACAGCAACACATGTCAACTTGACCAGAACTCCCAGTTTTTACCTTGCCAAGGCAGTGGTAATGTTCAGCTTGTATCAAAACACAATTTTGCTGCTATTTTGGAAAATTAGAATTCTCTCAGGGTTGAATCTCATGCTGACAAGACAGGGGACAGCTGGTCTTGAGTTAGTCAGTGAAGAGCAGATAAGGAAGAGAATCAAATATAAATCTGGAGCTGAAATATTCCAGGGAAAAGGTTTTAAGGAAGCCTGGCAGCAAGAACAAGAACTGCTCAGTGTTTCCATGCTGTGTCACCTGGGCCAGGCTGGCCTATTTACAGAAGTTCCAGTTTCTGCTGGGAATGTTCAGAACACACAAAATCCCAAGAGCCTGAAGGAGCAGACAGCCAAAATACACCAATATGGGCAGAACTTCAGGATTAAACATGGTATTTATGTTTCCATTAGATAAACACATTATCTAGCAGCTCCAATTCTTTATCTAGAGTTTGTTTTCAGATCCAAAATGCAAGGAGAAAATCAAATCCATCTGCCCTGCCTCTGTCTTTGTGAACTCCACAGGTCACTCAGCTGACAGGAGTCTGACTGAAAATGAGGGGCAGTATGTAAATAAATTAAATTTTGTATAAATAAGCTAAATTAGCAGTGCTGAACTGCAGACATCAAGGTCTTCTCAGACCTTCATCTGTGTTAATTCATGTTCACTATCTCTTGCTTGTCCAAATCTTTAGACATACAAGGCAAAACCCTTTCTAACTTGGACTGAAGGGTTTATATTTTAGATAATTTCTATCACTGGGAAAGATTTTTTTTTTATGTCCCTCTGATGCAGGATTAAAAATAGAATAATGACACATTGCATGGAACACAGATTCTATATTTGTCTTTGAAGCATTTCCCCAGCACACTAAAAAACAACATTTATTACCTACCAGAGCACAATCACATCCTGCAAAGTCCTGAGACCATCAAGAAAATCAAAGATTGTCCCAAGGAGAGGTCACCTGCACACTGAGGTGGCTTTTCCAGGTGAATGAACCAGCCTAAAAAACAGAGAAGGATTTATAGCATATGTAGCACTCTTGCATTTAAAAAAATATAAAATAAATCTTACTGCATGGTCTTTTCTTAAATCAGCAGCATCTGAGGGGGTTCCCAGCCTGCTCCAGAGCAGGACCCATCCCTGTCCTCACCCTGTGACAGGAAAAAGCCACGAGAGGGTGCCCATTGTGTGAATCCTGATGTGCCCAGGCTGCTGCTTTCTGCTCCCTGAGCAAATTCCAGCAGAGCACCAAAGATTTCCTGCTGGGCTGTCCAAATGACACAATTCACTTTTATCCTGGATACTCTCATGGATCCTGTGAGAGCTCTTGTTTCCTGCATGGCCCCAGGAGCAAAGGGGACATGCAGAAAACTCCCCAAGCACATTTGTGTGGCACTGAAGTGCCAAGGGCTGCACCAACAAATTCCTGCACAAAGGTAAAAATCAGGATTTTACCACACTGGGATAAAAAGGACAGAATAACTTTATTTCTCTCCTATTTCCTAATGACTGAGCCAGGAGCTCTGGCTGCAGCCCTCAGTCCTCTACCATACAGGGAGAGCACATCCAGCAGGGAGCACAGAGCAGGAATGTTTGATTTGTCACTGCTTAGGCATGGTTGGAAAATCCCCAGCAGGAGTGTTTACGCTGCCAGTGTTTTCACCTCTGTCTCCAGGCAATGGACGTAAACCCTCCCTCCTTCCCTCAGCCAGCATCCAGCAGAGCTCCAGCAAGGAGAGCATCTGTCAGCCCATCAGGCTTCACACCCCTGGGCAGAGCTCAGATCCCAAATAAAACCCAACCTGTGCTCCAGAGGGAGACAAGCAGCCCTTTCCCTGGAATTCTCTATATATAGCTTTGTAGAATTAGTGTCCTTTGCAGCAGTAAGGGCAATTTTTAGAACAAAACATCACAAATCTGCTTATATGTGGATCGTTTCCTATTATTTATTTTATTCCAGCCATCCTCAGGGATGGATCCTGTAACCAGTTTAGCAGCAGCAAAATCATTATTCAACAATCTGACAGCAGAAAAAGGAATAGCACAGCTGGCAGCCTCCCTCCCTGGGACCCATGAGAGTGGAACAGAAATACAGCACAGCCCAATTATCTGATTTTTTTCCCCACTCTTTTTCCAAATTTCATTATTCCTTCCAATGTATTTGCTTGGAATGAACAAAAGGGAATGGCTCTGGCCCTCTGCAGATTCATTCGTGTCCTAATGGATGAAGGTTTTAATCCAGAGGATTCCAAAATAACAGAATTATTTTTTTTCTGCAATGATGGAGTCCCTGACTTTAGTGCTGGAGGTGTAAACACCAACAAAACCAACACTGTCAGCTGGGGACAGCTCTGCTGCCCAGTGAAATACAGACATGGCTCTCTTTGCCCAGAAAACCTAAATTTTTCCAAGGATTCTCAGAAAACAGTGCAACAAACCCCATGGGCATTTCCCAGCTACCTCCAACTCTCCTCCTCTGTGTGTTTAACATTTGACAACATCCTCACAGACCAGAAATGCTGTAACACTCCACGTGCCACAAATCTCAGCCGAAAAAAAAATATTATGGCAAAAGAGGAAGCAAGAAAACCCCCTTTGCAGCCAGATTTAGTAACAGTTCTGTTCCACCCCCAAGGCAGCCACAGCCACATCTTTCTGAGCCTTTGCCTGGTCCTGTCTGGCCCCAGGTTTGAGGATTTTTTTGTGCTGCAGAAGCAGATGTGAGGTTNGTTTTAGTCCCAGAGCAAGAAATGAAATTTCTTGGACACAGCAAAGCCCAAAAGTGAGAGCCAGCCCCAGGAAGAGTCCAGCTGCAAATTCCACCAGCTGCAGCCCTTCAGCCCAGCCCTGGGCAGCTCCTGGGACTCACAGAAAGCATCTGGTCTTTGTTGGGGCCCTGGGGCTGTCACACTTCAAAGGCTCCCTCTGAGAGCTCCAGAGGCAATGGAAAATATGTTCAGTGGCAAGTGGGGTCACAGGGAGATGGAGAGAGAGGGAATCAGCTCGTGGATACAGCTCCCTGTGCTGGCTCCAGCTTCAGAGCAGCCTTTGGGAAAACAAGGGGGGGAAAACCCCCAAAATGTGCAAAGCAGCTGAAGAACAAGGAAGGTTTGATTCCACCTCTGCCCCTGGGGGAAATAGGGAATTGGGAACCACAGACAGCAGACATGGAGTTGCTTTCAGGAAGATTGCAGAGATAAGCTGTGAGAGAGCTCTGTGAGGTGGGGAGAGCTCAGAGCCTTCTACAGAGGCAAAGTGTGCTGGGCTAAAGGAGGGGTTTGGGTGCCCAAGGTTCATCTCTCACCCTGCCAGGAGCCAAGGAACTCTGAGCAAAGCACATCCAGAGGGTCTGAGCAGCCCTGAAGCACTGGGAGCTGCTGGTGTCTCTTCGTGGCAGGGCTGGGCCTCCAGAGCCTCTGTGCTCCAGACAGAGGAAGGAAACTGCAGCTGTTCCTCCACTGCCATTTGGGAGAGGTTTTTTGGTTTAGTCAGAGCCCTCCAAAACCTCCCCCTCTGCACAGGAAGGGGTTCTCAGTGGGGTTTACCTGTCAGAGAACAGCTCATCTGTTGAGTTCTTGTCCAAATGACTGAAGGGTTTCCTGACAAAACATTATCATCTGTTAAGAGTGGACCCCAAAATCCTGTGGGGCCTCTTAACCCTCATCCTTCATCCATGAGGCTGCTGGGCTGGGCTGTGACTGGGAAGCTTTGGGGATGCCAAAGCCCTGCCTCACAGCAGAACATTTCTGGTGCAGATCAAAAGAAAAAGGAGCACTGCCAAGCTTAAAAAGAGAAGCAGGTTCAAGGAGTGGCTGAAGAGGAAGATGCTGAAAGCTGTCAGTGCCCACAGCTTCCCCAAACTACCTGCAAGGTCATTTATTAAGACTCCAGACAGGGCTGGCAGGTCTGATCCTTCATTTCTTTAGAATCTCCAAGTGTCCCTGCCACAGCAAAGCACCAAGCACAGTGATAGATTTATCATATGCCAGATGAGCCTTCCATGCAATAGGAGCACCTTGCCAAATCTTGGGAACACTTATGACAAAGCCATAGATGGAAAACGCAGTTGAAGGCTTCACAAAGCAAGAAAACAACAGAAGGTGGAGCAAGAAAGATCAGCTCCCACTCAGAGTCCCAGTGCAGTGAGGCTGGAGAGGGAAGAACCCATTGAAGTGCAGGGAATAAGTTTTAAAACAAGTTTTTGCTGCCTGTCACGTGCATGCAGTGAGGATTAAGATGATGTTCTCCAAAAGGAAAACCTCCAAGCCTCACTGTCTCAGAGTGGAATTGAGACAGAGAGCTCAGGTTGCATGGTTTATCTCACTGAAGGGAAGGTGCTGCCAACCCTTGTGGTCTGCAGCTTTTCTGGGATTCTCACCAACCTTTCCCTGGGCTGGAAGGTGCATCCAGGGCAGCATCAGCTGCTCTGTGCTCAGATGTGGCTGCACAAACTGACATGAGGCCATGAAAAGAGTTAACTCCCACAGCAGTAATCAGAAATCTGACAAGCACAGCCCACACTGATAACACCTTTCTCCCTTTCTGAGAAAAGCAGAAGCTCTAAAAGTATATCCAAAAACGAACATTTTCAGTTAAGTACACTTGCTGTATTGTTTACAGAAATTTTACATGTTTTTACTGTTAGAGTGAAAAGTGAGACAGCTCATTTTTATCTCTTTTCCCACAGAGCTTACAGCAGGCTGCCCCTCCTGCCTGAAGCAGAGTGCAAGTCACAAAAAGTAATGAGGTCCTTGCAGACATTTGCAGCAAGACAGGATGCCCACCAAGAGTAACAGGAAGCAAAAACCACACAGAAAGTGTTGGCCCATCAGTGTCTATGGGCCACAAGCAGGATTCTGCTGCTGTTCATTACAGAGACAAAGCAACCCGTGGAAAACAGAAGTCCCAGAAATCCACCACGCCAAGTTCCAGGTCCAGGAAATCCACATCACTTCCTGTGCTTTTAGGGAAACGTGCAAAGAATTTCATTCTGAAAGTGTGAAATGGGGACCCTGATGTGGATTAACCACAGAGCACTGCAGGTGCTGCTGTTTGTCCTCTCACATCTCACACCAGCACAGAAGACAACTCCACCCTCAGCAACTTTTTAGAACTCTACAACACTCTTTATTCCAAAGCACTTCAGTGCAGTCCCTTGTGCCAGAAGAATAGGCTGGGCCATCCTCAGCCAGGTCATTCCATGAGCATTATCCATGAGCATTATCCCTGCACAGCTCAGAGAGCTCTGCCTTCCCCACTGCCCCAGGAGCTTGCTCCCACCACTGGATCTTTAGGCATAGTAATAAGAAAGTGTCAGGCAGAGAAAAGTTGAGTATAAACAGTTCCTTCAGAGAAAATGACTCATTAAAGTGCATGACAATACTGAAAGCCACAGGCTGAACCAGAGTCCTCCACAAAATGCACTTTGCTACTGACACTGCCTTCAGTTCTTCCAGCTGCTGGGGGAAGAACAACTCCTCTGAAGATGGAGGCAAGGCTGCAGCTCAGGAAAGCTGTCAAAGCTCTCTGGGTTGTCCCTGCAGAGGCACCATCTCCGTGGCTGGTGCCTGGGGCTGCAGCAGGGCCAGCTCCTCTGGGGCAGCTGCCGGGGGTGGTTTCTGTGCTGGCCGTCTCCAGGACCTGGTGTCTGCAGCAGGGGACACAAGGACAGCCCCTCATCAGCAGGAAGCTGACAAAGGGACCCAGCTTTAGAAGGGTGAAGGCTCAGGGAGCACCCAACACACACCACAGAATGTTTTAGGCACTGCAACCTCCCCAGTCCTGGAAAACTGGCACCCAGGAGGAATCTACACTGGAAATTGAGTCCAAGCCCACTGGAGCTTCTGCCCAGGCTCTGCCAGGCTGAACAAGATCTTTCTAACAGAGTTAACAACTCTGTTTTCCACAGTTCCTTCCCAGCTCTACCAAGGGAAGCAAACAAAGATCTCAGGCAGAACTTCACAATGTTCCCAGAGTTAATGCCCAAATTCAGGCTCTAAAAGCCCTGTGATTTTAACAAGTGCAGGATGAATGAGCCTAAATTTTGCCTTACCTAGGAAAAGCATCACATATTTGAGCTACTGAGACAAAAACAAGAGCAGCCCTTGCTTTCCCTCAGCAGCATTTCCTGCCCATTTCTCCCAAATGGGAATGGCATCTCCTTCATTCTCAGTTTGTTCCCAAACTCTGGCCAGGTCCAGACCTACACTAAATCTTTATTTTCTCAGCTCACAAGTGATGCTGCTGCAGGGAAGCAATTTCAAGTTGGCCTGTCTGGAATTCTGTTGCAAAAGACATAACAACATGCCAAGAGCAGTTTGCTGAGCAGGAAGCTAAAAGGATACTGCAGACCTTTCTTCGTGATTTAATTTACCTTCTGGATTTATTTCTGAATCACTGGTGTTTCCAGGTTCTTCCTTCAGAACTCCCACATCCTTTGCCCAATCTGTCCATTTAATTTCCTCTACTCTGGAGAGACAAAATGCAACAAGACACTGATGCCTGGAATGCAGCATCTCAAGCCAGATCTCATTGTCCTGCAGCCTCCCAGCCCAGCTCATCCTGCCAACACCCCCCTGATGATTTGGCTGTAGCAGCAGCACCTTACAGAGCTTTTTTTTTTTGAGCAAAGATCTTCTGTAATCAAAGCTCCATGAGGTAAAATATCTTCTCTCCCTGCATATTGTCCACTGGTCTGTTTGGTTTCAAATCCTCCAGCTCAGGGAATGTTCTTAATACAAAAGTGACAATGCTGGAGGATCAATCAGCTCCCAAACCTCCAGCCTGGCAATCACCAACACATTTGGATGTAGCCAGGATTGTGTGGTTGAGTCAGTGCTGAAATTCCCTGTGGTGCTCCAGGGTGACCCCACTGTGAGGCTGGAGTGTGAGGGGGGAATGGTGCATCTGTCTTACCTGAAACACCACCTCTCGTCTTTCTTATTGAGCCCCACTGACATGAAGCAGCCAGATCTCCTCTTCCCACCCTGGCGCCACAGCCAGGCCTTCTCTATTTCTAGAATAGCAATTGCCCTCTGAAAGAACAAAACCCACGTCAGAGAGAAAGCAGGGCACAGACAGAGCCCAGCCCAGCCTTTCCAGTAAATCTTCCCCCCTCAGAAACTCCTTGGACTTGGAGAATCTCCCTGGAACCCAGCCCCAAAATGCTCCTGAAGTGCTGCCTCGAGTCACCTGTGCACGTGGGTCATGCAGAGAGCTGTAAATACACCCAAAAATGCACTCTCATGGTGACAGCTCTGTGTAAAAGGCACATGGATAGCTGAGCTTAGGACAGACAGGCACCTCTGACTCCCTGAGAGCCCAGCAGAGCTTTGGGCCTCACCTGCAGCTTCCAGACACTCTTGCTGTAGCCAGAAATGTCAGTGACAGTCTCACTCATGAGGGCAATCAGCATGTTCAGCAGCAGGATGTAGGTGAGGATCACAAACAGCAGCAGCAGCAGCAGGACAAAGTATCTGAACCTGGTGTGCTCCTGGAAATCCAGGTCTCCCATGCCAATGGTGATCTTGAAGAGCTCCAGGGAGACGCTGAGCAGCCCCCCATACATGGCGTGGCTCCCCGCGCCCTCCAGCTGAGCCAGGGACTTGTTCTGGGACACTGAGGGGGCATCGCCCAGCAGTGTCACCAGGGCTGGCAGAAAAACACAATTTGAGTCCTCAGGAAAGTGCTTTTTGCAGCTCAACCCACACATAACTCAGAGAGGGCTCACCTGCAGCAAAGCCAAAGAGGAAGATCATGTAAACCAGGAGGAAACGCAGCAGGTCTCTCATGATGGTCTGAAACACAAACCAGGGGAAGTGCTGTCCTTTATCTCACATGAAATCACCAGGATGACCTCACACGTCACAAACCAGCCCTCAGGAACACCGACAGCAAGGTTTCCACATTTATCCAGTTTAAAACACTGCTAATATGTGTTAAATTGCTTCCACAGGTAAATAATATCATTGGCAGCTTAATCCAACACTGCTATGAACTTCTTTGTTGCTCTGTTAGCATGAATAGCTCTTTGAAACAAGTAAATATCCTGTTGGCTGCCCACTATGGCTGTTTCCAAATTGTTTTGACACACACACCCCTCTCCTTTCCACCTGCCTCGGCTTCACACAAATGGTGCCCAGAATTCTTCCCTGGCACCACATTTCACCTCTGCTTTGCCTTTCTAGTCCCAGGTTCCTCTGTAGATCTGGAAACACATGGGCAGCAAGGCTGGTGAGGGGCTTGGAACACAAGCCCTGTGAGGAACAACTGAGGGAGCTGGGGGTGTTCAGCCTGGAGAAAAGGAGACTCAGGGGTGACCTTATCACCCTCTACAACCCCTGAAAGGTGCCTGTGCTCAGGTGGGGGTCAGTCTCTTTCTCCAGGCAGCACTGACAGAACCAGAGGACACAGCCTTAAGCTGTACCAAGGGAAATTTAGGTTGGACATTAGGAAGTTTTTCACAGGAAGAGTGATAAAGTTCTGGAATGTTCTACCCGGGGAGGTGCTGGAGTCACCATCCCTGGGTGTGTTTAACCAAAGCCTGGATGTGGCACTGGGTGCCAGGGTTTAGTTGAGGTGTTGGGGCTGGGTTGGACTCAATGATCTTAAAGGTCTCTTCCAACCCAGTGATTCTGTGAATTCTGTGAATGCTCAGGCCAAGCTGAGCAGCTCCAGGGAGCCCACACTGGCTTTCAGTGCTTTGCAGCTGGCTTTTGGCACACAGGTATCAGCTGCTGTCACCTGGGGTGTTCCGTGGTGCCAAATGAGAGATTTGCTGCAGCTGTTGTTGAAGACACTGCCCTGCCCTTTCTGCAGGACATCAATTCCAGTTCCTCAGAGCCCAAAGCTTTCCCTGCAGAGGTTTTGCCAGCCCTGACCTTCTGGATCATGACGCTGTAGATGCCGGTGCGCTGGAAGCCCCGGGTGTAGTAGAGGGTGTTGACCCAGCCCAGGAGCAGGGAGAACACCATCACTGCCACGTAGTTCTCTGAGCTGGCTCCATACAGCACTGCTGAGAGCAGCAAGGAGAATGCCTGGATGAAGCTGGAGAGAAAACAAAAGGAAGTGGCAGTGGCTGACCTCAGCAAAAAGGCCCCTGGCAGATGTGCTTTGCAGTGAAACACATCTGGGGAGGCTGCCAGGAGCACACAGGGCCCACCCAGCAAAGCCCACTGCAACAAAGGCTCAGGACAAGAGGCAGCAGCAGGAGGAGGCAGCAGGGGTGGAAAGAGAGTGGCAGAGGGTGCGTTTTTCCTGCTCTCCAGCTCTGTGGCAGAGTTAGGGCAGCTCAGCTGCACAGCCAGAGAACCAATTCCAAGCTGTGGTTGTGCCAAAGCCCCCAGGACATACATCAGGATCTCAATGCAGCTGTCAGAGCACATGGTCTTCAGGGACTGGCGTCTCCTCCTCAGGTACAGGCTCTGGGGGAGGAAAATCAATTCATCATTCATCAGAGCCAGACCATGTGAGAGAGGCAGCCCTGCCCTGCCATGCCCAGGGGAAAGCTTTGCTCCATGTGCTCCTCCTTTCATCTTCAAGATCCCCAATTTCATCTCTCTCAGATGAAAAAAGCTCTTATTTGTAAAGGGCAAGGATAAACAAGGGCTGAATCATGTTTCAGCCCAAAGTCTTTATTAATAGCCTGCATTAAATGCCAGGGATGCATTTTAATGCCATAAATCACAGAAGTCTCTCAGAATTATTTGCTGTTGTGGAACTATGATCCTCCTTGCCCAGCAACCTGGCTTGTGCTGCCCCTGTCACTGCCAGATCACAGTGAGTGTCTCAGAGCAGGATTCCCTCCTGCACATCCTGATGTCAGGAGAACAGATCCTGCTGCCTCCATGCCAGTGATTATTTTCCTTTTTTTCCCCCTTGTCTTACCATGAAACCAGACAGGAGATCCCCCTACCTGAGCAAAGATCAGATAAATGCCTCCTAACAAGATAATGATCAGTCCAGAGACCCACAGGAAGCCTCCAGCTGTGAACTCCACTGGAAAGGAAGGCTGCAAGACAAAACCAAAAACACCCAAAGCAGTGGAGATAGGCAGAGGCAGTGATGGCAACTTTTAAACTCTGCTCCATCCCTCCAGATAAAAAGACTGGACCTACCTTTACCCTTAAGGGCTGATAGTACGCAATGGCTGTAAAGATGATCATGAATGACAAGTAGGAGACAAAGCTGAAGTAGAATCTCTTGGAAGCAAATGTTTCCCATTTTTGCTGAAGCAGTTTGTTCAGTGGCTCCAAAACCACCATCTTGTACCGGTTCTGTGGGGAAACAAGCAACCAAAATGCCCCTGTGTGCCAACAGGGATGGGAATTCACCAGAGGATTGTCTTTTTAAGGGTTGGAGCTGCCTGGATTCAACTGAGGAGTGGCTAAGGGGTTATTCAGCCAGGTGTTTTAGTGTGGAAGATAATAAATATTGCACAGAAGTCACTTCATCAAGGTATTTGAACAAACCAAGGCTTAAGACAACCAAAGGATCAAAATTTCTCTCAAATTATGGATGGTCAGAGCCATGCCAAGCAGCCTCTGCATAAAAAAACCTGCAAACATTCCCACAAATCACTTCTTTTTCCAGAGAAACTATCACCTGAGAGCCCACATTGCCTTGAAATGTAATCGTTATACATCAACACCACAAAAAAAGGACAGAAAAAACCAGACTTTGAGCTGTGGTGGGAGCCTCACCGGGGTGTCACTGCTGTAGGCCAGGATCTCCAGCACAGAGTTCTCCTCAAAGCTGTCCAGGGAGGCCAGGTCGTAGAGGGACACGTGGATGGGGCCGTAGGTCCACTCGGTGAACTTGCGGGACAGATGCCGGTACCCGGGCTCCTGGATCTCCCTCTGGATGATGTGCCTGAAGATCTGACACAAACAGGAGGGGGTTCTATGGTAGTTGTTGCCCTCAGGGGCAGGAATTGATGTTGAGTCCGTCTCAGAAGGTTGAAGAATCAGAAGGCTTTATTAAAGAATGACTCCATAATGTCAGAAGGCTCAGAGCTTAGCTTATTCTTAGCTTAGTCTTAGCTTCACTTAGTCTTAGCTATCCAAGTGCAACACTTCTTATAATACTAAATTGATGGGCTGGTAACCAAGACCAGCTCCCTCTTATCACTGGTTAAGAGAGAGGCCCATATCACCCCATATTGTGGGAACAGAATAGAAGAACAACACCTGTGTCCCTGAGAGGGAACACAGCTCAGAGATGTTTCGTCCCTGAGCTGGGAAAGTGAAGCTTTCCCTTGGGAAGAAAAACCTAGCAAGCTTGCAGTATGAAAGTCCAGAAGCCCAGTAGGAAATGACCACAGTGTTCCTGTGCAGAAGGTGCAGAAGGACACCCAAAGCAGCTCCCCTGGGTTTGTGCCCCATCCAACACCTGGATCTGGCTGAAAGCTCCATCCTACTGAAAAACTACAAACAACTACACCTGGCTCGGCCAGGAGTGGAACCAGTTTCAGGCCAGAGAGCAGGGACAGGGCAGGGACAGCAGCAGCAGCCAGCTGAGGCTCTGCAGGACACAACTGAGTGGCTTGGGGGTGCCCTCCTTTATGGTCACCTGTGCCACTGCCCCTGCCAGCAGCACCAGCAGGGGTTGGGTGCCAGATGCTCCAAACCCAAACCCCACTGGACACCACCCAAGGGTGCAAATCACACCATCCCTGCTCCTCAGCAACCCCAGGGCTCCCCTCTGGTTGTCCCTACCTCCACTTTGCCTGTCTTGGCAGCGAGCTGCAGGGGATTTAACCCATCATAATTCACAATCTCCTCCAGCTTGCAGGTGGGGTCGAGCTTCACGCCTGCCTTCAGGATCTCCACGTAGGTTGTGCTCACAAACTTGGTGTTCTCCTCGGTGTCATCTGCAATCATCACCAGGGCATGGAGGACAGTGTTGCCCTGGGTGTCCTGCTCCTGCAGCCTGGCTTTCTGGTGGGGGTTGTTTAAAAGATAATCCACCACGTCGAGCTGGTTGGTGCAGGCAGCCAAGGAGAGGGGAAGTTCACCTGAAGAGATCAGGACACAGCGTTTGGAGGGGAAGCAGAAAGGGGTGAAAGAACTAAAGAAAGGGTGGGAAAAAGCAATCCTAGAAGAGTAGGTTTAGCCCAGACTTTTATCACTGAAACACAGAACAGGTTCTGCCTCAGTGTCTCTAGATTCTGGAAGGGTTTTACAATGAACAATTACTCTGTTTCCGGGGACAGCTGAAACTTTCCCACATCTCAAACTGATCTCTCAAATCTGAACTAGCCAAGTATTGGTGTTTGTCTGAAGCCACTCAGACAGGATTAAACACAAACCCAAAGGTGATGGAAATGCATAGTGAACACCCCAGATATGAAAGGATCCTGCCATTTAAATAAGTCAAGGACTTGATTAAAGGGCACTGAAGATGGAAACAGAGGGGCAA
Organism: Leptocoma aspasia; assembly: GCA_013399835.1. Taxonomy (NCBI): domain Eukaryota; kingdom Metazoa; phylum Chordata; class Aves; order Passeriformes; family Nectariniidae; genus Leptocoma; species Leptocoma aspasia. Next base: position 73,907 of record VXAX01001299.1, on the reverse strand, counting down.
ACCCATCTAGAATTAGTGGCATCACATAGAGTGTGGTACTAAAAACCCCAAAGGAACATGTCCCACAGTGACTCACCAAAATAAAAGTAAACTCCTTCTTTCTTCTTCCTGAAGAATTCACCGTGGGCTCTGGCATGGACATCAGCTCCATTCTCCACCAGCAGTTTCACCAAATCAAGGCTCCTTTTCTCGATGGCAATGTGCAGGGCGGTCTGGCCTGGGGGCAGAGCACACCCTGTCACTCTGTGCCACTGCCAGGGGGACAGGACAGATGTCACCAGTGGTGGCTTCGTGTTCCACACAGCAGCTGCAGCCTCAGGGCTGGGCAGGGCTGGCTGACAGCTGAGGGCTTTCAACTAGCCTCAAAACCATCAGAAATTCAACACCAGGGCAGGCAATTCCCCCTGCCTGGCACTGAGATCCCAAGCAGCCATGAGAGGATTGAGAGAACCACGCTGCTGTTCAAAGCACAGCCAAACAGAACTCATTTAACAACAGGCCACTTCATTTTTACAAGTGCTTTTTATACTTTCCCAAGTAAATAATCTCACTTCTTGGGTTATTAAGCATGTATCATTTCTGTTTTACAGACCAAGGAGGGTATAACTCAAGGCTGAAGAAGAGGCAGCATCAGAATCAGAAATAAAAGGGAAGTGGGCTGTGGGTGACTGCAGCAGAACCTTGGGGCTGCAGTGCTGCAGGAGCTCCAGTTCCCTTATTTTTCCTTTTTCCTGCTCATCTCACAAGAATCCTTCCTTACCTCTGTAGAAACAGTCAGAGCACGACACGTTGACAAGAGGCCTGGGATTCTGTGTCTTTTGGTCTATTTCCAGCAAGACTGGGATTGTGTCATTCTTCCCATTTTTTAAGTTCAGCAGGGCTTTCATCAAGCAGGTCTTCCCAGTCTTTGCATCTGGCAGGAAGAGAGGATTGAATGGGTTGTGGGTTGCACACAGCTGTAGTGCTTGATTCAGAGCTTAACTCAGTAGGATCAAATTTAATCCTCATTTTAAAGGTTTTTATCAGTATTTTTAGCAGTCCTAAGGCAAAAACCTTAGGATATATTAATTAATGGCATTCCCCACCTTCAGGCAAATATAAGGAAAATAAAAGAAGACAGGGGGCTGGAGAAAGCAAAGAACCACGAGCACCTGCTCCCCTCTGCTAACCCTGCGAATAACAAACAACTCCAGGAGCAGGAATCTACCTGTGTACTCGGAATTGGTGAGGAATTTGGAGTTCCTCCTTAAGTACTCCAGCAAACCAT
>VXAX01001299.1:18236-55578 GCA_013399835.1 Leptocoma aspasia | reverse complement strand
ACGCGCCGGGCCCGGGGCAGGAATGCGGGGGGATCCCCGGCCGGGGCTAAGGCGGAGCCCCCCGGGCCCGGCGTCATCGATCTGGGCGCGCAGAGCGGGCGCTGGGCCGCCTTCCAGGAGCGGCACCGGCTGAGCTGCGAGGAGGCGGCGCGGCTGCTGCTGGACGCGTAGTGAGTAACGGGGCCGGGGCGGCCGCTCCGCGCTCCTGCCCCGGTCCCGTTGATGGCAGCGGTCTCTGCGCCGCATCCGCACCGCGGCTCCCGCGGGCGGCGCAGAACGGGCGGTGGGATGGGGAGGGGGCGCACGCACCACGGGAAAAAAGTGTTTTTCTGTGCTACAGCTGCCCGTGTTTTACGGCTCTCCCATTGAAAATGCCCTTGGGGGCTCCGCGGGGCTCAGCTGCTGAATCTCCTCCCATTTCCTGTGCTCGCTCTGTGCAGAGCACGGCACATCAGAAACTGTCCGTGGGAGGCAAAATCTGGAAGGAAAATGTTTTTTCCTTTGCATTTTGCGATTGACCCGCACGGTGACTGCCCAGCTGCTGTGGAGGCGGCTCGGGGAGGGGGAGAAGCACAGGCTCAGAAATTCCTTGGTCATAAAGTTCCTCTCCAATTACAACCCGAAATAAACGACATTTCAAGTATTATTTTAAATCCACTTATCTCTGCTTTCCCCAGCTTTTAAATGGAGGAATATTAATGGTGTTGGAGGAACTATGGGGGAAATTGTGGGGAAATTTAGTTCTCAGTTCCAAGCAGCTTCTTTTGAGGTGATAGCCCTGGTTTCTGTGTAGGGTTGTGTGTGGACACAGCTGTAGGGTCAACACTGTGACCTGGAGTGTGGTGGGGAGCACTGTTGTACAGAGTGGAGAGTCCTCAAAGTGGTGCTCTTCTTTCCTTTTCACAATTTTAATTAAACCACAAAAGCAATTGCTGCAGAGGACAAAAGCCATCCCCTACCTCATTTTGACACGTTATTAAATACATTTGAGTGGATATATTTCTTGGTGTTCTGCAACAGCTCAAGACAGAACTGAATAACGTCGTGTGTAGCCTTACTGTTCTCTTGGGCAAAAAACAAGAAAGGATGATCCCAAAAGCTCTGTTGTGTCTCTTCCCAGTGAATACAGGGGTTTGGTGAAGCACACAGGAGGCTGTCACTGTGGAGCCGTCCGCTTCGAGGTCTGGGCTTCAGCAGATCTGCACGTGTTTAACTGCAAGTGAGTTGGTTTGCTCTCTGTTCCCAGAGATGAATGTCAGCTCTCTGCTTTTCCAACCTTAGAGCTAAAGATGAGACAGCTGCAGAACACCCTCTGAGCTGTTTCCATAAGATTTACCCCTAATTATGTCCTGATCCACTATGAGATCAGTGTTGGTGATTTCAGGTGCTACTTTGGGCAGGACTTCATGTCTCAAAGCCAGGCTCACACAGAAAGTGTCAGGAGAGATCTAATGAGTCCAGGTGCTCAGCCATCTGCTTTCTGTTTCCTCTCATGCAGGGGGCTCAAAGCACATTGGTCTTTTTTTAACTTGTTCTTCTCAAGTGACACTACAGCTCTGACCACATGTGCCCCAAACTAAAACACTCTCTGGTTTCAGTAGTGACCCCTCTTTGCCTGCAACTCGTTTGCTTCCAGCCCATGGGTGAACTTCTGAACTTTACTCTCTTGTTTGCAAGGTAATGAATGTTGGCAGAATTGCCCAAGCGTGCTCTGAACCGTTAAGTGGATTTCTCAGGGCTGGAGTTTGTCCTCAAGATTTGTGTGTGAGAATATCTTATTGGGGTACCTGTGTAGGGTCAGTCTGTTCTGACACCACAAATCCACTTTTGTCACTTACCTCTGAGCCATTCTAGCTGTCAGTGGAATTTCTGTTGTCAAGAGGTCTGACTGCTGCTCTACAACCCGTCCACTTCCTCTAGAAAGGTCTGCTTTTTCTTTTACAGTTGCAGCATTTGCACAAAGAAACAGAACAGACACTTCATTGTGCCAGCGTCACGTTTCAAGCTGCTGAAGGTAGAGTAAGAACACAGTAAGCATGGCCATGAGCACGAGCAGTGTTATCCTCAAAGAGCCAACAACAAGCAGTTTTCTGCCCTAAGTTTGGCTGGTTGGGGGAAATGGCTGCATTTTAAGCTGTCTGGTGTGGTTGTGTTAGTGCATCTTGTTTAGAGCTCCTGCAGTTCCCAGGCCTGTTGTGGACACGTGTACATACAAAGCACAGGGGTTCAGGAGAGGAGCAGGAATGCACAGCTCTGTATCTCAAATAAAGACAGGAAGGTGGCATTTGAAACTGTACATTTCTTAGCTACAGGCCTGAAGTAATTAATCCATCTATTTCCATGGAAAACTGATAGTGCTTTTCCTTTGCTTAGGGTGCTGACAATTTGACAACATACACCTTCAACACACACCGTGCCCAGCACACCTTCTGCAAGACCTGTGGTGTTCAGAGCTTTTATACTCCTCGTTCCAACCCTGATGGTTATGGTAGGTACAAACTCCATGCTAACCAGAGTTAACCACCAAGCAAACCTTGGATAAGGATTCCATTGGATGCTGACGTGACAGCAGTGAGCACCATGTGTCCTAAGGGTTTGTTCCTAAAGGAACTGCAGTCTGAACCTCTAGCTCCTCCATAAAAAACAATCCTACCTATAATGAGTGGGCTTCTTCCTGTGACAGGATTTTTATCCAGGCTCCTCAGCCTTACAGCAATATCATTTACAATTCCCTGAGATGCCCCAGCCATGGAATGGAGCAAGCATCTCCCACATTTTATGAAAAGTACGTTTCTGTGTACTCTGTTTTTCTTCAGGAATAGCTCCCCACTGTCTGGATGATGGCACTGTGCAGACCATTATCACAGAGGATATCAATGGCAAGGAATGGGAGAAAGCAGTGAGGGAACATAAGACCATCAGAGACATGTCAAAACCCTGAGACACCCTTCCAGCAGCCTTGGGAGCACTGCCATGGAACTGCAGTCTGGGGTTTCCTGGGTGATGGTTGGTGAAATCAATCTCTACATTACCTGTTCTCTGTTTGTTAAATAAATCTTTCTATGCTGATTGTCTCATTCCTTTGTGACATTCAGTTTTCAAACTGCCTCTGCTCTGTAAACCAGTGCAGGGTTGCTGGTTTGGCACTTTGCCTTTAGCTGTGCTAAAGTTTAAATCACAATACAAAAGACCTCATTACAGTCACTTGCACCTCATTCCTGTGTCCTGCTGAGACTCTTGTGAGTTGATCTTGAGCCCTGTTCTGAATCAAGAAGAGAGCTCATATTTCAGGAGGGACATTGTGAAGGTGGAGCCTGCAACAAAATGTGTATAATAGAAGCAACAGCAAACATCAGTACAACTAGAAAAACCAGCACGATTTCTGATGTTTTATTCAAAAGCTTTGGCTTTGTAAAGTTCTGACTCAATAACAAAGGTGTTGTGGTTATGGTATCTGTGGAGATAGCATGATCTTTGAAAAGCTACTCCTGATACCTGGATTTTACAAAAGCACCGAGGGAGAGTTGCCAAGCAGTCCTTGCAGCTCTGTCTTCTTGGGGAAACAGTTTGTGCCATATCTTCTCCAGTGCAGAATCCTCCAGAGCTTGGCTCCCAATTACAGTTAATCCAAATTTCTCATCTTATTTAAGCTTCTATGATGAGAAAGTAGAGCAGCTGTTAACCCTGTTCTCAATGTATCAGGCAACAAGATATTCAGGAGGTTCACCCAGCCTGGGTTTTGTAGTGTGGAGAATGCCACACACAGAGCAAGCACCCCATCCTGTTGAGCACCTAACACAGGAGCTTTCTTGAGTCCTGGGCCTGGCACAGAGGTGTTTTGCTCCCTGTGTCAGTGCTGTGAGTGCTGAGCTGTCAGAGCAGGCGCAGGGAATTGACCACCAGGTACCGAGAGCAGAGCAGGTAGAGCTGGCGGAACCAGAGGAGCTGGCTGCGGTGGCACTGCATGGCTCTCTAGGAGGAAAAACAGCGCAGAGAGCATTACAAGAACCTTCCAGAGCTGATGTGAGGGCAGTTTCCTGCCCTTGCTGTGGGGGTCGGTGCCCATTGATAGCACAGCCTGTTTTCAGTGAGCAGGGAGAGGCAGGGGAGGTGGAAGCTGCCTAAGCTCTGGGCCTGTCTGCCCCCGAGTCTAGTGTTGATGCTCAGAGGGTCCTGCTAGAAAGGACACTTCGTGTGTCACTCCTAACCCCTCCTCCCCACGTGATCTCAGGCCTGGGGAAGTGTTCACATGCTGGGAAGCAGGAGCCTGATAGGTGTGTCTGGGAACATCTCTGCTCCTTCTGACCACACACTGCCAGCTGCGACTGAGTCTATTTATAGTGCACCAGCCTGGAAAGGTCAGATTTCAGGAACAAAAATACATGGGAATAATGAACACCACCTTTATCCACCTGTTTCCATAAGTAACTCTATCTTTTAACAGCCTCAGAAGCAGGAAAAGTCTGTAATTTGTGAATTAACAGCACTGTTTGCTGGGTAAATATTTTCATGCTATGGAAGGGGAGCTAATCAGATTCTGATACAGGGAACTGTGGAGTAAATGTGTAAGATCCTATGCAGCAAAATAGTTTAAAAATGTACAGTAAAGGGAACTTGTGAAGAGCTTTGGACCACAAGTTCACAGGCTGTCTCCATCTTTAGTGAGAGCTGTGATCCAAGGATGCTGTTCCTGGCATGCAGTCATGCCAGGCTTTAACAGGCCACTCACCTGTTCAGAACACTGTGCTGGATCCAGTTTCCTTTGAAATGCATCCTACATCCTGGAGAGTGTAGAACTCAGTGCCCTGTGACTGAGCTGCAAATCTCCTCAGCTCTGTCCTGTCACACAGGACATGAGGTAACCTGGCTTGTCCATGTTTTTAAAATCACTGCAGACATTCCTCTGTGACATTTCTAACCCATGGATAACACTACTTCTGGCATTCCCTGGGAGTGACACGTGTGACTGAAGTGCTCACGATGAGGATGAGCCACTCAAACAGGTCAGGCAGGTGCCACACATCTCACCTTGGCTTGTTCAGTCTCCTCCTCTGTGAGGATGAAGAGTGCATCCCTGGGCAGGAGGCAGGAAATGAGGACATCCAGGAAGGAAATGTATTTCCTGCAGAGATTTACTGATTCCAGCACAAGCACACGGCACCCTACACAGAGAAAGAGGATAAATATTTCCACAACAGCATCCTTGTAAGGTGCCCTTTTCTCCAGGCTCAGCTTCTTTGCAGCTTCCCTGTGCTGCTGGCCTTGGGAATCTTTTTTGTGTAAAATGGGAACAACTTCTGATGCTCCCACCAGGACTTCTTTGTGCCAGTGCACATCTATGACCATTTGTATTGGCTCTTACTCTGTACGTGACCCTTTGTACTGCTTCTTGTTTTGTAATAGCCCATGGAAAGCAAAGCTAGCTTTCAATATCCCAAAAACTGGGTGGATTTTTGCTTATAATTTAAATTCTTCCTGCATAATTAGGCTCAAGAAAAAATAGGTGCAGATGATTCTCTGAATGCTGACACTATATCATATGAAGGAATTTTAAAACAGTAGTTTCTGGTTCAACTACCAAAATGAAATTTCATCTTTCTACTCCAATTCTTAGCTACAGAATAAATATTTACAATCCTCAGGAATCAAATATTAACTCAGGCAGGGAGTTACACTTTAACAGAGTTCCTGAATTCATTGTTCAGATGTTTGTGATGAAGCAGATGAAGGTAACGTTTCAAGATTCTGCTGATGTTGAAGGGATTTTTTTCTGTTTTAAGGATCTCTTTGAACTCAAAAGTTAATTGCTATTTTTTTTTACCATGGCTAAATTGTCTTCACTGATGAGTTCAGAGCTACTGATGGTCCCGTTAAGAGCCTGTAGCTCTCCAGGGAGCTGCTTTGGGATTTCCTTGGCTTGGAAGCTGCTGTGATTATGTTCCACGCTTCCCACATTGTATTAAAGTTTGACAGAAGAGGCCAAAGTCACAGTTTACACAGGTGGGCAGAGATGCAATTCGATTTGCAATGAGATTTCCTTCAGTGAGCCCTGAAACAGTGAAATTACACAGAAGAGACATCACAAAGCTCTCATGGACTCCCTCTGGCACATCTCCAGGATCTTTCAATTCCTTTCTTTCTTTTTTCTCCAAGGGTGTCGTTCCAACTTTTCAACAGCCTCTCCCACTCTCCCAAGTCACCTGGTTAACTCTTCATTTCAGTACCACAGAGGCTCCAGGGCCACGCTCCCCTTCCACTGAAGGGAACAGGGGACATCGGGACCTGACTGCCGGGCAGGTCACACGGAGCATTCACAGGAGTGATTTTCTCCTGCTGTGGCCAGGGGTAGAGCCCTCAAGGGCAATCACCGCTGCCGAGCCCGTGCAGAGCGGGGGAGCGGCGGAAAATCCCGGCTGGAAGCGGCGGGCGGAGCTCGGGAGCGGCCGGGAGGTGGCGGCGTCCGCCGGCCGGGGACGGGACCCGGGGAGCGGCACCCGCATCCCTTCGGCACCGCTGCCTTCAGCACCTCCTGTCCCCGCCGTGCCACTGCCGTGTCCCCACCGCCTCCGTCCCGCGGGTCACGGAGCGGCGGCTGGGCCATGCCGAGCGCCCCGGGACGTGCGGGAATGCGGGACCGGCATGGCCCGGCCACTGCTGAGCGCGAACCTGAGCCCCTGTGCCCGCCGCGACAGGGGACAGGCAGAGCTGCTCGGCTGCCATCAGCTCCAGTTGCTCTCCCAGGGGATGCTCTGCAGGCACAAGTGCTGCAGTCGCTCACAGAAGTGCCCTGACACTCCTTTAATCCCACTTGGAGACATTTCTTGTTTGCAAATAGCAAACTTGGAAGGAAACCCGTGATGTGCCGTGAGTGGGGGAACCATTCTTCCCTTCCTCTGCCCAGATCCTCTGGGCTGCTGCTGGGGTAGTTTCAGAGGGAAGAATTAGTCCAGTGCTGCTCCTGTCCAGCATTCCCAATGGCACCTGTTTGCTTCTCAAACACGGGACAATGATGTTTTCTTTCCTGGATGGCTTTAATGGACTCTGGCAATGCCACATCAATTCCTACTCACAGTGATGGGAAGAGAGGCCTGGCACCAGTCTCTGAAGCTTGGGCTGCTCTGTTAACCAAATGTGCTCTCCCTTTCCTCAATTTTTTTCCCCTGAGAAATATTAATTCATGCAGCAATTGCACCCTTTTATTCCTGAAAGCTCAGCAATAAGGACTCAAAGCCATGGCAAGTGATTTCAGAGTGGATGGCTCTGACCTGCTGGGTCCTCCTGGGTCAGATCAGGTGAAGTGGTGGCATCCAGCTCCCCAAAAAGAAGGGCACTGTGAGAGCCCTCCGTGCCAGTGATCCAACCAGGATTTCCATGTGCTGACAGCAAAGCCTGCTCTGCATGGCAATGTGAGATGAAACGAAGCAGGGAAGGAATGTACAGTCCAGGGAGAGATGGAAAAGGGTTCAGAGAAACAGGCTGCTCCCTGCCAAGCAGGGTGAGAGCAGTGCTGCCATTGAGGAGTCCTGTGACACCAGCAGGTGAAGCTTTTCAGAGCCTGTTGTGCCTGTGACCTGGGCAGGATGGGATTAGCAGTGTAATGCAACCTCTCCAGGTTGGCAGAAAGGGCAGGATCAATATAGCTCATGGATTAGGCTGAGAATAGAAGTGTGTGAAGCCTGCAGCCTGCTCAGCTTGGCTTTCCACTTCCAAATCACTCAGGAGTAAGGATGCCTAGAATGAGGAGTTCCTGAGTGAGCACTGTGTGTGCTGCAGGCCTGCACTGCTCCTGATGGAAGGAGGCACAGGTTCTTTTGGAAGAGCACTGGTTGTAGCTGGAAGGGGCCAGTGGCAGGGGTGGGAGCACATCCAGCAGTTGTCTTGGCTTCTTGAAACAACTGCTTGTGCCTGGGCTGGGGAACTTGATTACAGATTATAAAAAGCCTGTTGTGTTTGTGCTGGCTAAAAGCATTAGAAAGCAAAGCAGGATATTTAGGGTGCTCATTTGCATATCACTGAGGCAATGCAAGGCTTAGCTGGCTTTTGCATTTGCAGGGAGATTTTCTGTGGATTCCCTGATCACATGGGCTTACACAGGCTCACCCACAAACAGCTCCCTCTTACCAACAGCAGCACAGCACTTTTCCATGGCCTGAACATGCCTTTCAGCTCCATCCAGACAGCCTCAATCCCAGCATCACTCTTGATTCATTAAGCCCCTCTGATGCACAGCCCTGCACGCCTGCCAGATCAAATTATAAATACTGGGAATTTCAATGAGACTGGAACTATATTTGGAAAGGCTTAGCATAAGCAGCAGCATGGGAGCTCCCCGTTCCTTTGGTGTTTGTAGGTCATGTCAGATGTGATGTAATCAGAGCAGCAAGGCTTGCACAGAGCTCCAGCAGTCTCTTGATACTGCTGGAGAAATGGAAATGTTCTCTATATGTGGGTCTGTTTCAAACTTGAATGGATTTGAGGCACAGCCCATATTCAGGACCAGAGTGAAACCTGCATGAGCAGCACATGAAAGTGGCTCAGTGTAGATGGGGCCTGACAGCCAGCAGTGACATCAACCACTGCAGCTCCTTGTCCTTTGTGCTGCACACAGCACACAGAGCTCTGCTGCATCCCAAGGCTGAACAAAGAAAAGGTCCTAGGAACGAAGCTGGCACTAATCCTCCTCTTTCATGAACTGGGGAGCTGAAGGGACTGGAGTCAGAGCTGAGCTTAAGGGCATTCTGCCATCTTGGCTCATGCTGTCTCATTAGGCCTGCAACTTCCTGCTAGCAGAGAATTAAAACTGATTTGCTGTGACTCATTCAAATCCTACAATGGTTTGGGAATTAGCATTAAAGGAACACAGCCTGGATGGCTGCTGAGGGAGCAGGAGGTTGACTGGGTGGGCCTGGCTAAGCCACCTTCCTATGCTCTGTCCAAACAGCTGAGTGACAGCTTTGTGCTTAAACAAGGTCCACACATTTGTCCCTGGGCAGGCACTGTTTGCTAGAGATAAGGGCTGCAGCTCTACTCTAGAAAAGGGGCCAGGAGCAACCTCCTTCTGTGCTTTGTTTCTTTCCTTTCCCTACTTGTACAGAGAATTTCTCGGAGATTCTTGCTCACAGGTGGAAAAAGCCACTGCAATTTGTTGTGCCACTGCAGATTTCAGATTCCTTTCTGAGCACATTTTGGTGGAGTCTTAACTTGCTACATGCAAATATTTTTGGCTAAGTGGGTAATTGTTTCTGAGGCTTTTGTCACAGAAAAGGAAAAAGGCTTGTAAACAAGATGTGACCAAAAACTCTGTGACTAAGCTGAGGGACCTGGAAAGAGCACTCAAATCCACCCAAGAGGCACAGGCCAGACACTGCATCACACCACTGAGGCAGGACAAGGGACTGAAAAGTGACTGTAGAGAAGCCTGAACTGGTAAAAAATCATAGGAAGAGAAAAGTTCAGCTGTGGGTTTCATCTGCAGTGCAAGGGTGAGTTGGGCAGCTGGAACCCTGGACACAGGATGGGGATGTGAGGTGGGGTGGGAGGTGATGGACTCCTACCTTCAGGTAACTTCCCCTCTGAATGCAGGTACCTGTGAAAGAAGAGATACAAGGGGTCAACACTCAGAGGAATTAATCAAGCCCTGATTTTATAGGAATAAAACCCTGCACATTAAACCAAGCCTTGTCATTTAACACACAGTGACAATGGCCAATCTTGTGAGAAACTTCGGGAGCCCACACTGGATGCACTCAGGCAGGGCTAAGCTTTGTTCCTCACACTGTTCTGCCATTCCTTTCCTCATCCTGCCTGCTGGGACATATCACAAATAAGCTCCATAAATCAAATTCACTCTCAGACTTCTCAAGGGAAACCCAAGAGGCTGCCAAAGGCTGTTCACCCCTGGGAGCACCTCTGGCTGTTTAAAGCCCAGGCTCTGCTGGCCAGGGGCATTGGCTCAGCAGCTGCTCCTCTTTGGGCACCAGCCCTGTTTTTCTAACCCAGGCTGGCACTGGGACATCTGAGAAGCTGCTCTGGCTTTTTGCTCACCAAGACTTTGATCCCTTCATGACTTTGTCCTGGGAGGTTTCTGTAGCAAAACAGAACGAGAGGACCAAAAATGGGAGATGTGAATGGTGATGGCACTTCCATCAGGAAGTGCAAGCAAATGACCCTGGGATGGTGAGGACATCAGAAGGGGTTAATTTCAATTCCTTTCTTAATTCTCTTGTTTTTCCTGCTCATGGCTTGGGAGCACTTGAGCTGCCATTCCCATCCTGGATTTGGCCCACGGCAGGGCTGGGAAGCAGCAGGTCTCCAGCAGATGGCACTCAGGGCTGTCCCACACCCAGTCCTGCTCTTCCATGAGAAAAGAAATCCAAACAATGGAACATTTGCCAAAAGGAGAAAGGAAATAATAATTTTTAAAAATTATTTAACCCTGTGTAATATTTAAAGAGATTGTTATCACCTTATAGTGGTGTATCTAACAAAGGACAACGTGCCAGTTCATGTGTAAATCAGCCAGGATAAAACATGCATTATATGTAAACTGCTGTGTTTCTCCAGTCACTTTCAAACTAGGATTATCTCTGGCTGTTGGTTAAGTTCAAGGAAAAGGATTAGCTACACAGGCCTAGACAAAATAGGAAGCATGGAGTGATGAATACCCAATGCAGTACAAAGCAAAAGTCAAGCCAGAAATGCAGGTCATGACAGAACTCAAACAGCAATCAGAAAACATATTTAAACAGATTCTCTTGCCAGTGGTGTCCTCTGCTCCAGAGCCAAAGCACTAAACAATGGCCTTGGAATAGTGACTTGGCCACCTTCTGCCCCACCACTCAAGTCTTACTGCTCTGACAAAGATTGTTAAATGTTGCCTTGTAATTTAAATATTTCCACTAATATCTGCTCTGCTTTTCTGCCAGAGGTTTCTTCCCCCACAAGTGAAATTTGGCCACCCAAAGAAATGATTCAGCACTTGGTACAGTTAGCAGGGTGGGAAACTTTTAGAATAAGCTTGGAGAGATAAAGAAGTGAGTGGTTGTGAAATTTGGCAAACTCTCTGAAGGCCCAGTGTCTGTTCTGGGTGTGCTGCTCTGCCATGGAGGCACCTTCAAAGCACTGAGCTGCTCTAAGAGGGAACTAATAATAACCATTCCTGTCACTAGAAACAGGAGTGAGAGATCCAGCTCATATGGAAATGTTTCAGCAGGAGCAGGGAGCATCTTCAGCAGGGAAGAAAAGTGTGATTCAGCAGGAAATTAAGGAGTTTGTGCTTGTGTAAAGGTTCAGGGAGACACAAACTGGGTTTGGTTACTGAAAGGTCCTCAAAGCTGCTGCCAGCAGACCTGTCACTCATCTGGAAGAACAGGCATGAAGAAACTGCATCTCTCCTCATCCTTTTTGTCCCAATCCAAACGCTTCAATTCTCAGCAAGGCTCAGTGCAGAGCCCTGGGAACGGGCTCCACCCAGCTCTGTGTGCAGAGGAATTGCAGCTTTGCTCATTTGTATTTCTCTGTGGTTGCAGAGAGAGAGAGAAACACGAAGCTCTACCTCCTGCACACGTTCACAAAATGAGCCAATCCTGTCCCAAATCCATCTTCTCACTCCCATCTCCACCCTGCTGGAGTGTCTCCATGGGACATTTCCAAGTAGGGGAGAGGTTGCAGCTCTCAGTTGTTGCCATTTTGGGAATGTTGTTTTATAGATTGGACTTGCTGTGGTTTGGGTGAAATGAAAGAGTTTGGCATAAAATCTCAAAAAGTAAAACACAAACAGGCTCTTTTTCAGGAGATTTTTCCATGTGGGTGTTTTGGGTTTTTTTTCCCCGGAGAGACTTTTTATAATCCTTTTAAAACATCAAGTGACCTAAGGTGGCTTGTTCCCACCCACTGCCCAGGTGCCAAAGCCTGGTGATTACAGGGCATCTCTCCCTCCACCTCTCTGTTATGCCTGTGGTAGGTTCAGATCCACATGTGAGACCCTCTGCAGTGAAGAATTTGGGAAGGCCATGAGACATCCAAAGGCTCCAACGATTTCTGCCCTGCAAGAACTGAGCCCCAGCTCCTCCCTCAAGGCCCAGCTGCTTTGAAGGCTGTTGCTTTCTGCAGCCACCAGCTCCATCTGCTCAGCAGAAACACTGAAATGGCCCAACACCCTCACCCTGCAAACTGCAGGAGTGAGCTGGCTCCCAAATTCCCTGTCTTTACTCTCCAGGAAAGGTGTGAGTGGGTCAGCTCCTCTGTGGCACTGACCAGTGAAATCTCCCAAGCTGTTCCAAGAAGGAACAAGTCAAGATAGAGCTGAAACCTGGGGAGCACAGAACTCCTCTGGGGCTCATGCCCACGAGGGTGTGTTACAGTTTGGGTGATGTTCTGTTTGATGAGAAGTCGTTCATTGAATTCAATGACTTCACTCTCCAAATAGTTTCCCAAGCCAGAGGCAAAACCCTTCACTGAACTGACTGCTGGCTGCTGTGGAGCACTGGGGAAATACAGTTTTGAAGAGCATGGCAAAGAATGGATGTCTTAAAGCTGCATTGGGGCTCCTTTTAGGATCCCAACCTCTAATCTGCCCGATTAATCTGATGAAACAGATGTGAAGGAGGAAGAACAGGGAGTCTCCTAGGAATCACAGAGACATTAGAAGGATATACTTGCCAGATGTTGGATGTTTGCTCTCAGGAATACCTCCTCCCTCCCTAACTGGACTTTCTGGCTCCATTTCCATGCACCCTGAACTGCACTGTGGAGCAACACTTTGTACAACACTGCTCAGGCACTCTGTACTCACACGTGGGGCAGCAGCAAAAGATGGTTCTGCCAGTGGTAATCCAGAGATCTTCCAGCTGACAGAGCTCTCCCTGGCTCTGTGCTTTGGGCCTTGCACTGTCTGGGAGAAGAATGTGCAGTGTCACTGTTCCCCTCACTGCCAGCAGCCCAGTGACATAGGGAAGGAAACTCCTTGAGGCTGTTTCTTTGGGGGAGAAAAAACCTTTAGGGGGAATCCATTCTCTGCTGGTGCTGCATGCTCAGCTTTAATCCTAATGGCTCTCAACAGTGTCATGGAAGGGCACTGGGATGAATGAACTTGGTCAAATGAAGGAATGAGGGGAAGGGATAAAGAAATGAGATAAAATCTAGAACTACATACCCAGCTATGGGATATATGCCATGGCAGAGATCTTTGAGGGGAAGTCTCAAGGATAGACAGCAGAATACAATTCTGTCTCAGCCTTATGGGGACAGTCTGGCTGCAACCACAGCCATCACTAATAAGATCCCCCAGGACATTTAAGATCAGTGAAACAAGTGAGAAATGCATGGGCTGCAGATGCTGAAAGGAGAGAGAGATCTTCCAGCCCCACACTGTAAGAAGGCACCAAATAAAAATGATAAATGGGGTATCATTCGCTGTTATCAAGCTAATCACCCAAACCCAGCTTCCTCCTTGTCCTTTAAGACCTGGCCTTGGAAATTCAACAGAAATTCCCTGCAGAACTGTGCTTTGTTGGGGTGGGATGCAGTTGGTGGCCTCTGAGAATGGCTCCCACCAAGTGGCATTGGCTGGACACTGCTCTGCTCATTGTCTCCATGCACGGATTTGCAGCTGGCATTTAACCAACCCTCCTCTTCCAGGGAGCCTCAGTGCAGCCCTTCTGCACAATGTCCATGGCATTCAGGAATGGGGCATTCAATGGCCAGGCTGGGACATGGGACATGGAAGTGAACAAGGCATTGGTGGCACTCAGGCTGCATCCTAATCAACTGCTGAGTGATAAAGCTCCCAAATATTCTCTCTGCACAGCCTCATTTACAACCTGCCACAGAGCTGGTGAATGTTAAAAAACATCCTGCAGAACTGAGAGGTGTTTTTCCAAATGGAACTGATGAGAATAGGCTCAGCTAATGATTCCTTGATGTAGCTTTTTATATGGCATCATTGATAGAAGTTTTATGGATGCAGTTGCTATAACAACATAATGCACAGTGGTTAAATATAGCAGCTCCTATTTTCCACTCAGTTTGCTCTGCCCTAAGCAGACAAGACTATTCTTTTCTGTTCTAGCTGGGATTAAATTGATTTGATAGCTCACTAAAGAAAACAAGTGGTACAGTCCTTCCTCCTCACAAAGATGATTCCTTTCCATCCTAAGCAAGCAAACAACAAACCCAACAGCCCCCCATTTGCCAGGCTCCTGGGCAAGAGGGGTTGTTTAAAATCAAAATGCAGAGTGACTCATGCAAAACTAAACCACCTTGATATCACCTGTGATCTCAGTGCAGGCACTGTCATTTCAGAGTGCAGGAGAGAGAGGTTCTCCAGTATTCCTGTCACAGAGTATTTACCAAGCTCATTACCACAGTGCCCAGTGACTGGCCAGTGCTGAGGGGGGATAAAGTGATCTGGATGTCACTCAAGACCTGCTCTTCCTTGAGGATGAGTGTAAAGGATGCAACCCCCCATGGCCACAGGGAAAGCTCCTGTTTTGGGGGATAAGAGAGGATGATATTTCCAAATCATGCTACAGAAGATTGCCTCCAGTTCTCCCTGCTTTGCTGCACTGGGTTTTTCTTGGGTTTGGGTTGGGGTTTTTTTTCTGTCTGGAAGCCAGAACTGAAATACTCCCAGGGGAGACTGAAATCAAATAGTGATTTGTGTTCCTCTCCCATCCTGTTTTTTCTTATTTTTCCCTTGCAGAAGAACAAATCCATCCTTGAACCTTGGCATTTCCCAGTTCCTCCCAGATCTGAAGGCCAGGCAGGCACACAGCAGCAGCTGGACTCCTGCAAGCTGTCAGGAGGAAGGCTGCTGCAAGGGAAAGAGCTCATTTCTTCTGAGCAGTTCCTGCTCCTTTGAACATAACCTCTGTTCCAGACACTGGAAAGAATATTTAGGCCTTTAGCAGACAATACTGAGCATCTGCTCAGCTATGACCATTTCCTGAACTGTTTTATTCCTTGAAGCTGTTCAATAATTTGCACCTCCTGAAGTGAGGAGTTGTGGGAGGGGTCACAGAGCCCATTCCACCCCTGCTCCTGCAGAAAGTAATCTCATGGAAGTGGACACAAGTCTGTCTCCCAGAGACTGGGAGCATCCAAAAGAGCTGAGGATCACTGCACTAGTCCCCTGCTTCATCCTTTCCTCCACTTTTCACAGTGGAGGCAGAACCCTGCAGGACTTGTTTAAAGATGGTTAATAAATACATTGCAGATGATACCTGGAGGGGAGAGGTCGTTTGCCTTTCTCTTGCCATGTAGCACTGGGGCCCCAGGGGCAGCCACTGCTGCTCTGCAGAGCTCTGCTGGCACAGGGGACAGGAGAAACCTCAGTTTATGCTCCCAGAGCTGCCTGTACTGGCCAACATGTGAGAACTCACCAGGGCACTGAGAGTCAGGAGTGATACAGTCACGCTCTACTTCCTCCATAACACAAACTGAAAAATAATGAGGGCAAGCAAGCCACTAAAAATAAACTTAACCTTTCAGCAGCCACGGCATCACTCCTGCCACATGCAGATGATGGGGCTACCATGATTAATTCTGCTGATTCAGGACTGGAAGGGAGACAAGACACAAAGCAGCCCTCAGTTAATGAGAACTGCTCGTGCTCTGGTGTCCCTATCAGCTCAGACAATGTTCTGCTCTAGCTGAGGACCAATGCAAAGCTCTGGGTTCAGGGGAATTGTAGACAATGAGCATTTCCTGGTAACATGCTCTGAGACAAGAAGAGGGTTAGATCCCCACTGCACATACAGGAAACATAAAGCATGAAGGTGGGAAAGTGATTTCTGCACAGCCACAAAGCAAGACAAGACTAGAACTGCGATCAAAATCAAGTTTTCCTTAAATTTCTCATATATAACTCAGCTGCTAACTTGTTTTCCCATGATCTCTTCAGGGTGGAGGAGGACACCTAACAACCTGCCTTTCATCCTCTTTGTAGGTCAGATAGCAGCTGAGTGAGCAAACAGAGGTCCAGGCAGCTGGAAGCTCTTCAGTCTCTCTGTGCCAATGGTGTGAGCATTGGTCATCAACCTCTGCCCAACCTCTGCGCACTCCTCAAACTGTGCCTGAAACCATCTCCCCACCCAGCCCAAGTAAAGACACTGCTTGCTTTAACTCCACCCCCTCTCCTCTGTTAGGCAATTTCAGAAGTTGCTGGGAAAAGCCATGATCCCCCTCTGACACTGAATTCCAGCCATCAAAGCCCTCAGCGTCTTCCCAGAGGAGCTGAAGGTCCCAGTATGGGTTCTGTGGCACTGCAGCTTTCTCTAGGCAAGTGAGAAAGGCAAATCCTGTGATGTTGTCAGCAAGGAGAGCCAGAAGAATTTGTTTATTTGAATTGCACAGATGATTCAGAAAACAAATGGGTGCTATAAATACAAAGCTATACTTGCAAAGAGTTCTTCTCATGCCTGGGAAAGGCAGGGGCAGCTCTGGAGGAGAACTCTCTAGGACATAGTGAGGTCTGAATGAGCAGAGGGTTAAAGTAAAATACAGTGGCTGTCTTGTCAGCAAAATCTGAGTGATTTTAATAAAGGGATTTTTGTCTATTAACCTCACCATCACAGCACAGAGGCAGAGGGTCCCATAATGTAGGGAATAAAATGGTGAAGGAACTAAAGGACTCTTCCTAAAAGTGGTAAATAGGGACAGCTGCAGTGCAGGAGCAATGTTCTTGGGGCAGAGAGGTAAATTCAGGTACCTGGACAAGATGGCAACATCCTCTGGTGAAGAACATTCCAAAACCCACCTGCCACCAGCTCAGGCACCAGCTATTCACACACTCTCCTCAAAGCTGAAGTGCAAAGTGATCTGTGGCATATTTTAGTGGGATCAAGGACAGGAAAAGCAAAGAGGGCCCAGTGAAGGGGAGACTGGCAAGGTCCCAGCTGCTGGAACACTAAAAGATGCTGTAGGTTATTTCCAGAGCTGTGGCAGTTTCCCCAGACAGTGTCACGTCCCCCAGCCTGGCAGGGAGTTGGAGCAGTGAACACTGCCCCTGGTTCTGCTCCCACAGCAGCACCACGATGACCCTGCAGCAGCCCAGGAGGCACCCAGAGAAGTGTGCAGGCACTGTACCTGACAGCAGTGTAGAGAGAGACGTGGTTGGCATGGCCACTCACTCCTCCTGCATCAAACGTCACCACCTGCAATAAACACACACAACAAGAAGCAGCTAGGAGCAGGAGGAGGAGCCTGTGCAGTTCCCAAATTTGACATCCAAGCCCTGTTGTGTCTAACGAGTTGTTTATGTGTTGCACAATGAGGCCTTGTGTGTGAACTCCTCATGCCACAGACACAACCAAACAAACAAGCCACTCTGGAACTGGATAACTGCACAGCCTGACAGCTTGAACAACAGAAAGATGACAAAGATCGTGTCCCCACTGGCAGGATGCACTTGTTACTTATTACCAGGGCAAAAGGTCACTTTCAAAGTGATCTGTTGCAAATGTGTTCCTGACCCCAGAGGTCCAGCTCCATGAATCACTCTCTCCGGGATCTGAGAACATCCTCCAGCCTGTGGATGACAGGGTGAAGCTATGGTTTGCTGTGCTGTGAATCAGGACATTGCTGCAACAAGAGCCACACAAGCATGTCTGGTTGTAATGAGGCTTCACCACAGAATAACACAGTGATAAAATAATCTGATAGGAGAAGAAGCCTTTTTAAACAATCTGAATGCACTTTTGTACAACCAAATCAGGCTTTTCACTGAATGAGATTGTATTGTTAATTAATTCTCTGCAGGGAGAAATGGGAACTCCAAAATGCAGAAGTAATGTGTGAACACAGCACTGCCCAGGCACTGTCCAGAGCACAGAACACCCCTGGCTCCCTGTCCTCAGAGCCACCAACAGTGTGTCAGGCTGAGGCATCACCCTGGGGACTCCCTCCCTCTGTGGGGCTGTGCAATGGGCACTTAAAGGCTCCCAGTTCCAACCAAGCAGCCAAACTGGCAGCACAGAGTATAGAGTGGACAGGGAATGTGTGCCCATCCTCTTTCCAGGAGTGAAAGTGACAGTCCCTGGATGCTGCAAAGCTCAGCGCTTGCTCTGGGAGAGGCCCAGCAGCAGAACTCTCCACAGCTCCCTTCTCTGGGACCAGGAAGAAATCATCAACTCCCACGTTCCAGGCAATGTTTGCTTCCTTGCCAGCTTGCTCTCTCTTCAGGGAAGGAAATGCTACAGCCTTGCTCATTCACTGCACCTCCCTTCTCAAAATCTATTTTATATGCAGGGCCTGGAGCACTGGGTTAGAGATCAGGGGAAGATCAAAAGCCACCATGCCCATCCTGCAACTTGCTCCTCCACCCTCCAGCAGGAGAGGCCCTCTCAGCCATGGGATATTGAGTCAAGAGGGAGAGGAAACACAAAGGCAGTGATAAGAAATATTTCAAAACCCACAAACTTCACACAAACCTGCTTATAAACCCACTCACCCACCCAGGACAAGCCCACAGTTAGACTTTCCACTTTGCCCAGTGGCTGCCAGCAAGCACCAGGTTACTCTTTGCTGGCAGAACTGGTGGGACCAAAATTGGTTTCCTTCATGTACAAAGAAGCATTTTTTGGTCAACCTCTATTTTATAAGGAGAAAAAGGATGTGTTTAACCTTGGCTGCTGCTGCACATCAGCACTAGCAGAGAGCTCTGCAGGGCCTGCTGTGGTGCTGAGCCCTCCCCATGGATATCAGCTTTTGGAGGAGCTCATCTGGCAACACATGAAATTCAGCACAGCTCAGGGTGAGCACAGCACCCTGGACTTTACAGATAAGAAAAAAACACACTCTGAAGTCACTCCTACTTAGAGTGGTACTTCCCTAAGATGACAACATACCCCACTCACTGCAGGCAGAATAAATTCCTATTCAGGTGAATGACAGTGTGAGTCTGATAAGGGCTGGACTTGCACTAAATCTTTTTACTCAATGGGGACAGAGAGAGGGTTTGTCTCTGCTGCCTGGTCCCTGATTTTTATGTAACCTGTACAAACAGAACATTTTTAAGAGCAGCACCCTGCTGTCAAATGTAGCTGAAATTAGCCAATGGGCTCTAAAGTCTTTTGAAACATGCATGTGCACATACATATAAATACAATTGCATTATTCCTGTTTCCTTAGGAAATCAAGCTAAAAACCCCAGACAAGCCAAAACACACATTTTTTCTTCTGTGGAGGTTACAAGAGAACAAACCAGAAGACTGAGATAAGAGACTTCAGTGAGCAGACTAAATAAACTAATCATTGTTTTTACAAAACTGGCTCAGGCCAACTGTGGGAGCAACAAGGCTGGGTTAGGAAATATTCTTGACATGGGAATTATCTGTCCAGAAACACCTTTGGAGGTTTTCCTTCTCCACATCTGTTTTGAAATAGAAGCTGCTGAGCTTATGTAATGTCTGAACCAGCTGAAGAGACTACACAGAGCCCATTTTTAATTGCTGTAGTCCAATTTACTGTTAAGACATTTACAGCTGAATTGCCTGCCTCTTCAAATAAAGGAACTTTTAAGTACAATTCCCAAGGTATCTGTACAGTGACTTGGCCAAGGTGGCATTGCCTTTATCTGATCCCTCTCAGCACACATCTGGCTCTGGGACAGCAGGGATGTCCCACCCTAAATATATCATATATCATCTAAATAATCATCTAAATAAGTCATCCAACAGGGCTCTGATTCCACAGCACCACTGTGCTGTTCATGACTTAAAGCAGGCAGCAATCACATGTAAATCAATCCCTCTGGCTTCAGGGATTCATTTCATTGATAAGGGATTTGAATTTCTTTCTCACATGCTGCAGATATTTTCACACGGGAGCATTTGCTTTTTCCACACGGTGCAGCTCCTGCTGTGCTGGCTTTAACTCCTAACCTGAACCAGGCTGATGATGAAATCAAGCAAACAATTAGGACAGGATGAGAAAACCTGAACATCTTGAAAGTGTCTGGGTTAAAAACAGGCTTAGCCAGTTCTGGGAGCGAAAGGCTGGGATAGTAAAAATACTTCATGTGGAAATTATTGCTCAATGAAATCTTTAGGGCAAGAGGGAGTTCCCTCCCCACACCTGTTCTGAAATGGGAGCTGCTGCTGTTGCTGGTTTTTCTTCTGGGTGACCTTGGTATTCAGGAAATGGAGCTTTCACTAGTGGAAGCCAGAGCAGCAGCCAAGACAAACAGGTCCAGAAATCCCTTCCGGAGAGGGGAGAGCACAGAGGAAATTACTCAATTAGAGCAGAAGAGAAAACTCCTGAGAGGCCTGGAGTCCATGATCCCTCCCCACACCTCAAAGCTGAGGTTCTCCTCCTCTCTCTGGTGTCATGCAGTGCTTCAAACACAGCACACATGTGCTGTGGGGACACAAAAGTCTCTGCTTTTAACAAGGCCATCCCTTAAAATGCCACAGCAAGCAACTCCACTCCTCATGGCCCTCCCCTGAGCATCTCTCTTACACTCCCACAGGCCAGGAAGATACCAACTCCCTCTGAGTCTCTTCTGAGCTTGGAGATGTCTTTTGTGTCTGATTTAGGAGCAACAAGAGCCTGCCTGGAGTTCACACAATACTGTGTAACTTCTTTTTTTACACACCAAACACTTTCTAATCTAGATCAAGACAGAGCAGCCTTGGCTGCCCTTCCCTGCAACACTGGCTTTTGCTTGTAAATCCAGCAGGCAGGAAATAATTTCCAAAGTCTATAAATTAGTTTTGGCTTTGAGTACACCAACCATTAATTTCTGTGTCTGCACTATTTAATGTAGAGCTTGGATGAAATATGTCCCTGTAGCTCCCAAAAAGATTGAGCTGCTCCTGGACTTCCAGGGCAATTGAACAAATGAGTAACCATGTAATGGAAGGAAACTACACAGAACATGTGGGACTCCTTGCCTTGCAATCCTTCCTTTCAGACATACTGGAACTGCAGCCCCTGCTCCACTGCCAGATGGCACACAACATGTTCTGTAAAAAAGATAATAAAGATACCATTGTCGATGCTGTGACTACTGGGACAACTGGGGAAAGTTTTCCCACTGGGATAGCTACAACAATACACACCCTCCAGTCATGTTGACTCCACTGAGTTGGTCTGAAACTCTCTTAGTTTTTGGCTTTTTCAAGGCTCTTTTAACATCTTCAGCCAATTCTATCAATTCCAACATTAGTGAAAAATGGACTCAGTTTACCTTTCAAGGCAAGGCTGTTGGTTTAGGACAGCAGAGATATCACAGAGAGTAAGCTCTGAAATTTTAAATTGCAGGATGTTTAACAAAGGTAATTAGGTGCTTCTCTTGCTGTTGTTAGCAAATTCAGTCTGCTCCTAATTGAATGGTATTACAGCAAACACCTGAGACCTGTGTGATTGCTTGGGACACTTCAAATAATGAACATTTCCAGAGCAGCTCATTACCAGCAGCCCTCAGAAGCTGCTCCAGCTGCCCTTGCTGTGTCCTGCTGCAGTGACGTGTCCTTGGTGCTGCTCAGGGAAGAGCTGAGGGGAATGCAGGGGCTCCCATCCTGGCAGGGCCAGCACCATGCCCAGGAATGTTTCCTGCTCTGCAAACCCCAATTTCACTGCTCAGCCCAGCAGACTCCAGCCTCCCCCAACACAAACAGCTGGAGTTTAATTTTCCCCAAGGCAAAGATCTAATCCTTCCTAACCATCCAGAGGAGTTCTGGTGTTTTCAGAATTTCTTCTGGGGTTTTGGTGCACTTGTCCCTGCACCCCTGAGAGTCACAAACATGCAATACAAATCCTCCTGTGTTTGGAGCTTTCAGATTAGATTAAAACCTATCTATTCAAGGGGCCAAAAGACACAAAAGGAGTCCAGGAAAACTGCATTTGTCTCTGTGCACAGCAATGAATTTCATGGAAAATTAGCCTCAGAATCAATACAAAGTTGGATGCATGATGCCAGTTTTGTGCTCATGGGGCTTTCATGCTACAGGAGATGTGGTTTCTTGTTTTGTGAAGTGCTGAAAGGCTTTGAGAGTTTTGTGATTTTGCTGCTAATCAGTGTGTGACAGTGCCATGCCTGATCAAAGCAGGGTTCAACAGAGAAGAACAGAACACAACCTTTTCCATGCTTAGGCCCTTATTCCTGTTCTGTGGGAAAAAACCCCAAACTATTCCAGTGCCAGAAAATCTTCCCAGTTTAATGTTCCTCGATCCTGACCTATAACCCTGCTAATCAAGCTGTCTAACACACATCTGCCAATGGGCTTCAAATCTAAGCCTAAATCTAAGTCTAAAGCCTAAGCTGGCTCTCTCCATCACAACATGGTTACTTTAAAATACAGAAACCATTTGAAGAGTTAGAAAAGCAAAATTCCTCCACTGTTCATTTCTCACTGAGAAGCAAAGAAAGCTCTCCTGAGAGAGAAGATACATCCTAACCTTAGAGACTCCAAAGAAAGCTGCCAGAGGGAAAGGCAAAGCCCAGAACACTGGCTCAGGAGTAATGTGGCAATTGCTTGTGCTGCAGGAAGTGTCACTTTACCAGGTTGATGTTCTTGGCTTCTATGTGCTTCAGGACAAGGGTGGCGAGGAGCTGTGTGTCCCACTCCACAGCAGGATCATCTGGAAGATCCCTGAAAATGAGAAGGGCAATCAGTCACTTCACTGCTGAGAACTTTGTAAAGACCACTCTGAAACAGAGAGATCATCCAAATCACAGAATTAAATCAAGATAAATTTATTTACTATATAAAACCACTGAACCTTACGTAAGAGTCTTACAAGCTTGGATATTGGAGGGTTGAAAGAGAAAGAGCAGTTCCAACACTCTCCTCATGGATTTGCCAAGGTCTCCCCTTCCTCTTACCATCAAGGCAGACTTTGTGACTGCTTTACTTCAAGCAACATCTACTTTGTAAATTCTTTTTCTTGATTTATCCAAATCAAATTTAAAACCCCTTTAAAAACACATTATTCTGAAAGACTTCCCAATCATAATCTACTGGTGAATTACATTGGGAAGGTACCAAGCAAACTCCTGCTGTCATTTATTCAGGAATAATCCACTAACCACAACCAGAGGACAGCAGAGTTGTAATTATATGGCTTGGATTTGATAGTAGCTGTCCATGTGTTTATTTTGTGCTTTGCATACCCAGCTGGTATGCAGAGCATACTGTGACTGAACTCCCTGCCTGGGTATTTTGGATTGCAGGATTCTAGGGGCAGGGAGCATAAGCCAAATGCAAAATAGCACCAGACAGCCAAGAGAACATTCCATATTTACACAACTGAGAGCTGAATGTGACCCCCCAGTCATTATGTTTGAATGATGCCAAGAAAACATTGCTCACAAAGTTGCAAAGGTTATTAGTAACAATAGGATAACACACAGCTGCTAAACCCAGTAATGACATGTTAAACTGGTCTTTTTCTCAGACCTTCTCCCTGCTCTGGAAGTCTGATAATTGCTGTGAGGTGGCTCAGCAGCAGAATGACTACACAGCATTCTCCCACAGACACAGGGGCCGGGAGCTGAACTGATCCAGCTGCTTGCAGCAGAGAGCAGGAGCCACATCCCAGCACTGCAGGGACGGCAACACCTGCAACAAAACTACAGGGAAATGTCTCCTTGGCACATCCCAAAATAAACCTCAGCCTGGCTCTTCAGGAGAGGTCTTCTGGCCACTGATTTTCCCACTGCTGTTAACAGTAGTTGGAGTGGAAGGAAGAGCTTTATGTCCAAACTGACCATTAGATTTTCCCTGTTGTGTTACGTGTTCCTGTTCAGCTCAGGCCCAAATAATGTGAATTAGAAACCCCAGCACAAGGGAAGGAGTTCCTACACCAGGCTACACATTCCAGCTCTGGTCCCTATAGCAGCACTACAGCAACAGAAAGTTTTGTGTTGTTGGCAATTCCCTCTGGTACAGACAGCACCTCTGCCTGATGGACACCAGACACCTGAATTTCACCACTGGAAAGGTGCCTTGGTGCATCTCGTGGCTGCCTCATCAGCTTACCAAACCTGCATCTCACCTGCTCACACACAACTTTCACACCTCCTCTTTGAGGAGGAAGTGCCCCTGGTGACCCTGAAGGTATGACAAGTCCTAGCATGTCACAACAAGCCTTAAACTGAGCACATTTATAAATATGATTCACCTCAAACATCCCAAGAAACAACCACACTGAGTCCAAGTGCAAGTCTGACAGTGCTTCAGTTCTTTGAATGATACCTTTGAGGTCTGTCAAGCCTTGATCTGATAATATTAAAGCAGCAAATCTAACAGGGATTCTTACACTGATCACTTGCAGTGCAAATATCATTCCCCTTTTTGGACAGGGCTTAAATGGAGGAAGTGAAGAGTCCCATTAAAACAGGAAGGGTGCTCCAACAGTGAGAGGTCAGGAAAAAAAAGTAGGGCTTGGAATTTATGATGTCCAGGAGGCTTTGGTGTCATAGCCACCACACTCAGCTTTATTGGGCTGTCTCCAAAAAGGCTGCTGGGTAGTGGAGCAGGTTTTAACTAGTTTAGACAGATAAAGATCATCCTCGTCAATGGAAATGAACAGCTGGAGGCAACGGTTTAGAATCCCTGGAAACAAAACAATCTGAAGGCATGAGCAAATTAACTCCATCAACACTGAACTGATTAAGCAGGAATATTCTACCCAAAATTCTGCTTCTACCCAATTACTGCTGGTCATAGAGAGACCACTTACTGCCAGTAAGGAAAAGGAAATATTCTTCTTACATCATATTTGTCAGGTACAGAAGAGAAGCTGATCTTGCCAAGCAAGAGACACATGCACAGAAGCACATTCCTAACTCATTAATAGCCACGATGGCCTGTGGAAGTATTCCCAGCCCATTCTGCAAACACAAAAACTTACACACAGATAAATGATAAACCCAGAGTCACCCAGAGAAGTCAGCAGCAGAACTGGCAATAAATACATTCATCTAGACTTCTCCAGGAAGTGACTTTTCTTTAATGGTAAGAGTTTGTATACTTTATGAAGTTGGAAATGTATTCCCATGATAGTAAGGGACCCACAGAAAGCATGAGACCAGTAATTTTGTGCCTGTGCTCTGGATAGCAGCAATTGGGTGCAACAGGGATGAAAAGGTGATGAGGAAAACCCAGTTCATACACAGCCATGCACACAGGACAGCCTTACAGGAGGTCTCCCCATGCCCAGGGAACTCTGAAGGGACATCAAACTTTGAAAACTGCTCACAAAATCATACATGACAAAAATATTTTTCCTAATATCACAAATAGGTTCTTCCCAAACCTGAACAGTCCCCTGATGTGCTGCACTATTAAAATAAGCTGCATTCATTCCTTTTACCTTCAGGACTTTGTATGAGAAACATTCAGCATTTCAATAGTTAACTGCACGCTGCCTTTCTGGCTAAGGCTGATAATGCCTCCGAGCTCAAGGTCGAAGGGCTGAGATAAAGGGCTATAAAGGAGTGAAAATTAGCACATTCCCTGGAGCAGACTGGAGCTGGTCCCAGGAGACACCGTTCCCTGTCCTCTGCCCCAGAGAGCTCCTTGTTGCTGCTGTCAGTCACTGGCACACATCAAGGCATCAATCCTGCACCGGAGCCTCCCGGTCACGCTGCTGGAGGGGGCTGTGGGAAGGGCACAGGGCTTTGGGCACTTGGCCATATTTCCATCAAACTGTTATGGTCTGGAAGGGATGTTTATGGGATTCCACGTGTCTGATATTGAATGCAGGTGGCTGCTTGGATGCAGGGGAAAATGGGGAGATGGATAGGAGGAAAAGAATATTTTTAATGGAATAAAGCTCCAGAAGAGTTGTTTTCCCAAGAATTTTCAGTGAAACCCATGCTGTGCACTGTACAGGGAATTTACAGCTGTGCCAGGGGATCTGTAGCCTCAAGAGAGGGAAATGGAGAATTATGCTGCAGTGTGGAGAAGGGTCTGTCTCTGCTCACTGATTTCAGCAGTCACAGGAAACATCATGCTCAGAAAACAAAATCCTGCACTTTCCTATGTATCATCCACTGGTAGCAAGAACCAGACACGACCCCTGGTTCCTCCACCTCCCTCCTTTGCTTTCCTCCCTGCCAAGCTGAGCAGAGCAGACACTGGTATCTGCAGCTCCCCTCCCTAAGGTGTGCCCAGGAAGGATGCAGTGGATGTCCTGGATATCCTGGAGCTCCCTTGTGGGGAGCTACAAGGGTCCACAGCAAATCACATCAGCATAAGCCACCATCCCATCCTGTGCAGGTTTGGCCCATGTGATAAATGAGTCTTGAAATAGTTGACTCTCACAATTAAAGGGTGAATATTATGTATATGCTAAGGGAAGTTTTATAGATATGTTTCCCCCTTTTGCATTGTTCCCACGGGGCATTTGGGAGGGGCTCGTTCCTATGGCAACACCTGAGCTCCAATCCAGGTGTCAGGAAGTGATCTGCACCACTGGACAGGGAAGGAGTTGATGGACAGAACTTTGGGAGGGGCCAAAGGGTTAAAAAGCAGAATACCCACTGTGTGAGCATATGGTGGGGAATACCTTGCTCCAGGTCCCGTGTTCCATTTTCTTTATTCAGACTTCTGCTGTAATTTTTGATAAGGTTTTTAATTAACTTTTTAAAATTTTGAAAGTGAGGAGCATTTCTCACACCCAGCAGCCTCACAGCTGAGAATGAGAGATGTCCAAAATCACTGCCTGGTGCCAGCTCCTCTCCAGGCCTCCTCATCTGCCTGCCCTGGGCTGGAGCTGCTCTCCCACCTCAGCCTGGACCTTTGTGTGCCAGCACTGCTGGCCCTGCCAGCAGCCAGCACAGTTCAGTAGGGTCATCTTTCTAGGAACATTTGTGCTCAACATGACCAGATTCCTGTCATTTGGGAGGTCACTTTTGGCCAAGGTAGAGATTTCAAAACCTTCACAGACATATATTGCCAAGTTATACCCTCCTTACATGATAGACTGCTCAATCCCTGTCCAATTTTCCACTGCTCACCTTCCCCAGAGCTTTCAGCAGCAGCCAGGGTGCTCAGATGGACAATCCTCCCTTGAAGCCTCCCGTGTAATTTATTCTGCTCATGAACTAAGCTCTCATGACTGCTCTAAAGGTTAAGTTAAACCCAACAGCTGGTCTGTGTGATGGCCACGTGGCTCCACAAACAGCAAATGGGCTATGGGATAACCTTGAGATCTGACCCTCCGGAAATCTGTGAGCTGGGAAATCCCCAGGCTCTGGGGGCCTCTGGTCACCTGAGAGTCACCCATGGGGACCAGCAGGGACCTCTCTGCCCTGACATGAAACCTGTGTGGGTGGTTTTTATAGGGAGCAGGCAATAGAGTGATTTCTTGGAAATATTAAGGTCTCCATTTACACATTCCAAGACACCAGTGCAAAACTTTCAAGGTGATTTTCCATCCCACTACTCTCCAAAAGGGTCAGGATGAAAGAGCTTTCCCATTTCTTATTGCCTTTTTATCCTGCAGCACAACCTTAATCAGTCCAAGGCTAGGGACCAGGAAACCTTCTGGCATAACTTCTCCTCTTTATCCCCAGTGCCTGATTTTGCCTTAAATCAGCCCAAAGGTCGGTGGGTTGATGGTGGAAGCAGGTGAGCTGCTGTGCACGAGGCTCCCAGCTGGGAACAATGACCACAATGTGTTTGTTGGAACAGAGGATGCCCTTTGTATAAAGTTATAACTGTATGAGATGAACATCTGGGCAATGAAAAGGGATCAAGAAGCAAAAGATCCCACAGAACAAAATGAGGTGAGAGCACAATTAGTGAAAAAGCCATGTGATGACTAGAGGCAATCAGTGACCTTTATATCACGGCATCAAAAGTAATTGAAAAAATGTGTAAACAGAAATTATTTCATGCTTTCCAAAGTAGAGCAGAGAATTTTATTTTTGAGATTATGTTAGGATAAGCTAAGACTGGCTACCCCTAGGTCTTGAAGCACAGCCTCTAAATCCTGACTTTTGTAATTATTTATAAATTCCTCTTCCCATAATGGGCAATTACAGACAAGAGGGAATTATTGCTGTTAGGCTCCATGTACATCTCTGATTCAATTGAAAATAACCCACTTAGATAAATGATCAGCATCTTGCAACATCATGTTCTACAGAGAACAGATGCTGTGTGCTTATTGGAATGTAACGACCTCCAATTTGGGAGAGAAATGGACTCGAGCAGGATTCCAACTGTCAAATGAAAAGCCACCTACGACAGGGAAGCTCAAGAAATTTTTAAACCACCAGCATCCTCCCTCTCCTCATAGTAAAGAAATACAAATTATTCTGAGAGCTGTATTTTAAGATTGGAAATAATAATCTTAGGGTTTGGTGTAGGTAGAGGGTAAAGAAGTGGGGAAGATGTAATGACTGGAATATTAACAGTAAAATACTTTGGGAGAGCTCTGCATGTTCCCACTGAGCCATGGACAAAGCCAGCACACCTCTGGCAGGTGACACTCCAACTTCCTCCACACCTCCCCAGAGAGAAATGGTAATTAGGTCCTGAGGGAACACATTTTTTTGACTTGGGCATTATCATGTGTTTCTCTTTAAAAAATAAGCATCCTTTGGGTTTAAATTCACAGGAATTATGACAGAACATAGGACTGGTTGTTTGCAAAGACCTATCCAAATGGCCCTGTACTCATTTATTTTTTTTAATGAATTATTGATGATTTCTCAGCAGAGACTGATGTCTATTCACAGGGATGACACAATTGCTTATCATAATTTGAAATCTGGTATTCATTTGACGTCTGTGCCTCAGCACCCTGTTGATAAATTACAGCACAAAGCTCTGTAAGAACAAGTTCATATTCAATGTCTTCAAAAAAAAAAAACAATTGATGGTTCCTTTCAAGACCAGAAATACATAGAAGCTATGATGGCTAAAGCTAATTTTAAAAAGTAACTTTAAAAAAATAGTTTGGAGAGGGCATCAGGCCCTGCTGTGGAAGACAGGAAATAAAATTCAACTCAATTATTTCTGAATTGATATTTAGTCACAGCATTTTTATCTTTTGCTCTTCACACCCACACCAGTGAAAATGGAAATAATTATATGTTTACCCCTATGTAAAGAAGTTTGGGATCCTCTAAGGAAAGTGTTCTGTCTGTTCTCTGATTTCTGGATGGAAATCTAAGACGTGTCTCAGCAATCCTGGGTACTGGGAACCCCACAAACCTGTCCTTTACTCCTTGTGCTGTCTTCCCATGGGGTATTGAATCAAGTTCAATATCTTGGTCTTGACTTGAGGGTCTAGCCCAAAATATACAAAATACTGCATAAAACTCCAGAATTATGAGTATGAACAGTTCTGTCCATTTGGAGCTGAGGAGCTCTGCAACAAGGATAACATTTCAAGCAGTCAGGACTTCCTCAGAGGCTGGTGCCAAACAGTGAATGGGCTCCCCAATCAAGTAATCACAAACTGCTTTGATTTCTACTGCAATATACTCCTTGGAACCTGTCCTTTTTAGCAGAAAACACAGTAATATTTAAAGTTCAAAATTCCCCAGGCTCTCCAGAGCAGATAAGAAAGCTGAGCCATCTGGGCCAAATGTCATCCCAACAATGGAGACCCTGCTTGCCAAAGCATGTGACAGGGGCTGGGTGTGTCCCCTGCTGGGCACCTTGCTTTGGTCACGTAGGTGTCACCACACAATGCTTCAGCTCCATTTCCAGGAGGGGCCAAGGAGAACAGCTCCTAGGCAAAGCAGCAGAATTTCAGTTCAGCACCTTCCTAAGGCCAGGAAGGTGGAAGGAAAAGCTCAGTGGAAAGTCTGAACAGCAGACAAGGACTACAGCAGCTGGTGGCCTTTGGGAATTTCAGACCACGCTCTCAGAACCATCTGCTCTTGTCTGTGTCAGATCCCAGGGGAGGGCTGGACTGACCTGATCCCAAAAAAAGGTGGGCTGGTCTCTGCCAAATCCCTGGGCTCCATTATGTACCCCTTTGGGATGCCTCTGGTCACTCTGGTGTTTGGGACAGTAACAGGGGAAGGACACAGCCCACATTTCTCCAAAGCACCATGGGCACTGTGAGGAATGAGCATCACCAGGCCCAGATGAAGTGATCAGGCAGGTCCCAGAATAGCTCCCAGCCACGATCATTCCTCATTGTTATTGTTGGCTTTGCCATAGAGCCTCGGAATTCATCTGGGCCCTGACAGTCTAAGTTGTCCTGACTGAGAACAAAAAGCCCAGCAATCCCACAATCACCACTGATGTTTTAAAACTGAAATACAAATCACCAGCAAAACCAGGAGTCTCTGAGGAGCAGACCACAGGACTTCACTCCTCCCTTAGTTTAGTTTGTTTTGTAAAATGCTTTGAAGAAAAGAAGAGCTCATTGGGGCAGAGTTTGGGACAGGGTGTGTTAAGCCATTCACCAAGAGGCCACGTCCAGCTCACACAAGGCCTGGCACCACTGGCTCAAGGACAGACTTCCAATTCCAGACTGGGGCAGGAGGTCTCTCTGTCCTGGCAGAAGAGCTGTAAGAGCACAGGTAGAAGGCAATACCCTGTTGTTCTTAGCTAGGTTTGCTCTGCAGTTCTGCCACACAAAAGGTCACACATGCATCCTAACATGCCCAGGACCTCACAGTGGAAGAGGTACAAACCCAAGGGGAAAGAACAAAAAGTCTGTCACAGCAGCCAGCAAAATCTTTCAGAGGCAAATGACTGAAATACCACAACCTTCATATGCCAAATAAACCTGGTGACCCTTCATCACAACCTTAATATTAAACCTGTTTGCTCTTGGAACGATAAATACACCAGACTGTACAGGCAGAACTGCAATTCTGATTCTGGCCCAAGGAAGTCAAACAGGACTTTGCCACTGACTCAATGGCCAGACCCTCAAAAAGCAGGAGAGCCAAAAGCATAATCACTCCAGCCAAAGAGATAGACCTTAGTCTATCCCACATAACAAAAATACTACAGTCAGAAACCTCAGGAGAGAGCTTGTAGCCAAATCAATCCCTCAGCCCCTTTAATTAATCATCTGGAAAGGGAAAGCACAGAATAGTTGCTTCATGGACATTGATTTCTCATGCCAAAACTTATGTAAATGCAGATGCAACTTCAGCAGAGATCTCCAGAGGATGATGGCCTGATTCCAAATGCAGCTTCCCATGTTGCAATGTTCCAACTTCCCTCTACCAATTCTATCCAGAAAAGTTTCCTGACTTCTCAGCCTCCCACAAACTCCCATCTCCTGCCATCCACTTGATCTATGCCATGAGATATGGGAGCATTAATTCTTGCAGTCATGCTGTACCCACATAATGCTGATGTTCTGATGCCCTGGTGCAAATTTCAGTACTACAGCAAATCACTTCCTTTTAGAAGACAACGTATCAGGAAGTTAAACACCTCTCTTACTCCCACAAACTCTACTGGCATGCAAAGTTCCTGCTCATGCAAACAACCCTGCTGCAGGCAACGCCAATGCCCCAGTTCCAGGGCTCCATCAGCACCTCCTCTCTCTCCCTGCTCCCAGTGAAACGTCCCGCAGCAGCCCAGCCAGGAACTATGCCTGGAACTCCATTTGCGACGGCAAAATGGGCCTCGGCAACAAAGAACAAACGGAGCAGAAGGAAAGCGGGGCCCTTTGCGGCCGGGGCCGCTGCCAGCGTTATGCAATGCTCGCTATGGCAACCCCGGGCGCTCGGCAGTAACCCCGCCGCAGGCACTGAACTCTGCCCCACTGGCGAGCGCCGAGCCGCCCACTCGCCCGGCCGGGCTGTTTACATGCTCACATGACGGCCCGAGGGAGGCTCCTGGCAGCCGCTCCAGCAGCCAGCCGGATTTCTAGGACCGGCCCGCACTGCCAAAGGCTGGCAGCGATTCATTCCTGCGAGCTGCGGGGCCCGCAGCGCCCCCGAGAAGGGCATCGGGCTCCGGGCTCCCGACACCGACCCACTGAGCATCCAGCCAGGGGACAGAATCAGGAAGCTTTAAAGAAGGGAACTGTATTGTTGCAAAGTGTGGAATATGTAAAAATCCATTTGTTTGCTAAAATGTATAAATAGTAAAAAGTTGTGATGGTTGATTTGTGAAGTTCCACCTGGCACCCAGGCTTGGCAACTCTGAAATAAATAAATAATCAATGTCTGTCTCGGGTGTGCCATCACTGGCTTGCTGCACACCGGGTAACAAATCCGATTTTTGCAGACAACGGTATCTTTTTTGTTTTCCTTAATGAGTGGCAGATGAGTGAGGATAATGAACTGGAGCTGGGCACATAACACTCATCAAGCGTGCCATGAGCTGCACGTACCTGGGTTACACGAGGTTGCTCCCAGAGTGGCACAGAACTGTCCCAGCCCTGGGCTCTGGAGCATTTACCAGGGCACAGAGGGGGATTTGGAGACAGGGATGCTGTGCTCCACAGGTGCCTTGCTAAAATGGTGATTTAGTCTTACAGCACAATCCCCTAGGAAAAATCTGCCGATTCCCAACCCCCTGTGTGAGAACTGCTACTGCTCCAGCACTTCCACAGCATTTATTTCCACACATTAACAGATGTTCATTAACTCACACCCATGTGAGGCTGGTATGGGGAAGTGAGCGAATAACAACCTCCACATTTCCTAATGAGAGAATTAAGAGCTCAGGTAAGTCTCCCTGGAGAGGCCGAGGCAGCAGAGCTGTCAGGGGCAGGAGCCCTGAGCCCTGCAGCACCCACACACACTCCAGGAATACGCTTCACTGCCTGGGGCAAACAACAACCCAATCTTCAACAGGCCTCTTACTGCTGCTCTGCAGAGCCTCCTGTATTCCTGGGCACTTGGACTGTGCAGAAAACACATTTACAGTTGCAAATGATCCACCATTACCACCAACAGCAAAGGAGCTGTTTAAACATACCCCCAAAACTCACCAGGGGCCGAAGTGTGACCTCTGCATCACCCAATTGTGCTCTGTGTGACACAGCCCTGGATGACTCTGTCAGTAGTCTTGGCTGCTCTTCCTTTTAGGAAAAAGCTCATGTCTTGCCCTAAAATATTGTATTCTCCAGTAAAACCTTGCTGCTCTCAGTAAGAGGTTGTGTGGATTTCTCTTCTTTGCTATGATGACAAGTTCCTTGTCACAAGAATGGACCCTGCAGATACAGCTCTGAAAAGCAGTGCCTCAACACCAGAACTGCCTTTCACATGTTCATCCAGTTATCTCTACATCCAAACATAAAAGTTTCATTAAAAAAAATAGAAAGGAATTTTTTTAGGTCTGGCTAAAAATCTTAACACTCACAAATTTCAGTTTAAATCAGTGGCTCGGTCTCATTTCTGCAGAACAGGCTCGTTGCAGTTCTCTGACCCTCACTGGTGAGAGCAGCTGTGGGAGTTCTCCTTCAAGCCTCAGTCTCTTGGCACCAATCCTGCAAAGCCCTCACCTCTCTCCCCCATGGGTCAAACCTCTGCCTGCAAATGTTTTATCCTGCAATATTATACAGTGCCTTTCCCAAGGCAAATGATAAACCAGCCTTGGCAGCCCATCGTGTGGCTACTTACAAGGAGAAGAGAAATGCTGAGTATTTGGCTTATGAAACAGAAATACAGGAAGAAAATATTTATAACAATGCTACTGTTTAAATAATGGAGACCATAATTTATTACAGATGTGACCCTTCTCCAAAATGAAGGGTTTAAATCTTGCTGATGCAATGTAATGACAAGAAGTAGAATGGACTTAATGAAGAATTCAACCAACTTCAATTCCGAACTGCCCCCTTTTATTGCCTGCCATCTTGTACCCCAAAATAGGAACAAAATTTGCTTCTTTCAAGCATTGTTTGTCAGACTTTTCAGTGCTCAGATTTAAAAACTGATTGATAGGAAAACATCCATCATTCATCCTAAAAGAGACTGAGCACTTCTACATTTAACAAAATTCAGTTAATTATTAACAGTTAAAGAGGAGAAAATGGCATGAAACTCAGACAGGATTAGTTATGCTTACAGTCACATATAAAGAATGTAGAATGTATGTGCATGGAGGGCAGGATGTGTAATGAATTATTCCAGTGCAAATGGCAATTGCAGGGAAACAGACTGCACCACTGAAATGAGAAACCCTGAAATTACTGTACAAGGAGTCTGAAAGTACAATGAGACTGAGTTAATATGTGACTGCTTAGAAGAGGGGGCATGACTTGGCATGGAACTGTAATCAAAATGTTTTCATTTAATGCTTCACTTGGCACAGAAGGATCAGATAACAAAATATTCACCCCAAATCCCACTTCAGTTGCTGAAAAGGTATTTCAGCTTCCTGTGCTGCAGTAAAAATACTTTTTTTCATTTGAACCAAAATGGATTGAAGAAGCTACAAGAAGCAAAAGATGCTCAGTGATGTCCAACGAAGTCCATTTCCCTTCTTTCTGATGCAATAAAACTGAAATTATAAAACACCATCCACATTTGCTAATCTAGTGCATATTAGGAAAAAGGTGAATATGCAACAAATGAAAACATTCACTTCCTATTTGCTTCATCAAGTTCTGTTTTCTCCTTTTTAAAAAGCTGTTGTTGCATCATCTGAACAGCATTTCCTTCAGAACAAATTATTTAAAGTCTTCAAAATTGGCTTCAGTATCTCCACCAAGAACAACAGTAAAACTCCATGAGCAAACAAGTAAAATCCATTGGACTTCTTTGAGATACTGAGTATCTTTTACACTCTTTTACTCATTATATGAAAATACCTGTAAGTGTTTAACCATTTGCCAGCATCTCTTACCCGCTAACAGAACATCTTATTCTACTCACAGTTGCTGTGTGTTGGGCATTCTGCATTGCTGGCACTCTCTGCTGGTGGGGCTGGGTTCTCTTAAACAAAATTCTTACTTGGCAGTGGGGTTATGTTAAATGTACTCCCAACCTAGCAGGTGCCCTTTAAGGAATTGATTCTTTTTAATAGTTTGCTCTAATCTGAAGTACCACACACACCACCTTCTAACTCAAGCTTACACTGGAACTGAAAAACTTTGTCATTTCATGTATACTGATTGAACTGGGGCCAAGGGGAATAAAACCATTAAGGTTTCACGTGAACTCAGAGAAGAAAGACTTCTTTGGTAATATAATTACAGAGCACAGAGCTCGTAAGAGGAAATGAACTACAGGGATTTATTTGATTAGACTTTTTTTTCCTTTTCCTTTTTAATGATAGCAAGGGTTCTCCTTCCCCCACCCCTTCCAGTCTAACAGTAGATGTTAAGCAAATTCTTGGCAGGCAGGAACTGGGACTGCTACAGAGGGATGTTTCAGTGGGACACTGTTATGGGATGGAGTGTGTCCAGTTTAGTTTTGAGTATCTCATCCATCTGCTGAGGAGCCCTGAACAACACTCCAGCTGTATGAAGAGTTTGTTTGTACAAGGAGCTGAGGTTGTGTCCCACCACATCACCTTTCCAGCATCAGGGCAGAGCTGGAGCAGGGATCTGGCTGGGCAAGACTCAAGGGCAGTGACCAGTTTACTTGTTGTCTTGGTAACATTGTGGCTGACCTGGCTTGACCAGATCAGTGTGACTTAATCATCCTAAGAAGGAAACAACTGCAACAAGTTGCAGAGCTAATTACTGTAGGCTCCCTCCCTGAATGGACTTCCTCAGGCTCGTGCCTCACGTTCACAACCTTTGGCCTGCCTGAGCTTTTAAACAATTCTGATTGTGCAGCTCCCTGGGACAACCAAGTCAGCCACAGCACTTAGTGCACTCTGTACCACAGATTTGTATCTATTCTGCACCCACACACTCCCTGGGATCTCAGGCAGCAGCAGGTTATAAACTCCTATTTACACTGTGTCAATATTGAGGATTTTACTGTTAGTTACAATGTAAAGTGCATGTTTTACCTACTCAGTGTGTTTAAGCCCTGTTTTTCTCTCTCTCTGTACAGTAATGCAGCTGTGGAGATCATCTGGGAGACTAAAACAAATGGTGCCCTGATATAATCATAACAGAGCTGGAGGAAAGGCAATTTCAGCAAAAATCTTGACAGCAGAATCTGCTTCTGTTTAAGTCTGACCTGCTCTCCTTGAAAAAGCAGCATGACAAGAATGTTTTGCAAAAGATTTGTATTTATATGCTTGGCTGTCAGCTCTAGATGTTGCTCCTTGTCTGTATAATAATTACATGGAATGCTCAGTGGAGATGTTCTCTAAATTGAAATAAACAGAATCAATACAGACTTAACTGCACTGTCACACCACATGAATAAAACAGGCTGATGGATTTTCTTGGCCAGGGTTCAACAGGGATTTATCTGGTCATTGCTATTGCTATGCAAAGTGCATGTTAAATGGTGTGCCAGCAGTTGAAGAATACCATTTCTGTCTGACTTTTACCTACTGTTGTTACCAGTAACTAACTCCTAGGATTCCTCAAATAGAAAGAGTTGCATATATATTTCTGCCAAACAGTACAAAGGAAGAAAAAGAAACATTTTAGAAAATAGCTATGTACAATGGTTAACACTGGATAGGGATCATGGGGACAAATATTATATAAAAAATTCCTTGACATAATTTTACAAGTTAACTTTGAATCCTCTGCATTTCTTGTATGTATTTCTCCAACATCAAACCATCCTTTTTTCATGCTGCCTGATGAACTGCTACAGTAACCCTGACTCCTGGACCTTCACTTGGTTTTGCAGTTTATGTATCTTTAGAAGGTCTCAAAAAACAACAGCCAAACCCCTAAACATGGTCACTTCTTCATCATCCCAAGCAGACAAAGGTTGTTTCAGTTCACTGGAAGGCACTGAAGCATGTACAGGTCTCATCTGATTACAGAGAGCCTGTAATGCCCCGAGGCCACCGAGACTGTCAACACAGCTGTCCCTGCATGCTGAGACAAACGTCCTGCTGGGCAATCCCTGAGTCAAAATGGAAACACAACTTCTGACATGGATTAGGGGTAAGGACAAGGACTGTAAATAGGCCAGGAAGCCAGGGAAGTCTATCAGGTATTATTAAAGGAGATTCTATTGAGCTGTTAGGAAGTACCTTCACCCTGGTGCTGTTCTGCAAGTCCAAGTATGCTGAAGTATTTCACTCCTCTGGTCACCTGTTGCTAACATAATATAAAAATGAACATTTTCTGAGCATGTCTCAGACACACGAGACCACACAGAATATGTATAAAACTCACAAAGAAGGGAGGGGCAGAGATCTGCACTCTAATGGCATAATTAGCTCTTGTGAGAAAAGCAGTCTTGCTGCATCAGCACTGAGCAGCTCCCACCTTCACCCATCCCACACTCACCCATCCCACACCTTCATCCCACATCTTCATCCTCCCCACACCTTCACCCATCCCACACCTTCATCCTCCCCACACC
>VXAX01001299.1:0-18185 GCA_013399835.1 Leptocoma aspasia | reverse complement strand
CACACCCTCAGGAAAATCCTGGCAGAGCTGCAGTCAAAGGCAGAAATTCTGACACAAACTGTGCAGCAGAAGCAAACTGCAGCAATCCAGTCCCTGAAACCACTGAACAATCTCCTGAATGTACATCCTGAGGGTTAAACATCCCCAAACAAATTACAATTACTGTTAATGCAGATCACTTTAAGACCAAACGAGTCTGGGCAACATTGTTTAAACATTGAGTTCTGCAAGTTTACTTTTCTAATACCTCTTCATATAATTTCTTTTTAATTAATTTTCTGGTCATCTGTGGCTTAGAAAATGATTGAGTCAGTAGGTATCTGCTCCCACATCTGGGCTTTCTTTAAACAAAGTCACAAAAATGATGCATCTTCTCCTACATAATACTTTATTGCTTCCTACGTTCATGCTTTTGGTGTTTTAATCATAACTAGAGGCTCACACACTCCCATCCCAGCAAGTAAAGTATGCTGGATAAGCCAAAAAACCATTTTCAGTTGAAGGCTTGCCCAGACATCTAATATTTTATCATAAAAATCTGAAATTTTCTTTTGCTCTGAGTCACTGATTAAAAAATTACTTCATGGAACATTTGAAATGGAAAAAACAATAAGGGAAAACAGCCCTATAAAACAGGACTCAAAGAATTGGCAGAAGCATTCCCAGCCTTGGGCCTTGTCCCTGTCAGTTCAGCTGCTCCAAGGGCCAGGGGCTGTTGGTGACACCACAACAGTGACAGTGCCATACACAAAATTCAAACCAGGCTGTGGTGAGGCCCAAGCCAGCAAAATTCCTACCTACCTCCTCCTACAGCCCAGGACAGGTGGGCTTCAACCCATTCATTCTAAATAAGTGATTTAGTTCTTTCTAAAACAACTCTCTCTAAGGATAGAATTTATTTTCTCCAGTTTGTTGTATTAACAGGGAGGGAGTGATCCATTTCTCCTCACTAAATTAACTTTTAGTCATGGTTTGTGCAATTTTGAGTTGAGATGGAAGCTGGAGCTCCAAATCATAAGAGTATTTTATAATTGTTTTCAAACAACTGGGTAAATTATATCAGAATTTCTAGCAATAATAGAAAAGCTTATCAAAACACAGTATTAAAAACTAACACATGCAGTAAACAAAGATAATATTAACTGTAGTTAAGGAGATAAAGCAGTTGGTTTTGGATCACACATGCTGTTGAGGCATCTAAAAAATTAGTAGAACAGACTTTCACATCTATTTTTATTCACAGACCACAAGATGAAAAAGGATTTCCTCCTTCAGTTTTGAAGGAGCTTCTCAACTCTGAATTACTGAGTGTCTGATAAGACGACTCAAAAGGAGTCTCTCACTCTAAAATAGTCTAGTGCTAAGTGAGAGGACTCCATCCATTCTGTGGTTTTACTTTCTCTTAAACAGTGGCAGGAAAAAGCACAGCCTGCCTCTTTAATTTCATGTAAGTTATCAAGTTAAGAATATATGAATCTTAGTTCTTAGTACAGATAGTCATAAATGCACATTAAATCACAATGTTTTATTTTAAACCATTTAATTTAACATAATAAAATATTAATAATTGCAATAAATTTTGATCCATGCTGCTCCAGTGGCTTTTGGTTTTACAGGGGAAAATCAGGCTTACCAGCTAATTAATTCTTGTGACTGGTTGTAGCTACTATCAGTGTCATAGGCTTTTAAAGTCAGCAGGACCACCATGGTCATTATTCTCATACAAAATGTGTGTAGCAGCTCAACAGACCCCACCCACCAAATCTCTTCCCATGCTGGTTCTCCTGTATGACCATCAAGTCATCTCATGGATAAAGCAAATAGCTCAAGCATTTTAAACATCCATTATTAGGCCTGTTTTCAGCTTCCTTCATCATTCTGGTGGCAGTTTCCCAAGAATTTTACACCAAGATATTGAACTAGAACAAGAGAATCTCAAACTATACCTGAAGAGGCAATAACAGCTCCTTACTCCTGTCTGATATTCAAAAACTGGGAAATACACATGCACAGGTGACACAGCACAGCATTCCTTGAGCTGGGCTTGGCTTAAAACAAAGGACTCCTGGCTCTCATTTTGTTCAGATTCCTGAATACACTGCCTCAAGCAAATGAGTGTGTGATAATCCTGTGTAAGGATCCCTTCAGACCATTCATCTCTTCACAGGCAGAGGGAGAAGAGCACAAAGGTGCAGCCTCAGCAAACGGGGCTGGTCCTGCTGCTGGTGGTTTAATGGTACAATAAAGTACTGAGACCCCTGTGCTTGTGCCCAGGCTCTGCTGAGAGGGCAAAAAGAGCCTCTGGTCATCTCCTTCCCACGACTGAGCTGAGCATGGGCACTCAGTGAGTTCAGTGTTTGCCCTTGAACCGGTGTGGGCTGCATTTGGCACTCTGCTTTTAGATCAATACATAACCCAGGAGTAATCTTATCTGGCAGGAACAGGGGGGTTGGGGGGAGGAACACAGCCTCAGAGGTGAGGAGAGCAACTCTTCTAAATGTTAATGGGTTAAGAATAGAAAGGTCAAATGCCTGCCTTATCAGAAGGCCCCATGTGCAAACAGGCACCGAGCTCAGCAATCAGAGCACCAGCTGAGTACAAATGTCAGAAGTTAGTTACTGTAGCTGTAAACACCAAAAGCAGGATGGTGCAACTGGGAAACCTCCCAAGACACTTCTGGTTTATACAGATCACTGGGAAAGTCCAACTGCCAAGCCTGGCTGGAAATTACTTCAGTCTTAGAGCTGCTGTGGAAGCAGAGAGCACCTGTGAGCTGTGGTGGCCCCACAGTGAGCCACTGTAGGAGGGGGTGTTGAGTGTGTCCTGTATCCAACATCCTGTGCTGGCTCCAGATTGCTCTTGCCAGAACTCACACATTCTCCTGGAATAAGGATGTATGAGGATGGAGACAGAAAGTCCTTCCTCACCTCCTTGTAGGTACTACAGGGAGGGCACTAAACAGCAGAAGCTGCATGAGGACTCTGAGCACAACATGCAATGGATTGGGGTGGAATAAGAGATGAGGCAGCACAGTAGAAATATATCTCCCTTAAATACTAATACATTTTTAGCCCAGTTCTAATTAATCTTCTTATTGGCACCCAAGGAAAGAGGCCAGAAGTTGTATTACAGTGGGCAGTAATCTTCTTGCAGATACAAGCAATCAACTTGCAGGAATGATGACAAGCACAAACACACCCTGGTGTGAGAGTTACTGTGAGGGGCCTTTGCCAGTCACCAGTGCTTCCAGCCTGGCACCTTTTGCTTGCAATAAGTTGCCAATAAAATTAATCAGCTGATTCCCATTCTCTGCAAAGACTGGCAGTGAGCAGCCATGTTAAGAATACTGCTGTTCCCTCTATCCTGGTACTGAGATTGCCCCAGGAGAAGGTTATCTGAGTTTGGGAAACAGATACAGGATACCTGGCACAGCTCCCTGCTTTCTGCAGAACAAAGAGCACCATTCTTGTCACCCTGCTCCCAGCTGTAAACAGCCATCAAAGGAGAGGGTTAACTGCCACGTAAAACACGAAGAAGGAAAACTGCCATGTAAAACACGGAGAAGGAATAGTAACTACAAATCCAGCAAGCCTAAATATATTTTATCCCACAAAAGGGATAAACAGGATCTGTGCTCATAGCTGAGAGATCGTATTCTAACCATTGAGTAGTTACTTTAATTGGTAAAGATAGGGTTACATTTAAAAACAAAAAAGGAATGCACCCATTTGAAGCCATTGCTCTCTGAAAGCTGACTTTTTGATGTTTGTACCACAAAGTGACACTCTGCAGTTAACTGGCCAGGCCCCCAGCCCCAGCCATAGGGGAGAACATCATAACCTACTTAAATCTGCAGGCTGCATCCTCTGCAGCAGAGCTCCCAAACGGGCACAAATGGCTCATTCCCTCCACCAGCATTACTCGGCATCTGTTTATCCCCCACTCTCCTGCCAGCATCTGCTCCTCTGCTGACACACATGAGCTGCTCCTCTGCATTACCACCCTCGTTTGCAGTCTGGGAACTCGAGTTCATCCATTTGAAAAAGCACAAATATTCAGCAGCACGCGTTTCACACACATGGCATCACTGAGCTCTATTAACAGTTCTGTTCAACCCTGAAGCTACTGGATTTTCAGTGACAGCTCCAGCATGTTAATAACTTGGGATGTTTTCTGAATTCATGTAGGGAAGAAAACGCTTTTATGAAAATACAAGATTTTACCTTTTTCTATTCACAGCAAGAATGACCAAACTTATTTATCCTATGAGTCACATCCTGAAGGCTTCACAAGGCTGACAGCCTCAAGAGATATAATACACATTCTGGAGAGCCACTGCAGGGGAAAGAGAGGCTTTTCATCTCTCATTTCTTGAGCTGAGAGCTCAATTGAACTTAGTTCAATTTAGGAATAGGAAACACAACCCAAGTCTTCCAGCAGCACAATGACATTTCCCGAGTTGCTGGGAATTTGAATGAAATAATTTGCCAACTCTGAATGAAGCTGTGGAGATTCTGCCACAACTCCTCTGTTTCATTATGCAGGAGGCAATTTAGAGAATGCTGCCTCAGCTCTGCTGTTTATTGTGTGGACGTGTCTGCCTGCTACAAGTCCTGTCACTGCCTCTCATTCTGACACATGCTGGCGTTTTCTTGGCTCTCAATCACAGCAGGGGAAGAGCACAAGGGTATTGCAGAAACACCTCCTTTCTTCATCCCTCTTTAACATGTTCACATTTCAAAAGATGATTCTTGCAGCTGAAACTGTTTTATAGAGATTCAAAATTGGACAGCAAAAATGCATAGCCCACCACAGCACTGAATGCAATCCAGGAGAGACCATATGCTATTTTCTGACCTGTGTTATTTCTATGCTGTCATCATTCTGAGGCATTTGATATGCTGCTCTTTGGTTTAAACCCAAGAATGGCATCTGAATTTTTACCATAATAAACTTTCTCAACAGACTTTGCGTTCTCATTAGTCTATCCATGCAAGCCACAAGGATTTTTTTCCTCCTTAAATGTCCAATCTGCAGGCAATGGTTGTGAAACTCCATTATTTCCAGGAACTGCTGGCAAACCTACTGCTGTCTGCTCTTCTCAGTATTGCCTGTATTTTCCTTGTTCAGGCTTAAAAGCCAAACTTGGTTTGCAAAAATGTCTGGGTTTCTTGATGCCAGAACTGAATAAAGAGTAGAACGGGACAGAATTAGATGTTTTTATTGTGCTGAAAAGCCATTAACTCACATTCAAGTCTGTAAAACAACAAGAGCATAA
The DNA here is from genome assembly GCA_013399835.1 of Leptocoma aspasia. Classification (NCBI taxonomy): domain Eukaryota; kingdom Metazoa; phylum Chordata; class Aves; order Passeriformes; family Nectariniidae; genus Leptocoma; species Leptocoma aspasia. The sequence continues at coordinate 12,907 of VXAX01001299.1, read as the reverse complement.
AACTGGAAATAGATGCTCAGCCTTAAATCCTATTACTCAGAAATTTTCCTAGGCATTACCAATCTTTTTGGTAATGTCTTTTTAAGATCCACCTTAAATCTTTTTCAGCTCCACCACCCTCATCTGATCCTTACAATCAAAACAATGTGGAATATTTTTTACAGTTATAACTACTTGGATTCTCATCATTCAGTAAAGTGAAAATAATCTGTAAAGAAAGGCAGCCTGAATTGTCCAGTGTAAGTGATTGTCTGCCACAATTTGGTCTTCAACAGGCAGAGGTAAAGAACAGACAGGTATTCTCAGTTGCCTGGGAAAAGCATACACAACAGGAGATACAGCCAAGAAAGCTGGGAGACGTGACAAAGATTCTGGATTATTCAAATCTTTCATCAGTCATGATGATTCAAAGCTACAATGGAGAACTCCCCACCTAAGGGTTATCTGCAGGACCCCACAGTGATCTCAGCCACACACAGCAGGATCTTCACAGAAAGCAAGGGAATTACTCCAAATTTACACTGGCAGGACCAAGATCAGAATCTAACCAGATCCAAACAAAAACCAAACAATGCCACAGGCTGTAAGAACAATCAGCAGTGGATGGGGTGTAAAAGCAGTGGACAGCTCTGTGATTCTGATGCACTTCAGTGACTGAAAATATTCCAGCACTATTGTTCTTCTTCTCCAAAACATCTTGGACCTCATCCTGTGTTCCTGAGCAGTCCTGACAGACAGCTCTGAAAAGACAACTGACAAACTCACAATGGCCTGAGCTTCTTCAGCTGAGCATTCCCTTTCATTCCATTTGGGAAAGCTGTAATGTATGGAGCAGTGGCTGAGGCTGCGTTCTGGGAAGGGGAAAGTGACCATCCACGATGTCAGCTGAGTTCATTCCTAAATGCAAACCACATTGGGCTGTAGAGCACAATAATAAAAACCTGCTGACCTAGTTTCCTGCAGAACAAAATCCTCTGTCTCCCCTCCTCCTGTGCCAAACCTAAATCAGATCTCAAAATTAACCCTTTGACTAGCAAGGAAAACTCCAGCAACGATCCTCAATGCTCATACAGCAGCTCACACCATGAGAATAGCATGGAAACAGCAACTGCTCCATCCCCAGAGCTCTGCAAAAAGGGAGGGTTACTGCAGGATGAAAGTAAGACCCAGAGAAGGTCAGACTTCAGCAGAGAACTTACTCTTCCAAAGGATTTTGAAGCTCTGTGCTCCAACTGCGTTGTTTGTAACATTTCTTCTATGCAAACATAAAACCTTCGTTCATGATGTGGCAAAAAAACAACAGCACAGCTCAGCTTTTTTAAAAAACTGCATCAAAGGCCTCAAGAAAGGACCATTGTTCTTCCCAAATTTTGCAATGTCAACTTGCAAGTCCTTTTCTGGAAGATGAGAGCTGATTGTGTCTGCTCCAAGTGTCTGGCAAAAGTGCTCCCTTGTAATGGCTTCACTTCCTCAGTGATGCAATGTTTCATTTGAAGGGATGCCTGGGGGAGCTTCAGAATGCACCCAGAATGCAAAAATAACAGGGCATGTCACAACAAACTCAGCCAAGAATATACAAATGGGAATTCTTTGGCTGTAGGATGCTTCCAAAGGCAGCTCTGGATCATGCTGCTGCTGCAGAGCAGAACCCACTGCAGTCAGGTAGGAGCAGTTGGGGAACCTGAGATTCCAGACTGCTGAGAGCACCTTTGCTGGCTCACACTGACACTGTCAACTGGAGGAGTTTTCAATCATGTGTCAAAGAGGGTTTTATTAACACAAGAGTGGAGATTAACAACTGCTATAGAGCTTTACAAATGGGTATTTTACAATGAGGTGACCAATGTGCAACCTGCAAGTGGAATTGCTGACTGCAGCCAGAGCTTTCAGTTGCTGTAGGAAAGACCCTGCACTGAATAATTTAATCACTTGTTGCTCCTGTATGAACTCAGAGAGCTTTGCCTACATCCAGACAGCACCCAGGACCTGGAACCACTCCAGAGTTTCCTACAACAGCATTTGAAAAAGGAAGGAAACAGGAAAGTGACAACTACAAGGCATGTCAGCAATGCCACTTCACCTGAGAAGAGGTTCCTGTCTCTGTCACTTAGTCAGTCTCTGCAGGGAAGCTGTTAAGGCTTACAGAGTAAAGACAGCACTTAATACGATGTACCCTCTAGGGAGTTTGAAGTGAAGAGCAAAAAACCTGGATTAGGGAACACTGCAAAGGTAGTTGTAACTACATCTGTTCTCTGGATGCTGCATTTTCACAGGTGAACTCCACAAAAGCTTCTGCTCCACCTTGGAAATGAGGAAGACAAAAGTCTGAGTTCCCACAGACTTACTACTAACATTGGTCAGGGTTAGAAACATGATGATGGAAAAAGAGCATCTTATTCATCATATCTGCTCCCTGAGGGGTTAGGAGTTGTACATGCTTTTTTTATTGACACAAACAAGCTTTAACTTCTATTGTCTTGCAGAGGAAGAGAAGGCTGAACTCAGTTCTGGCTCACACATCATCTGCAATTCCAGCCAAATCCCAGCCACACAACTTTTATTACTGGGAGGATGTCAGAGGCAAAAGACACAGCTGGAAACCCAGATCCCAGACTAAGCTTTGCTGTGCTGGCAGGGAGACAAACCAGTTTTTGATTTGTATGTAAACAGAGCCAATCTGAACTGGAAGGTCATTAAGAGAAAACACATTTTACACAACACCCATTGTACAGTTCCCTTTCCAACTTTCCCCACACCAACATTTTTTTTTAACAAGACTTTTTCTTCTCTTGTTGACTGTTTCAGTGACAATTCCTGGGCATGCTGAAGTCAAAGGCTCCCACTGGAATTGATGGAACTGAAATTCTTTAGATTGGATCCCAAAGAGGAGTTTGCCCAAGAGAGATTGCAAATCCCCTCCTCTGCTTTCCAATACAGTAATGACCTGCAGAAAATGCAAGTCCATTGCAGATGCAAAGGATGATGTTTCCAAAGCATGTCACAGGCTCAAATCTCACAGATTTACTTTAACTGAGACACTCACATTTTCTACTGTAGCTACAATTAAAATAAAATTATGAGAACCCACAAAGAAACCACACAGTTCTTGTGATCAAGGCGTTAATTCCTGATCCATTATTGTGAGAAGGTTTTTAAAAGCATTCCCAGCAGAAATAGGAATATATTTTCCCTGAGTAAACTTGGAGGAATGCAGAGATTCAAAAGCTTAAGCAGAATCCCTGCTAGATTTTTTTCTGTTTGTACCTCCTTTTTGATTAACTTGCTGAGATTATTTGATACAATTGTTACACTTTAAGGGTAAGAGTTAAGCATTTCTCTGAAAAAAGACCTGCGTCTCCTAATAATTAACAGCTGCAGGTTCAAATGAGGGACTAACAGAGATGTTGCTGGGCTATCAAAGCAGGGAACCTTCAGAAGCAAAAGGAAAGTGCCTGTCATTCTCCATTAGCTCCTCAGGGTCAGTGTTGGCAAAACACATTGAATTGTTCCATGGGTAACCAGCAAAATAAAGAGGTTGTTGTAGTTTGCTGTGCTTAAAAGGGGACTCCTGGGTATAACTGCTGAAAATAGCTTTAATCTAAAGACTGTATCTTTCTATAGCTTCCTGGAACCATGAAGAAAGTCCACTCAAAATGTTTTAACAGGAAATCAGCAAACCCAAAGACACTTCCCATTGCTTGGACACAAGTATTCTAGTGACAGAATGGCTCCCAGCTAGGAAATCTGTGTTCCCAGGAGACAGCAAAGCTGGGACAAGAACCATCTGCAAATCCAGGATGGCTCCTTGGAGCTTTCTTTGCTCTGAAGATGATGCCTGTCTTTAATGTACGTGGAGGACTTTCAAAAATCATTCATGAAGGAATAGTAAAAGGCAGTTCTGAATGAACCAAGAACGAACAAAAGAAAGAAAAAGTCCTTGTAATGGATTTTCCTGTTCTCCTACATGTCCATATCTTCAGCCCCAAACTCCTGAAATGCAGCCATTATGCACAGCCTTATTTCTTTTCTTACCATAAGCTTAGCAATGCTGATGGTTTTTAAGTCAAATCAAACTTTCATCAGCTTCAGGGGATGGCTGGGATCCCTCTTCTCATCTTTCATGTTTTGAGATCAGTATTTCATAGCTTTCATTCTGCTAAAATCATCTTGAGAATTAAAAGTATAAATTTCAATGCAAAGTATTTTGATTTGATTTCCATAAACCATTTTGTCCTCTAGCTGTACTCCTTCATTTCCCCCTGCATTTATTCTGAACCCTTGGCTTCTCTGGCCAGGCTCTTCCCCTCAATCAGTCCCTGCTGTCACTTCACTGATGTGCTGGGACAGGTCTCTGTTGACACCTGAGGGAGAATCCCTGAGTGTTTCCAAAGGTACCACTGCTCATTGCCCTGCTGAGGGAACCCAGGGGCCCCCCGGCTCTGAAAGGATCTTTTTCCCCTTCCCCCTAGGTGGGCAGCAAGGCAGTTCCTTTTGCTGGAAAGCTGAGGAAGGACCTGGTCCATGGCAGCCCCAGGGGAAAAAAGGGCAGATTTCCTTATTGACAAAAATATCTAACTTAGGACAAAATAGCTAAACCTAACTTAGTGCAATACAAGGCTTTGTTTCATAAAGCAGCTCTCCTGGAGGGCTGTGAGACAGCTCAACCCCCAGAAGAATTTCCTCTTACATTATTACATAGAGCAACACTTATAAAAGCAGATGCCTGAAGGGAGACTTTGATATAATCCTTTTTATAAAGTGTTTGGAGGTCTCAAAATGCCAGCAGGAACTGCCATGTGGGAAAGCAGTTTGAAAAAATTATCTGTTTAGAAATGTAAATATAAATAGGTGGCCAAATCTTTTATTGTCTTCTCAGAAAGAAAACAGTTTCCATTTCCAGGATTATACTAAACAGAAATGAAATTTGGCTACAGATTGATGAAGATCAAGATCCCCACCTGATTGACAAAGTGCTCTCTTGTCATGATGAAGCTTGTTAGTGCTCAGGATGATTTTGAGTGTGTTTGGCTGATTCAAGGGATGTAGGTTGATTTCCCTGCAATACACACTGAGCATGTGATCAATTTACATGTCAGATTTCTGGTCCCACAGATGTCGTTCTTAATTACAGAAAATTCTGCAAAAAAAAAAGGCCTTTACAGCACTGCTGGGATAAGGAAGATTAAGAAAATCCCATCACTCCTGAAATATGCAGCTCTTCCAGAATAAAGCATGGCAGTAATTTTAATCAGCATACAGATCAGCTGTTTTAGAATTAGCAATAAAATAAAATGTCAAACTATGACACCATGGGGAACTTAGGAAGACAAAATGTAACTCATTACCACAATTACTCCAGCAGAATTAAAGCTATTAACTACTGATCCCAAAATATGAAACACTAGAAGAAGCGAAAAGAAGAAATATTAGGGAATAATATCACCTTTGTGATAGAAACACATAATAAGTAGTAAGTAATAATAAGTAATAATAAGTACGATAAACACATTTTTTAGAATGTGTTTCTGCACTCAGCACCCACATTCACATCAATAAACCCAAGGATAGTAAATCCAAACTGGATCAATAGGATAGACTTAATGACTGCGCTGCTAAATTCTAATAAAAAGGCTCAGATTTCCAGTGATGTATTTTGTTCTCTGAAGGGCCTGAGTGGTTTTGTATCTTTGTGATCACCACAACCAGACACACACTATTTACTTAAGGATATATTTTTCCCATGACCTTACAGACTCATTTCTCTGTCATGGAGAGGTCATGGAAGGAAGTCAGTTAGAAGTTAAATATGAGGAAGTGCAATAAAGCCTATTTATCTTATAGGAGGAAAAAATGAGTTCAAGAGCACAGAATTATTACATTAAAAATGTAAAAAAAAAATTTTTTTTGAGCCTTTCTGCAGCCTCATAAAAATAGCCTGTGAAAGTGCATGGGCAGATATCCTCTCTCCTGTGCAGTGTCTGATCAGAGCCCTTTTGGACTTCAGTGAAGTAATAATAATAAAAAAGCAAAGGGAGTGCAATTTCCATGGAAACTTGGAAAGAGATGTAACATTGTTTGCCGTAAGCGTCCGACTGTGAATGGAAAATTTTCCAGTTTACACAGATCTCAGCTATTATTTTCTTTGCAGTGCAAACTTGGGCCAAATATTTTCTGTCATATTAAAGATGCAAATAGTCAGTTTTACTTTCTGTCCAGAACAACTGTGCACAAAAGCTTCAGAATCTGCAGTAAAACATCTGATATTTATCTTTCCATGAACACAAAACACACATTAGAAAAAAAGAATAATTTGGGCTTCCTTTTATCTGCTTCTCTTCAGAAAGTGAAGGCAGCTCAGAAATCATCTCCTCTTTATGGCCATGTTTCAGACTAATAGACAGCCAGAGCATTGGCAGATGTGCCCACTGTAAATGGGAGCTTAACTCAGGAAAATCTACTGTTGAAGCACATAAGATGATAACAATATACCAAAAGCACAGAGTTTACATTAACATTTATATAATTAATGAAGTGACTTTTATCTTACATGAGTTTCAGAACTCACTCTCTTGCTACTCCCCCCTTACCCAGCAGCAGGAATAATTGTGACAGTCCAGAAATTAACTTTGAACAACACAAGCCAAAGTTCTGAGCTGGGCTGCTCCAAGTGTTAAGCCTTGTGTGGGAATGGTAGCAAAAGTGGATTGTGAAATTTTTCTCCCCTAAATGCAGCTGGTTGGTGTAGTGTGGGAGCTGTGATAGTGACATGGCAGCTCAAGGGACACCTCTGCAAATCTGCTTTCTGATCTGCACTAGTCACAAGTTGGAAGAGTCCAGAGCTCAAATCTAAGTTAGTCTGGAAGATGTGTGCATGCCCAGACATTCCTGCCCTTCCCACTCCTGGACATGTCCCATACAGCAAAGAACTTTTCTGCAGAAAATTCATAGTGATCTCAGATCTCTAGGGCTGAAATGTGGGTACAGTTTGGGGCCATATTCGTGCAGATTTGATTTGTCTTTAAGTGAGATAACAAACACAATGGCAACATCAAACACAGCTCCTGAAGCATCCAGGCAGAGCAGTTGTGTGAGAGAGACTGAACTGGCCCTGCTGGGAATCCTGGATATACTTGAGAGAGGCATTGTTTAAGGCAAGGCACTGCTTAAGAAGGATTTGGTCTTTAGCACAGATTTCATCACAGGCTGACCGAAGCTGTCCCTTCACAAGTTCACACACAGTCCCAAATGTCATGTTGATTTTATACCTGCCTGCCCAGTGAGATGACAGAGCAAGTCAATCACCCGGCTTTGCAAATCTATTTCCCCTTTTACATCTTGCAAATTCTACTCACTCACTTGTAGATCACAAAAGAAAGAGGAAGCAGCATGACTCAGCTCCACACTACAATGGCTGGAGCAGATCCAGACCTTGCAATCCTTTGGGCTTTCCTTAGCAAAACACAAAGCTGCAGCTTGGATAATGTAAAGCATGCAGTGTTTGTGTAAGCAATGGGAGATGGGCAGCAGGCCAGCAGCTCTCCCAGAGCAATGTGCTCCTTCTTTACATTGATGGCAAATTATCTTCTGAAGAGTTCAGCAAGGAACAAAAGAGCCAAAAGGCTCTGATCTCAAAATGCTAAGGAGGAACAGCCTCCTGAGCTGTATTCTGTAGGCACGAATTTACATTGAAATCTAGTGGTAAATAATGAATTACTTTAGAAGTTCCACGTAATGCCATACCAGCAAATATTTTTGTATAACCTGTAAATTACATAAGTCTTAAGAGACACAGGAGAACTATTGACCTTAGGGAATCCAAGAACTTTGAGTAAGTTTCAAGAACCCTGAGTCCTAGTGTTTTGTCTAAACTACTAGAAAACTAGTATCTAAAAACCAGCTACACTAGAAATTCAGTGTGGTCTAGAAAATAATCCTGATCCTCTACCAATTTGCTAACACCTGATCCACAGATATTTTTCATAAAGAGCATCCACATGGTGAGTTATGGCACAGTAAATAATGCGCTGTAAACACATTTAACTTTGCTGTGTAAACAAGCTTGGAGCAAAATTCATCAAGAACTTCACTTCATTTACTCCCTGAATGCACAACAAAGTTTGGATTTGATGGTTATCTCATAGCAAGTTAACTCAAGAGATAAAAACCTCAAATCTAAACCAGTTTCTTGGAACAACGATGCCCTTTCCAGCCCAGCTCTGGGCAATGGGATGGCTCTGTCATTTCAGGCACTGCCTTTGCAGGGGGGAATCACAGATCAGGACAGAAATGTGTGCAATAATAATAAAATAAGAAAGAGGCATCAGCCTAGGGATTTCTCTGAAATGGCCCTCACCTTCCAAAACTGACTGACAACAAGCAGCTCCCTGGGCTGTGTGTGTGGGGTGACTGAGCAGCACCAGAACTTGCACCACCCACCAGCCACCCTCACATTGCTTTAGAGGATAAAAGGCCAAGTGGCTTCAGGGCTCTGTTAACGTCAAAAGATGGTTCATTGAGCAGACTTTATGCTTAGCAAAGATGAGCAGCTTTTTCCTTATTCCTTCCCAGAATGTTTTGGGCATTGTCATATGCTTGTACTACAAAACTTGCAGTTACTCAAAGCCAGTTCATGAGAAGTGAACAGAAACATTTCTTTTCATTCCAAAGGAAAAACAACTTCTATGCTGTTTTCCTCAGCAAGCTGAAAACTTGGAGAGAAACCTAAAGCTAAAAAAAGCAAAGAACTCAAAAATATTCATATTCTGGACTGTGGTTTCTGCTGCCTTAGCTCAAGGGAAAATATGGTCATGGGAAAAGGGCCTGCCTGGAGCCAGAGTTTTTTTTCAACTCTGACTGTTCTAGCTGGAGTGGCTTTAAATCAATATGTTGCTATTATTTCTTCATAAACAGAAATATTCTTTATGGGCTGTGTGATAGCTGTTTACAAGTGAAACAACCACTTGTATCGTGTTTCCTAGCAATCAGTGTCTCATTCAGATCTTATACACAGACAGTGATTGGGCAATTTGAGAGGCTTTTACAACATTAGTTCCAAGTTCCACTGAGTCAAATTGTTAAATCACCCTCCCAGAAGAGAGTTCCTACACAGAGAAGTGTCAGCTTTGTCACCCACCTCTGCAGCTACACACAGCAGCTGGAACACCACCACACCTTAGAAAAACAAATCTTGTATGGCTTAATTTTGAAGAATCTTACTGTCATGTTATTGTGGACTGTCTTTAGTACTGCAGTTCACTTTTGTCTTTAGCCAGGACTAAAGCAGATTGTAAATATAATAGAATTCCACACTAACTCTGCAAAGGCCACCTACAGACAAACCTGCCCCAGGCAATTCAGAGAATTTCTGTCTGTCTAACACTGCAACAAGTTGTTATACAACAAAATGTGATCATGCTGCCCAGACACACTGTGCCAGACCCCAGCAAGTGTGGTTATCATTGTTCTAAACGCTGTATGAACAGAGCTTCACCTAGGAATTGTGGTCCCCATAATGCAAAAGAATTGTCTTTTGCATTAATTAGATTTATGAGAAGGATAAACAAAAATATCTAATATTATCTTTCTTGAGATTCCTCAAGGGTTTTTAGAATGACAGAGTCAGCTCTCCTGAATGTTAAAGTGAACTTCAACCCCCTTTAAAACTGCAGTGGAATTCTACTGGAAAGGAAAACCAGTTACCTGTGATCAATGACTGTGACATCAGAAGCAGGAATCCCCAGGACACAACAACTCTGTTCCAGCTCTTTCTTACGAATCTCTCCTTGATTGTAATAATTTCCTGAAAACAGCAAACACAGCAACACCATCCAACTCAGTTTAGGTTCAGATCAAGGAGTCCAAACAGTTCATCTTCTTCCTTGTTCCATTCACAGAGGAAATTAAGGCAGAACTGATATGGCAAGATTGCAAAAACTTACAGAGGCAAAAGAAGATAGAAAACCTACTCAAGATAAAGGCAGTTGGGAAAAGTTGTAACAGAGATCAACAACTAAGAGGGAAATGGGATTCATTATCTTAAAACATTGGCTCCTTCTTCACTGAATTATTTTCTTCTCATCTTGCCCTGACATTCCCTTATTTTTTCTTGGCATCAGCCATGCAAAGTCCCTGCCAGAGCTGTGATGCCCCTTCCAGAACATTGCTCTATGCAGGGCAATACTTGCAATTCAATTTTAACTTTGAAGTAAGAAAATTTAAAAAATACAGTTGAGTATTAATGTGTGATTCAAGTCTGTAGTCAGCTGTCTTGAATTACACTAGAACTTTTTATTGTTGTGGGTGTGAGTCATCTAAATCTAGCATTTCTCTGGAGCAGTGCTGCAATCTGAGCCATCACCAGCGAGCTTTGTAAAATTTTCAAAGAGGGAAAGAGTAACTAGGAAAAAAAAAAAAGCCTCTTCCCACAGCCTGTGACTGAATGACTTTGGGAGACTGACAGTGACTGACTGGGATGAACCTTGGATTGCAAGTTCCAGCTCCAGCAGAATGAACTGAAGTGTGCAGCTGGTCTGGAATGACTGAATGAGCACAAGAGGGTTCATTTCAGACTGATTTTTACCAGGCCATTACCAACACAGTGCTGGAAGGTAACAGCTTTTGCTGCAGTGCAGTGTCACAGCAGACTGCAGGTGATTCTTCATCCAAACACTCCCACAGCTCTCAAAATACCTGACTTCTGCTGAACTCAAACAGCTCCACAGCTGCAGAAATGTGTCAGGACATCAGGAATATGTCAGTGCTCACCAGAAAGAATGGGCAGCTGTTGAGAGCAAAACCAGCTGAATAGCTGATGCTGCTGGATCTCATCCATGGAGCACTCACAACAGAGCCAGCTACTACACAGAGCAAAGCACATTTAGACTGAGTTATTAATTCAATCTAAGATTATTCAGTGTGTCAAAGACTGATTTCTTTTTCCCAGTGCTGTAATTCTAACTCATTTCTAAGTCAATTTGATTGATAACTGAAAACTGCAAGTACAATGGTTTTTAAGTAATGATTTTGTCTCAGTGTTAACAATTTGCAGTGTCTTTGATCAACTCACTTGTCATCATCAATCACTCACACAATGAGAGGATGAACCATCTGAATCACCCACAAGACTAATCAGAGGCTTTTAAAATAAAAATCTCTTAGCTCATAAAGGTGCTCCCCCCTACATTTCCTTATAAATGAGAAAATACCTAGAAGGAAACATCAAACACACTGAATGTGTCATGCCACTGAATCAGGAGTAAAGGGAAAAGAAAATTCAACAAAGTAAACAGAAACACAACACTTCTTTGGAAAGTTCTCTACCAGCAGCAGTGTATTAGTCCCCAAAGATGAAATGGCAGAGTTGCACTTCAGTAATCTCCCCACAGCTGTGGAGAAGCCAAATGGGATGCACAGACCTCTGTCCCTCAGCAGAGACAATGAAAGCTCTGCTGAGGGAGCTGACTTGAATGGGAGGTGCAGAGCCATCAGTGAAGCCACCAAACCACTGGACTTCAATAGTTTAATCCCTGTCTTCTCACCTGGATGGTCTGGCAGGACAGAAGGCTTTGGAAATGACAGAAACATTGGCAGTGAACTGGCTGGAGCTGCCAAAGGCACAGGGGGCTCTTTCCCAAAGCAGCAGTGTAAGAATTCTGGTACTGCAACACGGTCTGAAGGATCAATTCAAACAAGGTTGTTTCTTATGCACAGAAACCTGAACAATGGAATACCTGCTCAGGTGTCAGTTCTGCAGAACCATCTGGAGCTTTAGCAGATCACAAGAAGAACACTAAAGTGTCATGTGCTGTGAAAAGTTCTTGCTCTGGGCAAACAGTGGAGCCTGTAAGAATCTCTCCACTCTATTCAGCCCCAGCAAGGCCTCAGCAGCAGTGCTGCTTCCAGTTTGTCATCACTGCCCTTCCAAAAATTACACGAATCAAAGGAAGAGTCCAAGGGAGACTGATGAGAACGATTAGAGGTTTAGAAAACATGATCTATGAGGGAAGACTGCAAGTAATCAGGTTGTTTAGTCTGGAGAAGATACGGCAGACGAGGCAGATACCAGTGCTAAAACATGTAAGAGGCTGTTACAAAAGGATACTCTGATTTCCATGTTCCTGTCAGGCACGAAAAAAATAAACAAACAAGCTTAAATTACACCAGTGACTCAGGAAAAAGTGATTTGAGGGAAAGCTAAAGCAGCATTGACACAGACCCCACAGGCTGAGGCACCTCCCCGAACATTCTGGAGAACAAACATTTGTCTGCAGCAAATGAAGAGACACCGATGCTGCCGCCAGGTCAGCGCTGATGGACAGCACGGCCTCGCATTCCCTTCCGGGCTATTGTTCCATGATCGAACGCAAGTGCTATCCTTAGATGTGTTACAGTGATTGTATCGCGACATTAAACCTGGATCATCCAAACAAGTGTTCTGCAAGACAACAGAACTATAAGGAGATGCCGTAAGGCCGTGCTCAACAGCACCTTTGACAGCCCACTGACACCGCCACGCAGTCTGAAAGCGCCTCGGTGCTGCAACTTTCAATTTGAACACGTTCGCCTCTGTTCCGTCACGACACGCTCTTGGTAAAGGAGAGGGGAGGCGAGGGACGGGGAAGGGCGGGCGACGGCCGCACCGTGCCTCAGTTTCCCCACAGCCGGGCGAGGCCACACACGTGGGGAGCCATCACGGCGGCCTCCCCGTTGCCCCGAGGGGAGGAGGGGGGAGGGGGGTGCGGGTGCGTGGGTGGTCCCCGCTCACCTGCGGAGCAGCAGAGCACGGCGGGGGCGGCCCCGGCGCTGCGCAGGCCGAGCAGGGCGGGGGCGAAGAACATGGCCTCGTCATCGGGGTGCGCCGTCACCACCAGCGCGCGCCCGCCCCGCGCGCGCCCGCGGGACCCCGCGC